>JAOTON010001034.1:3100000-3155000 GCA_034440635.1 Lepas anatifera
TGACCACTGAGAAAGGCGCACGTGCATTTATGCAGACAAATTGTTCAGTGTTGATGGATGGCGTAAGTAAGATGAAATTATTTAGCCGGTGATGGCATGTTCCGAGCAGCTTGAAATTCCAAATTGAAATATTGCGCCAATTTCAAGGTAGCTGATGCTTGTCTACAGAAAAGTGCCCCTGTTTATATGACTAAATTGATCCAATGGCTGTCCACACAAGACTCATCACGTCTGGTGTTTCTCTTTCGGGCCAAGTGTCCGCCTCTTGAGCCATCTGGGTTCAAGGCCTGACAGGTTCTCTGAATAAGCTCAATCTCATTCCCCAGAAACCTTAACAGGAAAAAGTTGGCGACATCATATATATCCTGAACCGTATGACCAGTTGGTGCCCGGTCAAACCTCAGCAATTGTTATTTTGACCTTCAGGTCAAGACGGATGGATTTATCCTGGAACGACGGCGACTACAAGGTCGGCTCGTGAGTCTCCGCAGCGTCTCGTACCCTGGTGCTGGTGCCAGGTACGCCTCCTTGGCTGCCTCGATGAGGGGGTAGGGCCGGCCTGCGCACCGTCCCCTGAAGTCGTCGTTGTCGATGGACCAGAACATGATGCCTCCCAGCCTGTTGTCGCGTACGTACTCAGCCTGCCAACGGTCAGATGTGAAGTTATAACTGAAATCATGACAATTTTAGTGAAGTATTTGTTTGTTTAATATTTTTTAATGAAGGGATGTTGCTATCTTCGAATCTTTGTTTGTGACAAATGCGTGGCGGATCGGGGGGACAAAGGCATTGCCCCAACGGAAGTGGATTGTTTCCGGATCGACCTCCTTTCCCCGACTTTTTAGTTGTAGAAATTTGGTGCTTACTCCACTAAGAATGTTCGTGTAATATGGGGCTTGGATGGAAAATGTTTGGCCTTTTTACGATTTGTGTGAAATCCACCGGATTGTGTTTCGGATTTTTGTTTTGATTTGGTTCCAACACTGAACAAATGCTACAAAATAACAAAGTATGATAAAAATGTGACTAGTGAAATAGCAAAGTCAATTTTGGTTGGTGATTTTGACAGCAGCTGAGGAAATGATTTTACATGTGTATGTATCTTGTCGTTTTTCTATATTTATCTGCGGTATTTTGCACGTGTACCTTTCTGCTGACGATGAATTCGTCGTCGTATCCAACCCACTGCTTCCCTAGCGTCGCGTAAGGTCCCATGGCGTCGGGATAGGGTCGGTACACGTTCCAGTGCTCCACTGCAACGTTCTCGCATATCTGTGCGACGGACAGGGTCGAAGAAGCCGGGTAAGCACACAGTCACGTTGCGAAATGCAAACATTGTGCGTGCAACTGCAACAAGCCAGAACTAAACGTTGTTCAATCGAAATTGCGAGGAAACATACTCGTACCGCTTTTCATTCCAGTACTTAACACGATGTGAAGAATCGCCCTAAACAAGTGAGCAGACCTAATCTCAACGTACTTGGGGTCCTAGGGTGCGTCGACTTCGGTAATCATTCTGCGCTCATATCTATAAGATCTAAAAGAGCAGATCAAAGACAAACAAATTCCAACACCTGACTTCACATTCACAAATGAAAACCATTCTTTCAAAATTTGAAGACGTGTCTGCATCTTAACCTCGTAAAAGCTGAGATAGCCATCTTCTTTAGTGTTCTTCCCCTTGCTGCCAGGTGCTTGTGAGGCTGCCTGAAGACCGTTGAAGTTCTCGTCTATCAGCGTGTAGGACCTGCCGTACGTGGGGATGCCAACCACGAGCTTCCTCCTCTCTGCTCCAGACTTCAGGTAGAAACGCACTGTGTAGTCCTGCGCATTGAGAGACCAGTGGTTAGAAAAAAACCCGAGCTTGCCGATATAGTTGTGGAAAATCTCGAAGAAACAGAAGATTAGAAATTTTCAAAACTAGAAATTTTGCCCATTATGGTGTGAACGATCCCATCAATAGAGTATGCCAGGTACCGATCCCATAAGATGCTTACATACTGATAAGATAAGGTGCTACGGTACTAATACCCTGCCATACTAAATACCATAAGAACCAGGTACCTATCCTGCTCATTCTGTGCGCTGAATTATTTTCTCTCCCTTAAGACTTCAAAGGCCCTTTTAGTTCGGAGAAACTTCCTTCTCTCGGGGGTAAAATTTCGTCCCCGTGGCGGAGAAATATAAATTTTCTGAGATAGTATTGAACCTTTCATCTAGATCTCTCATAGTGTAAGCTAAGGTGCTTGTCATCTCATGTTTGTAGAGTTCGTATTTTCCGTTACTGATAGCAACGTACATGAGGCATGAATAATTCGCCTGAATGTTCCGAACCTAAAACTCGTCAAAACTACTGAAATAGTCAATACATGATGTTAACTGCCTTGAAAAGACGTCCTCACGTTCAAGACATTATACATACATACATACACACATGCCTTGAACACACGTCCTCGCGTACAATACATATATAAATACATACATACATACATGCATACAAAACATTATATAAGCATTGTATAAACATGTAATTTCACTCTCATCCAGTTTGAGCCTTGTCTTCCCGTTTCACAGATCGCATTTTCAAGGCGTCCGTGACTCACCACATTGAGTTCGCTTCTGTAATCGTAAGCGGAGGTGCCCGGGGCGGGCAGCAGCGGCGCGTGGTGGTCGGTCAGTGCTTCGTTGGAGGCGTGGTAGTCGTAGGCCAAGATGTTGAAGAAGTCCACCACCCTGAAAAGTGACGGGTGTAGGTGGATGGTCCATGACGCAGACTCGGAACCAGCTAGGTGGGAGTGGCTTCACCAGCAAGATAGCGTGACTTAACGGGCAATATAAAACCGATGACTCATCTACGTTGCTTTTTGACGCGGCCGTAAGATAGCATCTCACTGCTCAGCACTACTTATTGTAACAGTTGGCACTTACGATGTGTTAGGCTAGTTTTTGGCCCAGCCACAGATGGCAGAGTCGAGCGACCTGTTTCCGGTCACTATTTTGGGATTTTCTTATTTGAGTTCTAGAGAGTGATTCCGTATTGTTGACATTAATTTTGTTTTGTTAAATTCTCGGTTTTCATCTGAAATTTATCTCGCTAGTTTTGTTTCAGGCTTTTATAGGCTTTCCGGTGTCGGTCATCTGGTGACCTCCGTACTCATTTCCTGGTGATACTCTGTGTGAGACAGATCTGAGCTTGAAGTGCTTGTTCACTGCAACCGGAACATGGGTTGAACTTAGTTGAAATTAGTTGAAATTGTTTAAATTCAGAATTAAAATATTTTAAAGTGTGTCACAATTATCTTTTGAAATTGTTACTCAGTGTTGTATATTTTTCTGACTCAGAGTTTTTCACCTGTCTTGATTTGGAGGCCGTTTGTTTTAAGTCCTTATAATTTCTCTACTGCCGCCGCACTTTGTTTCTTGTCATTTTGTGTATATTTGTTTGTATTCATCAATCATCAACGGATTCTATAAGTCTCAGTCACAAAGAAAATCAATAGAATGTGTGGTATGTTTTTGTTATTAATTTAATAATGGCTGTTTCCCATATTTTACTCGACTGCTTATGCTTTATTGTTGAAAATGTTTTATTTTCTCCCCTGCGGGACTTTTCGTCCCCGGACTTGCCGCTGGCACGCTGACTGTTCGGTCTCTGATGCTTCTATAATACAGCATGCCGGTGGCGCCCTATTTTCGAACTGGTGTTTTTGGGGTCGGAGCCGTGATGGAGGAGAGCACAGTCTGCACTTTGGCATTCTGGGCCCGCGCTTCAAATCGCCGGCACCGGCTAAATTCGGGCGACAGCGGTTCTACAGAATACCGTAAGCTGCAGGACAGAATACATTAGGTGGTGTATGACTCGGTGGTAATGCACCTGCCTCCTAGCCTTGTTGTTTCGATTTTTGGTGTCAGCTTTGTCGGTTTGATATTCATGTAAATCGTGAAGTGTTTAACGAAAACAGAGAGAGATTGCAAGACGAATACATTAGGTGGTGTATGACTCGTGGTAATGACCTGCCTCCTAGCCTTGTTCGTTGTTTCGATTTTCGTGTACTTTGTCGGTTTCGATATTCATGTAAAATCGTGCAAGTGTTTACGAAGACAAGACAGAGAAAATGTTGCAACAGAATACATTAGGTGGTTATGACTCAGTGGTAATGCACCTGCCTCCTAGCCTTGTTCGTTGTTTCGATTTTCGGTGTCAAGCTTTGCTCGGTTTCGGATATTCATGTAAAATCGTGCAAGGTGTTTAACGACAAGACAAGACAGAAACAGAGTAGTTGCAAGTTGCCAGACAGAATACATTAGGTGATGTATGAGTCAGTGGTGGAGTAATTGCCTCCTGAGTCACAATTCCAGGGGATTATCTGCATAAGTACAAGACGGTCCCGAAAGCATCCCCAGCGTGGTGGAGTTGGAGTCGCCGTTAGCTTAACCAGCATGGTAAAATAATGTAACCAGTGAGGCAGAATAACGTAACCGGTAAGAGGGAGTAACGTTATCAGCAAGATACAACAACTCATCCAGCACGTTGGGACTTGTGCTTCAGCCGTGTTCGTTCTACCAATAGCCTCTGTACTAACTGACAACAATATTGACAATGTTATCTGCTCGCGTCTGGTGAGCGTAAATCCAGCACGTGATCATGCTTAATATCTTTTTGCATGACTAATGGTAGCCCAAAGTCGGTTTTCTAGCAAATCCAAAGTATTTAGTAAACACCTTGAAATTCTACTTTCGCTGACATTCACGCATTTGGAAGCAGACTGGCTGAAATGGTTGATAGTGAGAGTTAAGGCCCTCCATTGCGAGCGTGCCCGGTTGGGCCGGTCTTCTCTGTATGGGCACACATCGAGGCTGGTATGTGCCGGGCCAGCGGTCGGGTACCGGCCGGCCAGGCACCCTCCCTCTCCACATGCCGCCAGGACTGGTTACCAGTGGCTCGTGCAGGCAGGGTAGCCCGGGGGCAAATGTTACCGCTTTTAAAATCTACAAGTTTGTGCGTTGATTTATCATATAGAGACAGGATAAATCACCGGTTGCCGGTTCAGAGCATTGGTGCACCTGTTCTGAATGTTAGCCTTACATAGATACGCCTCTGTGCGCCGAAAATCCACAGTGATCCTCGTGGGCCTCATAGTTGCATGCGACGGGTGAAAACAAATGAGGCTCTGTTGGGTTGTGAACATCTGTTGGTCTCCGGAATGTCGTCATCCTTTACCGCAGCCTTTCAGCATGACTGAAGACGTGAATGTTGCTGTGTTTGTAGAGGAGGATCCCGGCAGGAAGATCCACGTTTATCTGATTTGCTCCTATTTTTAGCCGGTTGGACTTTTAATGTTGCTAGAAATTTAATCACAAGCCCTTGAAATTAGATATACCTCTTTCAGAGATGATTCCGATAAAACGTGCAGAGTATGTAACTACTCATGCTGATGAGCAATGTGCTATGGAGATCTGATATAATTACTATGTGTACGATTTATATATATATATATATATATATATATATATATATATATATGTATGTGTGTATATAGGGAAGACCGGAGCAAACGGACTTGGGGCAAAACGGATTTTAGCTATTTCGGTATGTTAGTAGTGTTTCCATCTAGTGTTTAGAAGATTAACTAAGCTTTAGACAAAGGACGTCAGAATATAGCATGGATATCGTCAGTTACCGGCATCATTTCGACGCGAGCTGGCTGGTGAGGATTTTCTTGTAAGTATTGCGATATTTACAAGTCTTAAATCTTCGTTTTTTTCGAGTGACACTGAGTTCAGTTCTGATGGTGATATGTCTGAATAAGTGGCAGTGTAGGCTTAGGGTAAGGGTAATTTCAAATCTCAAATCCTGTTATTTTTTCCGAAACGTAAAAACTTGAATCGGAGTAGCTGTGGGGCAAGACGGAAGGGGAAAATAGACTAATGGTGTAAAATGGTCTAATGGTCTGGTTTACCACAATCACTTAGGATAATGTGCCATGTTGTTTGTGATTGTTGTAAGGTCAAAGAAACAGCGAGAAAACAAGGCAGGGGCGGGTCCAATTTGGGGAGGCAGTCTTGCGTCGAAATGAAAGCAGGTTAAAATTTTCACTGAGGTAATAGATGTTGACGCTTTCACGAAAATATTATGTTTTTCGTCATATTACCCGGGCTGCCAGGGATGTGGATTTATATATCTTTGGGGGTGCCCGGGCAAAGTCCAATGACAGCAGGCCAGCGTTCTGTACGTTTTGCCTCTTCCTGAAAACCACTATGCCCCAGGGTTGGGACAAAACGGGCAAAAAACAGCTTATATGTTTTACTGCCATGTTTTTCAAGTGAATTTTTTAAGTTGATACTCTTACATTAGAGACACAATTCATTAGGCTACGGCAGGGTGTATAGCTCAACATTTTCGGCCCGCTATTGAGCTTGCTATGTTAGAAAAACACTTAGAGTGTCCGTTTTGCCCTGGTCTCCCCTATACATAATATCTCTGTGTGTTTAGTGTTATTTAACTTAACGGTTGACTGGCCTTGAAACCAACATAACGAACTTGAAAATAATCTGATGTTCTCTCTACCGGTGACATGCCACTTGAGAAGCATACACCACATATGAGGAGCAGTTTATCAGCGTATTTTGCTCAGGCGATCAGGCCACATGGAATGCTGTGTTGTTAGAAACAAATAAAACTGCTGAAAACCATGGATCATACAAATACCTTCAACAATAATTGTGGTTCCGCGTTGAATATTTCCTGGGTATCATGTCATGGAACCAGACCAAGCTCTTCAACCCCACGTACGATCTAACCAGCGAAGTTTTCGGTAACGTTATACGTTACGATATACGTTAACTCACGCGTTGAGTCTCGGTATATCGAATCCTTTCTCGATGGTGACGACTCCAGCGGGGATCGCCATGGTCAGCAGCAGAGGAGGCCGGTTGGTGAGCAGAGATTCTGCCTCAAACGCCGCGCGAAGCTCCTGCCGACAAAAAGCGGTCCTGGTTAGAGCCGAGTAACCAGTTCTAGTCGAGGTCGCTCAAGGTTCCGATAGTGATACGGAATTAATTGCAGTCGAATCAAGATCCATTTTTCTAGTTGTGTGTCTAAATTGTTTTCTGCAAACCGCTAGTGATGTTTCGTATGATGCTCTAGTGAATACATTTTACGTGTCACTGGCGGATCCAGGGGGCGGGGACCAAAGGGGCCATGACCCCTTCCAAAGCCTAAAGTAGTATCTTTCTGCCCACCAAAAGCGACAAATTTTAGCAGTTTTTCTTTTAAAATACCCATGTTTTTGCGTTATTCTCAATTTAGCTCCCGTCAAAATATTATTTTAAGCCCCTCCAAAATTTGATCCTGGGTCCGCCAATGTTACGTGTGATAAGATATTTGAAACGAAGGAGTTTTAGGAACGTCAAGAGTTTTAGTGGCAGAAATGATAATTTTATATAAATTCTTGCCATGAACGAAGAAGGATGATGATCAAATATTTAACACATTTGGAGAGGGCGTAAACCTGCTGACATCCTGGACCTTTGCATATGCTTCGGCATCAGTATTTGATGCGCAATTCTTCAGCAAAGGAGCCGAGGCTCCAATCAGCATGTTCAATCTCTCACCTCGCAGAAGGTGGCGTAGTTGATCCTGTCGGAGAAGTCGCTGCCAGAGCGAGAGCCAGGGTACTCCCAGTCCAAGTCCAGACCGTCAAAGTTGTACCTCCGCAAGTACTCGATGGCACTTACGGTGAACCTGTAGAGGGAAAGAAGGCGCTGGTTAGAACAGAGTCAAGCGTAGGATCTCCTAGAAGGTGGTTGCGGTGAAGTGGGGAAGATCACTCGACTTCAACGCCGCTGACCTGGGTCCATCCCAACAGGATGAGAGTTGGCGACACCATATGATCCCAGTAGACGGTGTGTTGTAAGGTCCCGAAGCTGCTTTTTGAGCTCTCGCAAGGAAACCAACGAAATAGCCAGACTGCTGCTAGTGACGCCAGTTAATCATCGTAAGATATCCTCACCACCGGCACTGCTTTCATTGCATTATTTACGGGTTCTTGTAAGACTTGAGGCTTGTTAGAATTAACAGATCCTGTCTTAGGCCTGACAGTGAGACCTGGCCTACACGAGTGTGAATTTTAGAAATGCAGTTGATTCTGTTTTTAATCAAATGCATGATGTTCTTTTGACACGGGCCCTCAGTGTGTAAGCCTCTTAAATATTCTGCTTCATTACAGCTTGTTTGCGTACCTGTGCATCGCTCTCACGTTTTGGTATTTAGCAGATCTCAAAGGCTATTTTATGCTGGAAGGAAGGAATGAACGTCTGAGTGGTTAGAGGAGATCCGAACCTGCTAACGCTGTGAGAGACAGTTTGGTATAGTTTAGCAGGTTAACCGTCCTTTAAAAGGCAACGGAGGGTGGAAACGGAAATGCGTACTTGGTGACGTGTGATTTTTAAACAATCTTGTCCTTCTCAAGCTACCTTAAGTTTTTTGTTTGGATACCTTTGATGGATCCGAATCGAAAGATCTCCACTGGGTTCCGACAGAAATTCTGAGCTTTCGGCGTATGACGTTTTAGTTCGGCGCTGCATTCCCAGATAGATAAAGTCGGGTCAGATTAAAAGAAGCTCAGCTCAACCTGAACACAGTGCAAAAGAATGAAATATGTCCATTGATTTTAGCGTCAGATGTTTCGGCAGCGGTCAATTACTTTTGATATTGTCTAATGGTACCAAAATAAGGGCTTCGAAAACCTGCAATGGCCAATAAGATTAGGCATATCATATTCGAAATAGTTGATGGCCACAAGTGCTCCCCTTTTCTAAATTTTGGGCTTTTTCTATGTTTCTTACTCGGGCTCGTGCGCTGCTTTATTAGTTAATGTCATGTAGTTTTCTCAGGGTCTGACAAATCTCGTGTGCTTTTGATATCATCATGACCCTTCCACGCAGGTCCAATTTTGATCATCCATAATCAATGTGATAATCAATATCATTGTGATAATCAAATTGAGTGGACTTTTCTTCAACTAAGGCGAATCTGAATTCAAGAGATTTGAATCATTTATCATATGTATTTGTATTTCATTCATTTTACTAGGATCATGTAATGTCTTTCCATAATTTAATGTTAATGACTTTGCAAATTCAGCTCTACTGCAGGCGCCTCTTTAACAGGCATTGATGTCCCCGTTTTGCCTGAAAAACATACAAATAGATTACGCACATGATTTTCCAGCTTTTGTTTTTCACATTTTTTCAATACTTAATGTTCATGGATTAAATTGATCCTCTTGATTCACGCAATCTACCACAGCTTAGTGCCGCCCCGGTAGCTCAGTTGGTAGAGCGTTGGGCTCGGCCCGCTGCTCGAAGCATGCAGTGGCAGTGCATGTCCGGCTTGGGATCGGTTCCCTGAGACGCTCCGGCTCTCAAACGTTTACCCGATGTACAGGTCGGCTGGCAACTGACTGGTGAGAGGGTGACCTGAGCGGGGCGGCCGTCTCGTGCTTTGTGGGACGTTAAACTTTGGCTTCTAAATTAACCTCCATTGAGGGAGTTGCTCGTTCGGGTGGTGGGGTCGGGTCTCCGTGACAAGTCCCTTGGTGACTTTAGTGAGACTCGACTCCATCAGCCTTACCAGAACAACTTGAACAAAATTTATAAAAAAGCTTACGCTGTAGCTTACTCTTGTACTGGATGATGTATTTGCAATTTGAACTATTTTAGTATTTAGTGCGCACTATCGCAATGCACATTCAGAATCAACTCGCAGTTTTTCCGTCACGACTATCCGGATCAAAGTGGCATTTGGGTAAGAAACCCTTCACTGACCTTACCTGATGATAAGGTGCTGGTAAAAAAAGCAGCAATCAGAGATGTCATGTATGAAAGTTGACATGACTTAACAGTTTACCCTGTCGAGTTTCGATCTCTCAGGCCTTCAAATTATGAATTTTAGAAATTATTGAACATTTTCTCTCCGGACACCATTTGCCAATATACTATTTTGGATGACATTTATTGAAATATAACACTTTTTTGCAAAACCGATTGCTTTCTGCCTAAATTGAGTGACCGTCGCTGATATCCAATGGCGTAATGAAATCTGATGGCCAGAATCGATCAGATATACCCGTCGTACCGAAATGCCTAAATTATTGAAAGGATATGTTGTTGAGTTCTGATATTCAGATAAAGCTCGTTCCGACTTGCTCCAGTGCTTTTGTTTTTTTATTAGTTTTTGGTTGGAGCTTTCTGTTTGTATTATTGATTTTGTCAGCGTGACGGAAGCTCACTTGATCCGATTCAACCTGCGGACGAAGCTTTGCAAAGGCAGACCGAAAGCTCCGACCCAAAAATAAAAACTGGAGTAAGTCCCAACACACTTTCCGAAATGCGTGAAGCTGTCGAATGACTCATTATTTTATCAAACAAGCGTGTGCAATGTACACTTCAATTGCACTCGGTCAGAACCCGTTGGGGAATATTCGTCTATTTGGATCGATAAAATAAGTATTAGGTTTCGGGAACAAGCTGGCCAAAGTATTATTATGGTTAATCAATAAAATAATATTATTTTAATCTATTTTTATTCGCGACAAACACATATGCTCCTTCTTTTGAAATGTCAGCTTCTGCTCCTGAAGTTCTACGATGAAACGCTTCATGAAAGATAGCTGTGAGCCTAGTAACAAGTTCAATTATCATTTCTCCAAATCACCGCTTCCAATTTGGACGCTGCTTACGCAACCGCCTTGGCTTGCCCATGCCCACGCATCCGCCACTAGAGGATCCAGTATGAAAGCAAAGGTGCGCGCTCAGCATGACTGTTTTTGTCCCAGTGTCTCACCGAGGTCCGGAAAACATCGGCTATTCACAGGCGGACTACATGGAGCGCGGCTCGTGCCTTCAGCACGCGTCCGCGCCGACCCAGGGCGTGTTTTTCACGGTACACTGCATCCAATTCGAGCGCATGCCATGCGAATGACCTTGACCCGAGGGTGCCGAGAGTTGGCGCAACGCAGGGCAGGTGTCCCGTTGCATGGGCCGACAAGACGTGTTTGTGGCAAAGATATATCAACGGGACATGGGAAAATATGGGCTTAAGCGGCTGCCAGGCTCACTTACAGCTCGAGCGTGAGTTAGAGTCTGGACTTGGACAAACGCTGTAGTTACCCCAGAGTGGAATGTTTGAATAACAAAAAACAACTTACGAATATGCATTTCTAGGAACATTTTTAGGAACTTACCAGTCCACAGAATTTGCAGAAACTGCACATAGCCTCTGCAAGTTCTGTGCATTATCTATAACATTTTTCAGAGACGATATCATGACACCATGGCATCAGACTCAAACCCCGGTCCTAAAGCCTATTTTGATGTGCACTGGGATTGAAAAATGAGCCCTCATTGTCTAAATGCAGCGGCACGGTATATCTCAGTGGGCTTTTGCTTTGCTGGGACAGCGCCGGGTTTCTACATCGTCAACCGGGTCGCAGTCGTGGGCGCTGTGATGAAAGATCGTGACACGTGGGCTGCGAAAAGGACAAAAGACTTTGTTTTCTAAGTCGCAGCTGATGTGAGTGGGTGGAGATCACATTTAGGCTTCTTAACGTAGCAGCTTAGAAGAGATGTTTATTTCAGATTTAGCTTAAAAAAATGAGTCGCAAATCCTCCAATGAATGACGGCTGCTACATGTCACGCTAGGTTCTGCTGTGCAAAGTCCTATTTCTTATATACACGGTGTGCGTAATTGCTTTATGGACAATATGCTTCGATTTTCGTGATGGTTCTTCTCTGTCTTGAACAGCTCCTTTGAAGCCGAAGCTCCATGCCCTAGTCTCAGTCATGCATAAACGAGCGCAATGCAGCTTATTGTGTTTACATAATAGTATCACCCTATTACCCTTCTGTAATGCTTGCAATGTGTGCAATGCAATTCAACTGGCTTAAAACGAACTAATGGATGCTATTTTCGCAATATATGGCGACATTTTGCCGACATCGTGAAATTCCTCATCTGATTCCCTGGTCCGGAATATGGCGAGCCATTATCAATCTGTTATGACGGCACCAAACGTGTCAAAATATTTCTACATCTGTCGCGGAAGGTGGTTTCATGTCGAGTCTCACGTATCATGAACAGAGCATCCGACTGCTACCGGATAAGGTTAATAAATCCGAGAGCCTGACAGCCTGTACCAGTCCAGAAGCTTATACCTCATAACGGTTCGTGACGGAGATCGCCCAGCTACAGAGCCTGCAGACACTATTTAGATAACGGCGATGACGTGAGGGGTTTGATTCTTACCTGAACCAGGTAATTTGTCTTTCCAATCAGCGGGATTTCCATAAATATCCCGAATAAACGATGACACTTCTTCAGTTAGCTCATGGCTATGACACATCATATTGGACCTGTGAGGGACCATGGTCCAACGTTCTCTGCTCGCTCCTGAATACGACACTAGAGCGTTGTCTTCTGAACACCAAAACCTGGACACTGTATAGGTCTTCGACATCGTCCAGATTTCATCATTAAGACTCCTGCCCTTAAAATAGATCTGGTTGGTTTTAGACTTTGTGGTTGAGTCTGAATAGTGGTCACGTGCAGCTGTTCCTCTACAGATCTTCTAGGGGGCAAAACGATTCCAATGCGCTTCCAGAATTGAATTTTTGGTGACATGGTTTTATAAAGAAAATTTGGTAGCTCTGTTACAAATTCTTTACCATTCTGTAATCCGTTCTATAAAAAAACTGTCCCTGGTGAGGGTACTTCTGCGCCGAAAATTATACAAATCTATTTTAGTACTCAAGCAGGTAAATATAAAATGCACCACCACAGAACATACCTGTGGTCAAATGAGTACGAGTTCACCTACAGGGGTCACTGTCAAGCTCGCTGAACCCATTCGAACCCGGAGATTCCCATGACTAGGAGTTTCCGTGAGCGCGTGTGGGTCGGTTTAGGCGTCACGTGAATTATCGAGTGCGCTGCAAGCTTTCAAGAAGAACCCGCACATTTGCAGTCCACTTCTTTGAAACTACTTCCAGTGATGTAGCTCGTGAGCTTTTGCTTCATGATTGGTGCCTAAATAGGTGTCCAGACAATCCAAGAACTGAGCCCGTTATCACCTAATGCCTTTGCTGTGTTTTATATGGCGTCGTCATTGCCGTATAGACAAGGATGAGTGCAGTGACGCAGTGGTAGTGCACTGGGCTTCCACACCGCTGACCCGGGCTCAAATCCCGGGCAGGAATGCTGAATCAGGACTTCCTGATCCCCAATACACCCTTCCAATTGGGTGCGAGTTGGCAACACTTTACCACCCTGGCAGTTGGTGCGTCGTAAAGCCGCAGTGCTTATCCACTGAAAGCAGCCAGAGAGGAATTAAACTGTACGGAACTCTTCCGGTTATAGTCCATTGCCTCCTCTTCAAGCCGGCACCAAACTATTGACCTTGAAGCTTGCGCGGAAACAACGGGATAGCGCCGTTACCGCCGCCGGCGTGCTGCAGCGCCCATAAAGCTCTCTCATTCGACAAGTTTGATGGAAAATGTAGTGTTTGCCTGATTACGGCCCGGCACTGTTTGCCGGCGCAGGAGCGTGAGACACCGGTGCTGGCAGAGGTGTTTTCTGAGCTTGGCCTTCGCCAGCTGGTGTTTAAGTAGCTCTCCAGGTGTCTCCGCCGTGTGTAGCTTACTTCCTTATTGGACAATGGCGCTCCAGAAGTGTGTGTAAGTGGTGTAGATGTGAGTTTATGCCCTTGTTCGGGACATTGAGTTCTTGAAGTGAAGCTATGGCCGAGGTTTGATATTTAAACAATGCTAGCAGCTGTTTGTTATTAAACAGCATCATGTTGCGTTTACTTTACGCATGAGGGTTTGAGCATTAAATACCGGCTATATTTTTCAATAAGCCGAAATGCAGAAGAACAAAGCATCCGCATATTAGGTTCTCTAAAAAACTGATTAGGGCAAGGCACGTGCAACGGTAAAATATGCCGCTTTATCAACGGAGATCTCGACGAAGCCGATATCACTACGCGGTTTCATGACTGAAGACTAATCATTGATAGCCGGACAGACTGGGCATACCAGCCCGGCAGTGAATGCACGTATAAGCCACTAGACAGAGCGCCCATTGCTCCATCTGGTATCACCGAGGATTATTACATCTGCAGGCGGATGAGCAATTGCTTAAAAACCCGCACCTGTCCAGTGGGTCACGACGGTTGGCTGGACGTCATTGACCCTTCCCTTTTTCCAGGTGACCGCTGGTTATCCTCTAATCAGATGACACCGCGTTGCGCCAGGCACTCAAAGTTTCCTGCGTTTATATGGCAGGTTAATCAAATAAGGAAAATTACAGGCGGTGATGCAATAAAAGGACAACTTTTTCCTTGCACGCATTGCCTCGTGCCCGCCGCGAAATATGCGAGTACAGTTTTCCACCTCCGCAGGTGATAACACCTACACGACGGGTAACCACCCTGTCACTGAACTCTCCACGGCTGGAGGTTTTGCACGAGCTGCACAACCCGCAAACGATGCGCCTCGCATGGATGAAGGCTTGTGGTCCAGTGCGTGGTGAAGCGTAGGTCACGACAAGCAGTTGTAGGCTGGAAGCTAAAAGGTCACCACAGTTTTTCCCTCTTGATGTAAATCTCAGCCAGGAACGATTCGTGCGATTCGGGCGTATCCAGCGTTCTAATACTGAAAACTCACAAACCGCTGGTGTTTATGTCTTGAACATGTGGTATGTGCTAAAAACGGGCCCAAAGAACATCTTAGTCCTTGTAATATAGTCATGCTACAAGCGTCAACAACTCTGCTCTGCAAAATAAGCCTGTTTCGTTTTGATCGTTTTGATCGTTTCGTTTTTCGAAAACTGCTGTTTCGTTTCGGAGGGAGGAGCATTTCACCGAGCACTATCACTTTTTTGGTCGAGTGGTTTAAATTTTATTTATCCTTATCTCAATGTAGTGCAAAAGTGTGTTCCTGAACTACCTAGCAACAAAAAACAAATGGGGTTTGAAAAAATCAACTGGATTTTCTGGGAGAATAAAAATCAGACGAGTGCGGTTAGCGCATCTTTCCTCCGAACCCTAGAGCTCACAAATGCGGGATATTTCTTATTGAGCAGTCTCCAAGATCTGTATTGAGGTTTTATTTACCACTGTAGAACCCAGGAATGAGCATGGTACCGTTTGGTGCCATCTAAGTGCTTCACATTTTTGCATATGCTTGGTATTGCTTGGTACAAAAAATTTTAATGGTGCATTAGCGTGATTATAGTTGTATAAAAGTATCTCACCAAAAAAAGCGTGAGAAATTCAACTCCAGCCTTTGTGGAACAGTGGCACCGTATTGGGCGATGTTTGATCAGCTCCAGTCTCTTCTGGCTGAGGTGCTCGACATGGTCTGAGCCCGTGCGAATGGGCCGAGAGAAAAAGAGCAAAAGATTGGATCGTTGAATCACCTAATTCGATCGATGCCCGATTTGGTCAGTCCTGCATTGATGTCGTCTCCTCTTTTGAATATGAGTAGGAAACAAAGGGTTCCTTATCAGCTGGATTTTCTTAGAAGACGTGATCGCCTAGTCCTTCCCAACAAAAACTCCTGACAATCTTGTCGGCCGTGGAAGATTATATGACCGCCAAGGTGGCGTGTTCTTCAGAGCAAGCCCATTAACTTTAGGTAACGACATTTTTATCTGCTATTGAGACAAAGAGGCTGAAGAGCCCCTGAACTCGTGTGATATAGAAATGTTTGGTAAATCACAGGTGGAAGGGGTAACTGAAGGCTGTTTGGAGATACGGCATCATAAAATAGCGTTGATGATGACCTTTTTGCCTTTTGTTAGTTTTTCTTTTTAGGTTTTGTTATAAGTGTTACGGCAAAAACAACCATCTTAAACATCAGAACACTCACGTTTTGCGGTACTCCGGGTCGGAGACGAGTTCTGAGAAGCGTCCGGAGCCCTCGTTCCAGCCGCCGAGCGCCAGAAGTGTCCTCAGGCCAGAGTTGTATTGCTTCAGGCCGTTAAACCTTGCGTAGCCGCCTGCGAGGTCAGGTCAGGTCAAAACTTGGGAGACGAAGAGTCGATATCAGCCTGACTACGTTGTCGGTCTGTGGTAATAGAGTGCGTTCTCAGTAAATTCCATCTAAGGAAACATGTGTGTTACTGGTGAGATTATATTAGGTTTTTAGGGATTTTTTTGTACTGCATCGAAGTCAACAAACTCCAACAAATTTGAATTTCCAAATGTTAAAAATTATTGTTTTAAAGTAATGCGGATTGGATAAATAAAATAATATACAGATATGCCAAATGAAACTTAATTTCATATTTTTCTTCATGTTTAATGTGACAAGACCTAAGATAACTAGGGACGTAGACTTCTGTAAAAAAGCATGCACAAATCATGCCGTTGATTGCTTTTACCTCATTTCGGTAATACACTGCCAGCACCCTTTTCTTTTCATTTGAGCTATTTCGAAATTTTCAAACACTTGGCCTCTCTTGCTCTTCCAGCGGCAAGTTAGTGCATATCTGAATAATTTTGCGCTGCTCATCCTTTATTGATGGATACGTTGTTGATATTAAGGAAAAAATGACCGCAATATATCCTTCGAGTGGTTATTCAATGACTGAAAGAAAAATCAAGGATTCTTCCCACTGCTGTCCACACTGATTCGTATGTTGTGCCTGGCACCTTTAAGACTAAAGCAGACGCTTTCTCCTGGAATTTTCATACGGAAACCGTGCATCTAAACTATCTAATCATAGTAAGGCATGAACGCTCATGTTTTCCGCTTCACTGACTCCTGAAATAAATAATAACCAGGAAGAGGTGCCAGGGACTTGCAGTTCAATCAAGGTGAAATCTAACAGCAAACTATGCCTACAAATGGGGCTGATCAATACTTAGTATAAACAATAACTTGCGGCGGAATTTCGAGACACTTTATGCTAAACCTATTCACAGGTGGATGAACAGAAGGACACCAAGGCAACCTTAAATGAGAAATTGCAACATTATTCCCAGCATTTAGCTGGAAACAAATGGAGTGAGAAGGTGAAGGCTATCTCACTAAAGCATGACCTTCCTGTCGGCCTGCACTCCTATTTTCGCTTCCGCGCGTGTGCAACGTGGCTCTCGAGCGGTGAGCAGGAGCCCGCCTAAATCTGCAAAAAGCAGGGCCGGCAGCCGCTGCTGGAGGGTTTTTGCCTGTTCCGCGTGTTGTTCCCGTGCCGTTTGCTCCGCTTGACTGGCAACGTCGCTGGGAAGGACAGGCTTGAGTAGCCAGCGACTGGCAGGCCCCGCCCTGAGTAAACACGACCGGTGCCGGACGCGTGTAAATAATGGCGGCTCCAACACGGAACTTCGCGCAGATCGCCGTTTTTTGCATACATTCCAACAAGTATAATATGATGTGTTTTGTCATTTTTTTCGTATCGCACAAGATATGGTCTTGTTTCCCTTCCTTGACTGGTATCTAAGCTGAATATTCTCAAAATCTTCTGCCGTCTTCTTGTTTGATGCATTTTGCAGCACCTGAGCGTTTTCCCCGGACATCAGACGACAAATAAAACACATTCTCGTGCACAGAGGACCACAGCACTTTCATCTAGATATTCAACGTTGCATAAGCAACACCTAGTTCTACTTGTCAGCATCAGGCCAGGGCTCTGACTGCACCACAATCGGCAATTAAAACGGGCGTGCTCTGAAGGCACGCACACCTCGCCAAGGTCGCTGCTGTTGTACCCCGCGCGTACTCGCGGTTGACTGGTGGTCACTGGGCGTTAATGACCGAACGGTCACGCGCGGCTGGTCACAGAACTGGCCGCAGTGCCCCCAGCCTGGGAGAGAGTGGTCATGCCAGATAACAGTGCATATGCAGTCATCTGAATGTCGGGTGATTTGGCTTCGAGGCTTCTGAAGCAGCCTGCAGATTACCAGTGCGGTGAAACCAGTTGATGACGTTAAACAATTTTGGGGCGTCATAACACCCAGACTGCTTAGGTCATATATGGCGTCGACACCTCTCATCCTGTTGGGAGGGTACTATGGGGACCGGAAAGACTTATGCAGAATACCCGCCCGGTGATTTGGAAGTAGAATGTTCTTCCCCCACGCCCCATTCTCCCATGAAATTTACTACACTGGAACTTCAGACAGGGTGGTAGTGTCATCCTTATCGCTTATTCCCCGTTGGTCTTCGAATATATTCTCTTAATATATTTATTTCCGAAGTTATGTTCTGCTATTGCAGGACTGGACACTCAGGCAGATGAGAGTCGTCTCAAATGGTCTCGATTCAGGTCTCACGGCTGCCCAGGATCAGTCGGGAGCAGTAGGGACGAGACTTGACAATCATGGTCAGTCGGGAGCATTAGGGACAAATGGGGACGATCATGGTCAGTCGGGAGCAGTAGGGGCGAATGGGGACGATCATGGTCAGTCGGGAGCAGTAGGGACGAATGGGGACGATCATAGTAGGTCGGGAGCAGTAGGGGCGAATGGGGACGATTATGGTCAGTCGGGAACAGTAGGGACGAATGGGGACGATCATGGTCAGTCGGGAGCAGTAGGGGCGAATGGGGACGATCACGGTCAGTCGGGAGCAGTAGGGACGAATGGGGACGATCATAGTAGGTCGGGAGCAGTAGGGGCGAATGGGGACGATCATAGTAGGTCGGGAGCAGTAGGGGCGGATGGGAACGATCATAGTAGGTCGGGAGCATTAGGGACGACTCGCGCCGAATCACGCCGCTCATCTCTCTTAATCGGATTGCGACCGATCGCATGTGCCTAGGTGATTGGGACGTTGTGGTTTTACGATGGTGTTTCAAAATTAAGTGTTGTTGTTGTAAGCCGATTTTTTGCACAGTTTTTAGCATATTTTCTAGCACAGCTTTCTCAACCGTGCCTTCCACATCGTTTGGCAGCTTAAATGTGTTTGCTCCTTACTGATACAAACTTCTCATTGTTAACTTAACGCGGTAAAAGGCATTGCTCGAACACTCTTCGATATGTGGTGGACTACTGAACATACTTTCAACAGCCTCACTATATGAAGATATTGCCAACTCACACAATATTGCCGTACACTATTGAAACCCCGGCAAGGCACTGAATGATATCATCTTGTCCAGTGATGGCTGACATTCAAGACATACCAATGCCTCAAGATTGCGAGATATGCTATTATAGAACAAGGAAAATAATCACGCGTTGTTTCATTCGTGATCACCCCCGATTTTGCTGCAGTGAATACGACGCTCTACTGGGTTACTACACCGTATCGGACAGAGGCAGTTTGTATCCCAAACATTTCACGCCGGCCGTACTAAGCACCCGC
Organism: Lepas anatifera; assembly: GCA_034440635.1. Classification (NCBI taxonomy): domain Eukaryota; kingdom Metazoa; phylum Arthropoda; class Thecostraca; family Lepadidae; genus Lepas; species Lepas anatifera. Next base: position 3,119,370 of record JAOTON010001034.1, read on the forward strand.
AGCTGTTTCCCACTGCCCCTCCCTGCTAGAAGGTTGTCAATGTGCCCACTGTGAGAGAACACAACGGACCCAACAGGGCTGGATACATGAATGGTCGCCGCGTATGTGTAATGAGGCTAAAAGTTGTGCAAGCTAGGTGTGGCTTGGCTTTGTCTGGGACGCTGCGTGGTAAAGCGCCCAAACTCATACGCAGAGTACCAACCCGCATCAGCGGTTGGGCGTTGGTACTACAATGACCCACAGAGCCGCAGACAGAGCGGTGACCGCCAGCTGGCCCCAATAACGACAGCGGGTATGTGTCTTGGACGCTGCTGTGTGCATACAGCAATGACATGCAGTGGCAGCTCCTGTCATCACCGAGCTGCACCGTCTGAGAGAGCCGGCCAAGGCTGTAGGCACAAACTGGTTTTGGCGGTCGCAACCAATTCTGGAGCAGGCTGCAGAGCCTTAAACGGAGGCCTCGGTAACCTGAATTCATCTGCAGCATCCGTCGTCGCCGTCGGGTGAAAAATGCGCCAGTGCTGGAGACGAGGCCGGATCCGGCCAACGAAAGGCTTTCTTTTACTTGAGCTCAGAATCGATGTATGTCCATCCGATTGCTGGTCCATAATATCATGCCTTTTCGACAATTTAGTGGCAAGCGAAACGTTTAATCCCTCGTTTTTCTCTCATGTTAGACTTTCCCTTTGGTCTCAAATTGGTCGTGCGCAGCTTCACCAGTTAATCTCTCATCTTTTTCCGTGTCCTGATGCCTCGATGTCTTTATTTCTCTCACCTTTCTATACATCTTGGCTTTTGTATGTCTTCGTGCCTCTCATCTTTCTTGATGTCCCGATGCTGCAATGTCTTTGTGTCTCTCCATGCCCAGGTACCTTTCTCATCTAAAATTTCTCCATATCCTGATACCTCAATGTCTCCGTGTCTCTGACCTTTCTATATATCCCAATGCCTTTATGTCTTTGCGTCTCTCACCTTTGTCTATATTCTGGTGCATCAATGTTTTCATGTTTCTCACCTTTATCCATACCCTGATGCCTCAATATCTTACCTTTTTCAATATCTTTACGTCTCTCACATTTATCCATATCCTGATGCCTCAATACCTGTGCGTCTCTCACCTTTATCCATATCCTGATACCTCAATATCTTTGTCTCTGGCCTTTATCCATATTCTGATGCCTCAATGCCTTTGTGTCTCTCACCTTTCTCGATATCCTGATAGCGGTCGAAAGGCTCCAGCTGGAAGTCATCGTTGAAGCCGCCGAAGGCGTAGATGAGGTGGGTGCACAGGTGGGGGGTTGATGTTGGCCGGAAGAAACTTGGCGAGGCCGACTCGGTATACTGACCAGTTGGTGTAGTAGCACACCACTCGCTTCCGGGTCTTCTTAATGGCTCCATCTGTGGGAGAAGAACGGCGTTATTGATGTAAAGTTGAAGGGAGTAGTTTTAATGAACACATTCCGAGTAGAAAACTGTGCTGGATAACTGTTTTGAGCGATTGCATTGTTCCTTAACTAAAAAGTTAATTATCTTGAATAACTAAACAAGTTGTGCAATGCTCTAAATCACTAGCTGTGAGATTTCTTTTTCACTCATGATAGAAACACGATATCATAGATACAAACAAAGGGACGAAGAACGGGTAACGCTAGCAAAGTCCTAAAATAAATGTGTGCTCTTGAAGAGCTTTTGAAGTCTTCGAAATGGCCTCCGAAGAGCAAAATTGGAAACCAAACACGTTTTCCAGGGCCAGTTTCGTTCAGAAAAGTCTGTCTATCATCACCGAGCGTCCGATTGTTTACGCAGCTTCACAGCTCGCGTGCCCGGAGGGCACACCGAGCTACAGTCAACCTCTGACAACGAGCCGTCATTTTCACGTCTTTGAGATAAAGCACGCACCGGCTGCCCCGCTAACGGAGCGTTGACCCTGAACCAGGAGCAGCGTTCTTGACCCTGAGCATTCATCATGGTGTTAGGGTGTTGTGAGACTCCAGTTTAGCCCACGGCATCCCATTTCTTAGCTAAACAGCGACCTGACTGTTAATTATGTTATCAACAAGATAAGTTTACGCGGTGGCTTAGCCAGAGGCTTTGGGCAAAGCCACATGTGGCGGATATCTGTCATACGCTTTGAAAGTGGGAGGGGTAGGAGGCCTGGCCTCCACACTTTTCATCAAACATTCTCCCGAGTTCAGCTGAATTAATAGTATTTTTTTTAACTAGTATCCTGGAATGATAACACGGAGCCCAAATACGTTTTTGTTTGTTCTAGAGGGAGAGTTTCTTGTTAGCAGTGGGTTGAAAATTATCTGGCCCCTCACTTTTTTGTCGGTAACGATGCTTAGGTCTCTTATTATCTACCTATCCGGTTCCAGGCGTCCAATTGTATACCTGCTAATGGCATCATTAAGGGGAATGTAAAGTTTCAATGGTCTGAGAAAAGATGCTATCCAGCTTTTCTGAACACTAGATCTTCGCAAAAAAGAGCACATTGCTTACGGAGTCGTCTAAAGAAAAATAATAAGAGACGAGACACGGAGTTTAAAGCATTCCGCGCTGAACGTGAAATTTAGGCTAACAGCTCTGTTAAGAAAAGCCTTAGGGAGATTAATACTGGGGAAAGCATGCTAATTGACACTGTCGGTAAAGGCATTCAAAGAACGATAATGAATGCAAGTCAAACCCTGAACAAGAACAGGGTAATATATGCTTGCAGCAGGCCACAGAGTTGGCTTTTAATCAACGTTTGCCATTATTTTCCGAGAAAATACTGAAAATAATGAAAATGAAAGGTTATGCTTGGATTTTGTGGCATTCCCAAATGCTGGATAGATCATTAGCAGCTATTCATGCAACTTTCGGTTATCCATAGGATAAGCTTGTTAGAACATAGATGGGTGAATATCATGCCTATGTACACAGATGGCAAGACGAAAAGATATATCGAATCTTCCTTCGGGAACACCTTACCAAGCTCGTTCATTCTTCACTCGTTTTTTGCAAGGCTTTCACTCAGCAAATATATTCTCATCTTTCTTCGAAATCTCGCAAGATTTTTCATATTAATCGTGTAGGTTTATGTTTTCTATACCTCAGAAAAAATCAAATCAAAACAAAACTAATCGAAGACACGCGCGCTTGTCCTTGCAGTCTACAGGATGCAAACATGAAAATAAACATGCTGCTCATAGGCATAACATATCGATATTTAATATAAAGATAGGGGGTGCCGTCTGTAAATAATTTCAGCACGTGAAATCTGTGCGCTCTGTTTTTCGGCATTTAGGAAAGACAATATTTTGTATATTCTTACTTTTTTCTTAAATCATGAACACTTTCTGCATGACATGAACTCGAGTCGCTCAACATCGAAAGCCGTTCTAACGCCATACATCAGCAGGTACAGAGCAGCTTCGCACAAGCCTTCCAGAGTTCTCACGCCGCCCAGATCACTGGCAGGGCGTGGCGACGGTCACACAGGTACACCTGTGTGACCTTAGTCGGGGTAACTAGCTCAGCCTGCCTCCACAGGCTGCGGTCACAATGCCGCTTTCTCATGGGATCTGGGTGGGTGCTGGACGTTGCAAGTACGCAGTAAAAACGGTGTTTGGTGTTGCAATCGGCTAGGTGGTCAGATCAATTGCACGTTGACATAAAATTTAGCTTTGTTAGTCGACATAAAATTGATAGGGAAAATGTTTTAAACAACTAATATTGAGATAACGCCCTGTTTTCATGGTAAATGATCTTATGTGGACAACAAATATTACATGATGATGATGATTGTAACTAAGCATCAATTCCGATTTCAGGATAAGTCTTAGCCATTCAAAATGACCCAAAAATGATTACCATTATTTTACAATTTTCACCAAGTGTGTGATCAAAACGTATGTTTTAAAGTTTGAGCCGCCTTGTTCTATGTTCCCTTTTAGTACGGATATCGGAACACAACACCAAGCTGTAAAATTCCCTTATGCACCATGTGCGTTGACAAAACACATTTCTAAAACGAAAGAAACACCGTTATCTTTTACAAATGTTTCCTGCAACACAGCTTGCCTTTTACAGTACTTATAAATATTTCATGGCAACGTCTATCGCTACACCTGCACTGTCTGGTCATGAAAACCAGACGTTGCATTACGTAAGCTCTATTATACTAGCATGCGACATCGTCTGCAGGAATCCGCTAACGCGGAGAGTTGCACCTAGATTACCATCGTCAATGGAATATCATTATTCTTTAGGCTCCAAGAATCTAGTTCATCTGTGTTTCATGGTAGCTTATCACTTCTAAATTTTTTCATGGGTTAGTCCATGTTAACTTCTCTCATGTCCTCAAAGAGCACCTATTTGTGTTTGATCCAGTAGAAACCTCTGAAATGTTTATAGCAAATAGCAAGTACACTTTCTGGAACTGAGCTGTGACAACGGGCATTAATTCTTTAGATTGTTTTAGAAAACGTGAATCTTGTTTGCTACCAAGTATGTTTTTCGGAATGCTAACGAATCAAGCTTGCAACTACGAAGCAAAGTAGAAGTCTTACCAGTGAATGAAGCGGCGAAAAGCAAGCACAAGGTGAAGGCCAGCCACCCGGGGCGGACCTGCAACAAAAAAGGCAACAGTGAAGGACAGATGTGACGCATCGAACAAACATTCAAGCTAGAAATCATCCGCAGAAATTAAGACAAGGCTTATGCTGTGACGACAAAATCCGCCCACTGCCGATTGTTAGAGGATTGGGGCTTCCATGAGACTTCAGGAAGTATGCATCGTATTCTTATTTATGTATTTATTCAGATCGTCAATGGATGAGTCTCCATTTAGGGCGAAGTCAGACACTCAAAAAAATTTTTTTTATTTATAGTATTACTCAAGTAAATGAGACGCACCTCACATCAAAACAATAAAATACATCCTGCTAGGTTGGGGGGGTTTACTCCGAGAGCAGATGTTTCGGATAAAATAGGAATTAAAGACTAGAGAAAATGTACGGTCTAAAAATACATACAATGGTGATAGCACCAATTGGCAGCACGCGCATGGGGTGAGAAAATGTAAAAAAGGGCTTTAAACTCCAAAACATTCTACGAATAAGTCGGAATCAGAATAAGATAAGGAGGCATTCATTCCTCGGGAGATATGACACAAAAGCCCTTGGCTCAAGGTTATCACAATATACCCGTAACATACTCTTACACATGCTCCCAGATAGGTATATATGCATCGTGAAGTCAGTAATGAGGAGGAACAACCCTTTGTCATGCCATCGTGTACTCGAAGGAGATTATTTTCAGAAGACAGGGAAAAATTAACCCAAAGTGGAATGCTGCATTCTACTCGATCGGGAACGGAACGAAAATTCAATGAGTCAAAGAAGAAGAAAAAATTATGAAGGACCAACGATAGCTTTAACTTTGGCAGCTGGGTTTCAATTCTGTCTCAGTGAGAGGTACGGACGGCCAATCTAAAATGGACTTATTTTTTTTTTTTATTATTTTATGGATTTTTAAATGCTGCGCTTTTTAATCGTTGGTTGAAATGCTGGTAAAGTGGTACTCTATGTTATAATTATGGGTACCAGCCAGAGGAAGAGAAAAATGTCAGATGAACCTCTGTAACCTGATATAACCTCGAGTGGTCATTATAAACTCAGTGGTCTGTGTTTCCAAATCTTCTCTTAAAAAGTAACAGCATGAAAAGGAAAACGTACCTAATCCCATAGTCAGGAAAGGCAATTAAGCTAATATTTTTTAAAGAAAGAAGTGTTTAGGTGCAAAGCCCATAATCCCTCAAACTGGGAGATTCTTCCAACCGTGTCTGCTGCGATTGGAGTTCGTTTGCTTTGTGTATATTTTCTCGCAGCTACAGTTACGGTATGATAACCCATTTGGTAATGAGCAGGCCTCAAATTATCATTTAACTCTCTGTTTAATCGTTCATAGGCGAATGCTGCAAAAACAGCAGGGCACAACAGCCCAAGCAGCAGCCGAAAAACAACAGATTCCAAAGCAAAAAAGCAAAACACTAAATAACTGTTTTAATTAAAGCTTTCATTCACGTGTTAAAACGTCTCTGCAACTCCGAAGAAAACTATGCAATGTGCACGACACCCGACGGCATGCAAAAACGTGAAATACCTGCTCCTTAGCAGCAGAAATGTCTCGCAAGCTTCACCTTTTGATAGTGTTTATCATAGAAATGAGCTTACGGCTACTGTAACGACGAGGCTTTTGAAATCCGCACGGCCTCGCAGCGTGTTGAGGATAATCCTAGCTTTGCTGCCGCTGCCCGTTCGCACAGTGCCACTTGGCTTTGTGCTCCATGCACACTGCCCATAAACAACGGAATGCAGCGTTGAAGCAGCCCTGAAGTGTAGCTGCAACAGTGGGGGATCAAGGGGGGGGGCCTGGGGGGCTCAATCCTCCCTCCCAAATGTCCAAGCCCCTATAGTTAATACATAGGCGAGGGACTGCCCGAGGTACTGGCGGGTGAGCTTTGAGCCCCCTAGCCCCTCCCCTCTCAAATGACTTTCCTGGATCCGCCACTGAGCTGCAGTGCCAGCTCGCAGCCCCAGGAGTTTCCGGCGCCCTCATGGTGCAATCACGTGTTATGACGTCACTGATGGACAATCAAGTATAGTGCAGCTGCATAGCGGGAGATATGCAATTATTTCAACTGGATTCACAGGTGTGTAGTAATCAGTCGTCATGCCAGGTTTTCGCTATGAGAAAATCTCTACCGACACGATATCAGGGTACCATTCTTAGGCATGCTATTTTGATCATGTAATAGTCGTCTTTGTGCTCGTTGTTTTTGTTACTGTGGGGACTAATAGAAAATTGAGAAGCGAAGGTTCCTCCCTTATCAGAAAAGGCAGACGCTGCTTAAGACGTGATTTAAGGGAATTGATTTGTATCCGGCAAGCAGACACGTCTTAATTGCCGTTGCTACAGAATGATATGACAATAATTTTTGGTGTCTGATGCATTGAACCTAAATATTTAAATATACTTGGGTCCCTTTTTCATCACATGTCTTTACAAAACAGTCAGTTTCCCTAATTTTCTCACATAATGGGGAGCCTGATGTCGTAAATTTCACAAAGGAATTGATCTTCAAAATACACCTAACTGTGTGGCAGATGTAAAGATATAACTTGGAATCATGAGGCTTAAAATTGAAGAAATACGCATAGGTTGAAACAAGCATTTACGCCGACATTCCACACCGAATAGAAGAGAATAAAACAAAAAAGTAATTTGTGAGGAGAAAAAACGCTGGGACAGTTTAGCACGGTTTACTGTTCAAACGGCATAGTACAGCTCTAATGTTCTGACAATGGAGCAGCCCTCATGGGAGCTACAATGAGCAACACATAAAACTAGACAGGAAAACTGTTGTTTACCTGCTCTTAGATTGGCTTCAACCCCATCAACATGATCTGGATCAGTTGATCCTCCCTTAACCTTGCGTGGCGCCACTGGAATGATAAATACGCTTGTTTTTTGTTCAACAACAGACTCAATCGTCGGGCATCGCCTCAGGCAAGTTCTGAGCTGTGTTTTAATTATCCTTGACCTTCAGGAATAATTCATTTCAAGGCTCGGCTGAATGGCTTTGGAGATATTAATCGGACATAATACTGTAAATTTTAGAGGCTGCAGAAATGTAATGGTTGGTCTAAAAATGCCAGATCCTAGACAAATTTGGATGTGCCAATTTGAATTAAAAGCAGATAGCACAAACATAATTTGATCTTTCAATTTCCTTCTAACGCCATTGAAAAGGGTCAGATTAGTGTTTTGAAGATAGTTTGCTTAGTCCCCATGATTAACATGAAATGACTACTTTTTTACTGCATCTTCTGCCAGCTTCCCAATTCTAGAGACAGATATCTAGTGTCCCGAAGCAGCTAAGGCAAACTTTTCTGTGCAGCTGAAACTTGATTACTCCTCTAATATGAACAGAGGCAGACAACGCATATGAGGTACTCCATGGTACCTATGGAGCCTACCAGGTTTCGTGGCGCACACTGCAGGGGAATGTGAACTACCGAGAGAAGTCAGCCACTTGTATTGTTTTTTTATTATGATGACTCTACCACATTGTTTATAAATTGTCATGTCATCAAAGCTTTTCCTGTCTCTCTTTGTTTGGCACGATGCAAAACTATAGCTTCATAGGGAAGCCAAATAAGCATTTGACGTGATCATCAATGTGCCTGGGCTTCTAAACCACAGCAGTTTGCCGTGTCTGAAATGTTCGTCCAAGCTAGTACTACCGACCTCATGAATCCCATTTTGTCTACCGCGAGAGCCCACTTTCGATTTCGACATCATCAGCCATGGCAAGCGAGTGAATATCAAGGACAGGCGATTCTCACGATGGCAGGGTGGTTCGTGCTGGGCGTGATTCTGTTCCGTGGATCGCCGCAGGGCATAAGAGACGGGGACCCGGTGTCGCACTGTGTTTAGGACGACTCGGGCACGATTTAGAAATAATACATCAGACATGTTTTGCGACCGATCTGTCTCGCTTAATTATCGGTTTTCTGCATACTGGTGGTCAGCAAGAAATTTCAGTCGTTAGATTTACTCTTTGGAAGCGAGAGAGAGAGAGAGAGAGAGAGAGAGAGAGAGAGAGAGAGAGAGAGAGAGAGAGAGAGAGAGAGAGAGAGAGACAGAGACAGAGAGACAGAGAGACAGAGAGACAGAGAGACAGAGAGACAGAGAGACAGAGAGACAGAGAGACAGAGAGACAGAGAGACAGAGACAGAGACAGAGACAGAGAGATGTTTTGTGTGTTTTGCACTTGAAACAGTTAGCCGTGAAGAGGGATCATGAGGTTGGGTACCTTGTCGCACTTAACAAGGTCAACAACTAGTTGGCCAACGCGTGTAGTTTATAGCTGTGCCAAGGTGCGCTAAAACAAGGATCCAGTAAGCATAGCTGTTGGTGGTCTATTTCCAAACTAGGTTCACCTAATTTCTGAACACGGTCTGGTAATAGACAATCTTTGAGAAGGAACAGCCAACGAAACTGAATAATAGTGAACATGGGGCTGGAAGCGGGGGGACGGGGGGACGTCCGCCAACAAATTTTTGGTCCATCGTCATTAATGCTCTCAGGTACCGAATATGCTCAAAATTCGCCTCCCCGGTCAGCACCAGCTCAGGTCCGTCCCCCCCCTGTAAAAATTGTGTGGCGGCGCCCCTGATATTGAAAACAAACTCGGGGAACACAGTCAAATATTTGCGTGATTAAACATTACCCTCAGCGCCTTCCAAATTTGGCGCAGGGAGTGTAACGTCCAGAGCTGCGCAGGCACATCCTTGATTGAAATGATACAACGTCTGATACCCTCAATTTTGAACGGACACCTGACAGCTGCCTGTAATACAGCTGTCGGCACCCATCGCCATAAGCCTACAATGGCTCCTTATATGTGTGAAGCCACTCAGTTGGGAGGGTGGGCGAGACTCCGCAAATTCAACGCCGACAAGCTTGTAAAATGTTTTTCTTTTCTGGCATATGTATTTACAATCTGCCTCACGGGTATCGTCCCAGTCCTAAGATGCTGAAGCGTCTGGAATATAAGATTTAACTCCATCTCTAATCACCATTGGGGAGTTAAAGCACCTTCAAAAACATGTTTTGACACATGCAAGAAACTTGAATACGGCGGATAGCCTCTAAAAGTTCTTTGAGTTAACTTGTCATAAATGTGCTGGATTTCAATATCTTGTTTCATAACTTTGTCCTGTTACTAAAGCAGCAGTGTTACGCGAATGTGTGATGCTTGCGCTGTCTTATTTTCATTGTATTACTTGACCTGTAAATGGATGATTATATGTTATGAAGATTAAGTATGGGGCTTTCAAACTCCCTATATTGGAAGGCTCAGTATCTGAGGACAAGAACAATACTTGTCAGAGACTGTGCATTTTTCTAAAGAACGAAATTCCTGAGCTTGGGTTGATCGAATCCTGGTACCTTAACAGATATAAAAAAGTATCAGTTACATTGCTGGCCGTAGTTACAAGTCATATTGGTTTATATAAGTTTCATAATGATTCATATTTAAATCTGGAAAATGCAAGGTCGAAACACATTGAATTGGAATCGAGCCGATTAGAATATAATTAACCCTCCTTCTTGGTTGGCTGTTATTTCGTAAGCCTTTAAATGGGACCAATGATGTCAAAGGTCGTATCTGAACAGCTACTATGTATAATCAGTGAAGAGCCTTGTTGAAGGGAAAATTGCAAGACAATTCATTGTAAACCGCTATTGGTAATCATTAACGTTGCATTGCACATCAGCAATAAGACGGCGTTATTTCGTGAACTCTAACCTGGAAGCTAATCTGAACTAATAAACGATAATTGTTGGATTTTGACGGTGACCAAACAGCTAGGATAATAGCACGCTGCTAACTCTCATCGTATTGGTAGGAATTGTGGAAACCAGATTCCGCTCTTTTTAGGTGATTTCCCGGGTCTTGAACCCGGGTTTTTGAACGCTGGGTGTTTTAAACCCAGGTGTCTGGAAACTCGGTAAGTGAACCCTGTCTGCTCACCTATTTTTGCCTCACGTAATCGCGCCGCAGATCTGTTGAACAAATATGGGTCACGCCTGAAATCTATAGCTCTCTACGTGCTCACCTACTGAGCTGGCAGTAGATGAATTGACTAAAACCATTACTATTGTTTTGTACCATGCACAGAAATACCGACAACATCATGTGAAGGTGCAAAACTCAACATTTGTATGTGTTGAATTCAGCAGTGGTTATATCTCTGGTGACTGAACTCAAAGCAGGACAGTAACCTCTCCCTGTCAAGTTTTTTTCTCTTCACAGTAACGGTTGCAAAGCACACGCTTCCTGGGAAAAGATCCATGAGATGAGTCAAACTTGAACTCTAGCCCTTTTGTCCCGAATAACTACGGTCAATGGCGCTGATGGGGCACAGTTTCCGTCAGAAAAGTATCATAAACTGAATGCTATCGCTCGAGACCGCTGCATTCAGGCTGACCAGGTTATTGCCAGGATGCTTTCTCTCAACAAAGAACTGGTTTGTACCAGCGTCCTGTAACGTCCGAGCTCGAGCCAGAGTTTCTCCTGATCCCAAAAAGGCAGGAGCTCGGGACAAAAGTTGCATTGCTGGGGCGGCGGTTCTCAGAAATGGTCCGTCGCTCTTGGTTGAGAAGGTATTCTTTGTTTAGAATGAGGGTGTATGTAGGCGATGGCTTCTACCGGCTCCTGTTGGCTGCTGTACGCTTCAGAGTGATGTCATTAGGCTAATGCGGACTAAATCCATACAGAAAACATATGGAAAATATCTATAGGTATAAGGAAGAAAAAAACAATTTGTTTTCCGAAAAAAATTATCCTTATTTTGCCATTTTCAGACGATCTGCAACGACACCAAAAAAGTAGCTCTCAGATTCACCAGCAAAAGAATAGATTGCAGAATCACCCCGTTACATTGCCATGCGGCGGTGCATCACGGGCACCTCCGCTTTCCGGAACCCTCCCGCCGGCGCGGGAGCAGTTCTGCCGGCATTCCAGACTCCAGGATGAGCCTGACCGCAGGGACCATGTACGACTATCCGCTGAGTGATCTCAGCGCAGTGCTCTCCGGCTCCTGTCTGCAGGAATCGACACAGGGGGCCGGCGGTCCTCGTGCATGCCAGCCATCGGCTGGTACCGGCTCACCTCCGCCGGAGGGGAGGGGAGGGGGCACGTCAGTCGGTTACACGCAAGGTGTGTAGACTGGATATGGAGGTTACAGAGAAACGGGAGTAGAGATAATGACTGGGGAGCAGCGTTTGTTTGAAATTTGTGCTATGTTCACTTTATTTGTTTTATTTGTTCCATTTGTTCCATTTGTTCCATTTGTTTTGGCCAGTGGGAAAATGTGCGGTCACTCGTGAACGTTGTCTGCCCCGTGCTCACATGACCTCAACAATAGAAGTTGTCATGGTTCTGAGCATGATTACAAATTTGAAACATAAAGCAAGGACATGTAAGCTATTTTCTAAAACGGACCTCTAATGCTACTCCAGAACCTACTACAATGACTTATTTGAGTAAACCGCATCTAACCCTGCCGGTAACATTCCCTTGAATCGTGGGCTTGCCTGACCAGTGTCTGTGGCCGCCGCTCTCCACACCAACACCACATCAGTCACTTCCCCGTGAGGTACCGTACCCTTGGCAGCTGTTTAGTTCCGCTATTCGTCCAATATTAGATCGAGTTTGTGGAGAGGGCGGGTAAAAACTGGGTGTTTGGATACGATCACTGGGCGTGTTACCGCACCCGGAAACCTCCAATCTGTGGCCCGGGTGCTCTGGCTCGCTTTTTACGGATCTGCAGAAACATTGATTGACGTGCTGGACCGCTGACAGGTGATCTGTTGGGTTGGGAAGCATCCAATTGCAAATGGATGTTGCATGTAGTAATTGGGAGATGCATGTTACGTCCTCGGTCACAGTTTTAGACCTGTGAATATTGTAACGTTCTGGCAGCGTTTTAGATTTGGTGATCTTGAGATCTTCGGACAGGCTTTTAGAATTGCTGCAGGTTATCCAGATCATCAAATGATCCCGAAGTCAGATTGTCATGCAAGCTTTTAACTTGCCAGAGTTAGTCTAGACCCGTAATTTCCAAAATATCTGAAATTACTGAATCAGTGGGGTAAGCATCACGCGTCAGCCACATGTAAAGCTCTTTCGAAGCAATAAATCATAATTGCTGTCAATAATTGCTGTTAAGTAAGCTTGGGTTAAGATTTTAAAGTCTTGTTATTTTCCTGATGTCAGTTTCGCTCTTGTTACTATTTTTTCGTATTTCGTTTTTCTTCTTTGTTAGAAAAATGTGAGGAAATCCCAATTGAGCTGCATTTCCTGGTCGAAATAATTGCATCGCTATCCTCACCATCGATCCGCTTTAGCTGTTTCTTCACATATCCGCTCGAGCTAAAACAAAACCGTTCCTACTTTTGCTAGCAAAGGCAGCATATGAAGACACCGAATCAGAAGAGATTTCCTCGGACCTGTTCCGCTGCCATTTGAACTTTAGGCTTTTGTCATTTGACCACAGTGTGTCATTTGTCCACCAGTCAGTGATGAGTCAGTGACTGGCAGAAGACACCGCTATGAGCGTTCTGGCATAGTTCTCTGTCTTTTTCGAGCTGGCTGAGGGCTCCCAAACGAAAGATCTCCGCTGTCCACGAGATGGGCACTCAGAAATTCGGTCTCTGCACTCAAGACATTCCGGTACGGACCTGATCCCCGAAATTCCCTTCCAACAGGATGAGAGTTGGCGACGCCGTATGACCCTGGCAGTTGGTGCGTCGTTAGACCCCAACCATTATTATTAAACCGGCACGGACCAGTTAACGACACTAAAACACTTCCCTGGGGGGCTTCAGCGGCTCGAACGACAACACACATCGCGGGGTCTGCTGCGGAGCTGCAAAGGCTGCAGCTCCTGCAGCCTGAAGAGCCTTGGATGTCTCACGATTGAACCATATCAGATGCATCAGTGGTTCCCACCGATGTATCTGTGGTTCCCAACTCTAACAACACGATTACTCCTTCGGCCATCGGAGACGGCCGTTCAAGTCTTCTTCGTCTCTGCCAATCTCCATTCTGGGCTTTCCGTCGACGCTTTCCTCTAGCAAATCGTTTTCTCCGTGCATAAGAATTCATCGACATTGTTTCCATGCTCACCGTGGCCAGAAAACTGATTTCATACAAGAACGTCTTTGAATAAGGATGTGCGCTTTTTAAGGCACATGTCGAAACGGCGTGAAAAACACATACAGTGCAAAGCTGGTGAGGCTCGGGCGGTACTGATAAGCCATCGACAGTCCGAGGACAACACTCGGTGAGTCCTTGACAAGGTTGTTAACTTTGATGACTTGGGAGGGATCTTTTAGATGAAGGCACGTGCTGAGAGGAGTAAGAGAGAAACACGTGGGTAGAGTCTGTTAGTGGGCGATATTTTACTACTCTTCGCTGGTTTCAGTTCACTTTTATTGGTGCGTAAGCTATCATCTTTTCCAGTTTGTTTTTCAGTTCTGCTAGCCAGGGAACGAAGTTGAGGCGGTATGGCATAGTCGTAGACCGTCGTAAAGTCGTAGACTGGGCTCACCCTAAAAACTCCATGTGATAAGTGCACTCTTGGCTGGGAGTAATTTAACATTGTCGGAGGATATGAAACTGGATTAGTTAATTGATACCATGCGCGAAAATAGTGCGTGCGTTGGGTTCATGTGTGAGGAATGTAGGGGGGGGGAGCTGCTGAGTTTGGTGGTGCAACGTGTCTGGTTTATATGTTTCCTTTTAAACATAAATGGCGAGGGAGTTTGAGGGAGTTAGAGTGGAGAGCAAAAGTACGGGATCATGTGCAAATAGACTAGCCCTTAAGTGGGACATCTGAAAAATTCAACTAGTTTACCACGTCAGATTATATTTCATTTCCGTATATACCTATATGTGATAACGAGTACGTTTGGAGTCGCTTGACATGTTAACTTTTGGTTCCGAGGCTAGCTAATGTCTTGAAAATTTCAATCCCAAAGCTAACGTAATGTTCGCTCTGGTGAACGAGTTAACTCATGGGAAAACGAGACAAGTTTTTGTTTACGTGCAAAACGGAGAAGGGATTCAGATAGTTTTCTGATTACACATCAAAAATGAATATCCATCCGGTAACTTGCACAATCTACCGACACCAGAAGAAATTAACTTGCAACGAGTTCTTCCGTTCGTTGCTCAATAAACCTCACGCTTCGATTTAAAGTTTTCACTTTGCTCTCGCTTGCTTCCGCCTGTAACTGACATTACTGACCGTACTGGAATAACCGGTGAGTGCATCTCTGGACGGTGGCTGAAGGGCGCTCGGGTCAGGGAAACGCGTGGGTATCTGAAGGTAGACGGAGTGAGCTCAACCGGAAGCGTGAGTCACTGAAATCCCGATCAGGATACTGCACGTGGTAGGTGTCTTTGACTGGCTGATTGGTTCAGCTCTAGCAGTCTGCCAGTGCACGACCTACCCATCATACAGGTCCTTTCTCTTTCAATTTGTCGGGGAGCCGGGAGTGGCCGGATTTGAGCTGTGTGTTTGAAGTGAGAGTAGAATCATGGTATGTGGTTTTGAAATAGATTTCTAGTTAGGCCCTATTTCCAGTGCGGTTCAATGTATATGCCTATACTCAAATATTCTATCGGTATTTCATACTTGTAGGTTACACGCAGAAGGCTTGTCAGACAACCTGTAGGATGTTCGCAATGGCATTCCCATTGAGTGGAAAGTAATTTGGACTCGGTAGGTATGTTTGTGACGATGGCATACGGCGGAATTCAATGAACCACAAACAGGCCGGCCGTTAAACACACCGGCTGTCGCCCCTGGTCCCCTCAGCGAGGGTTGAACTGTCAAAGTCTCAATAAATAGACCTGGCATGTCCACACCTCAGCATGGTAAGTCGCAAGTCACACTCATTCAATGGCGTAGAAACAGCGGGGTAATTTCCGTTCCCCCATAATACTCAAGATTCTTAGCCATTAACCCTATAGCGTTGACTGGAAATAAATGACTTCAAAACACACCTTGTCAGCCCAATGTTCTGGAGGTTCCTGCACCTATGCTCTCAGTCACGAATATACCTAAAGCGTGATGCATCCTCCATTAATTTTACAATGACTCGAGCTTTATTTAAATACATTATTAAAGCAGTAATATCAATGACGTGCCTCCTTTCCGCACGTGCAGATTTAGAACCGTTCTAACCACATCAGTTAGCCTAAAGCCAGGCAATGCATCATGATTTTCCTTCACCCATCATCGGACAGTGCGTGCAACGGACCTGGACAGCCGGGCATCTTGGTTTGCGTGTTTGCACGGGGCGGTACAGCGCGCGCAGGATTAGGACAGAGCGCGCGCGCCTGGAATGCAAAATACCCGCTATCTTCACACCGACTCCGTGTGACCTTAACTGCGTATTTGGCATTCAGTCTCTTTATTATTTGCTCAGGTAAAGATGTAAAGCTTCTCCTGGAGAACATACATTGTAGAAAATACTACATCAGAAGTTTCTCTCCGTAAATTGCAAGAAAAAACTTGAGATCGAAGTCTTATGAAATATACAAAGCCTGCTGTCGCAAGTGACCTCGGTGCTCTGAGACAGTAAGATGTGAATTTGTATTCGGTTAAAAAATCATTAAGCTTTCAAGAAAGATTGTCAAGTAAAAGGAGCAGGCCGGAAAAAATATTGGGAATAAGAGACAGCACGGTTTACCTTGCTTTGCGTTGAAGGAATGAAAATCCTAGTAATTTAACATTTTCTTTTTACAGGCAATTCACAGTTAAAAAACGTCAGTAGCGGATCCAAATCGGCCATCAAATACAAACCGAGAAATTTTGGAGCTTGCACTTTTATCCTCAGATTTTCTCTTGATTAGCATCCTCAGTATCAGGCCAAGTTAAAGACACATTTTGAAGCAGCAAGGAAAAGCTGGCACACCACCGTGCAAGCATATTGTACTGTCCGTTTTGTAAGTAAATTTGCAGACGTTTCAAGGAAAATCTCATAATTCCGGTACAAATACTTCCACGACGAGTAGGAAATAGTTCACTCGCTGGAGCATTGCTAGACTGTCCGGGTCATGCACATTTTCTGTTGCTTGTCCCAAAGTTGGAAATTCCCAGCGGCGATGCCGGCTGCGCGGCGGCGTGCCGTGGCGCTGCTCCCGGGATTATGGCGCTGGGCGGCGGAGGTGGCGCGGCAGCGGCGACCTTGGTGCAAGGGGACGATGTCTCCACGGCAGGCACCGCCGAGCGGGGTTCCGATCGGCGCTGTGACTGTACCGGGCGCCGGCGCTGGTGATCCGTGCACGTCCGGCTCTTTTTCACAGACTGCATGACTGACCAGACGGGGAAGAGTGACTTTTGGTCGCCATGACTTGCCGTTTACCTTATTTTGGTCGGCGGGTGCGTTGTGCTAATCGAGTGTTTTGTGACAGGGAAATGGGTGCTGTACCAGGAAGAGATTGCGGAAAAGACGTACTCCAGCGTACTCTAGCTCGCAAATCAGGGACATGTCGCGCTGTGAGTGCATGGTAACCCCAAGGCTAAGGATGTTTCCGTACAGCATCTACTCTAAAAACATGCACAGCGAAGGTATATCAAAGGCATGTACTTTTTGTGTTGTCGCTTGAAGATTTAACCGAACGGCTGAACTAGCACACATCTTGCTAAGTATGCCTTACCATGGGTGGAGGTCCTGGGGGAGGGGTCTGGGGTCGGACCCCCTGGATTTTGGGTCTCCCATAGACTTTTTATAGGGCTTGTATTTGCTGTGCCAGGGTTAACCCACCCAGAACCCCCTGGATCGAGAGGAGATCTCCAGTCCTGAGCCCAACACACACCCTAATGAATGGTGGAGTTTGTCTTGCAGAAGAATGGGACAGCAGACACGGTGTGGTGGCTTGCAAAGCAATGACAAAGGTCGTAGAGAGTGAGGAGTCACGTACAAGTTTTCCGGTACCATGTGAAATGGGTCAATGTTATTACATGGTAGCTTTTGTACATAGAAAGTGTATGGCTATGTTTACTCTCACGCGTGGGTTGTTGCATCCTGGTAATTAATCAGTGTCGCACACTGAAGCATCGCAAGGGATTCTGTGGTCCAGTTAGCTTTTCTTTCTGAGAAAATACGACAGATTTGATGAGATTAGCATTTGTATATCAACGTACCAGGAATCATCGTATTTTTTCACAGGACTTGATTCCACCACCTTCAAATTCAGCTTCTATTCGCAAGCACTTCTAATGGGTTATTTGTGGCAGGACCAGCCCTTCAGAAGCTGGCAAGGGCATGTGGGTCGTAAAACCCTTGACGACTCTGCAGTTTGCAGTCTCATTTAAACTATCTGTTGCAGATGAACAACGAGCGAGAACACTTTTCTCATGACTGCGGACCAATCAGAGGGCATGATTAATGCCCCAAGTCTAAAACAACTATCCCCATTGTGTCTGCACAATTAAGCATGTTTCACGCCCACTCGCTTAGCCATCTCTGGGACTGGTCACAGGCGCGTCACAGGGGTACTTTGAATTGGTAAAGACATCTTGGAGATGCACGTCACGGTTACCAGCCGCAGAAGAGACGTCCCGTCGACGGGGGACGCTTTGATCAAGGTCAGCTACGCCAGGTGCTGAGCTATTTTACATCCCAGTCTCTGTCCACCTCTCCCAGCCGTCGGAAACCGCGATCGGAATTTTAGACACGTGCAGCACTCCCTGGCTGAACTTCCCGTTGGCTGGTTGTTTGGCAAGGCACACACAGGCGCCCTCTGAGGAGAGCGGACGAGTCGGTGGGTGTTGAATGAGCTGCGGTCAGCACGTCTTTGTTGCTCCTTGCACGGTCATGGAATTCCAGGTACTGAGCTGTCCTGGTACGACCTGATGCATTCCTCGAGTCGGAGGATGACGAGCTGCTCTGGCCCAGGACGTGCCGGGGCAGGTCTGGAATCTCTCATAAATGTGCGGAGCGTCTGCCCAACCGCACATACTGTCGAAAGTTATCAGGTGAAATCTGTGCCGTCATGAATGTCGCACGCACCGTGAGACTTAAGTATGGAATGTAGCTCTACTAGGTAACTAGAGTTGTCACTTGCAGTGTGCCCGTGTAAGCAATTAATAGTTCATCAGCGCCAAATGCCTTCGCCGGTGTTTGTATTACATGAACACTTTTTCTATTGTTAACCCAGCAACCGGAAACTACTTGGGTAGAGTTGACACTTTTGGGAAGCTTCCTCGGACGTCCAGACTAAAGGCATCGCTCCCACCATTCGGTCTAAACAAAATGTATAACAATGCAGGCGTTGAAGGCTTTGGAAATATACACAGCCAGTAAAGAAGCACTTGCAAAGCTGTTTAAGTGTGGAACAAATGTATGCTAGACGGGTATAAGCCCAACCATCCAGTTTTGCTCCGGTAAACATGAAAAGCCACCAGTCGGAGAAGTCCTCCACCAAAATGTATTGTTATCAGGAGCGTGGTTTTCTGAAAATCATTGGGGGTGCCCGAATCTGAAAGAATACAAATCACCATCACGCAAGGATTGATAGCGTGATATTATCTCTGTTTTAACCCTCACAAAGGCCTGCTGAAGAAAATAAAACAAGTTTAAAGGTCTGAAAATGATAAAGAATGAAAGTTAAAGCAACTTTTAACACTAACTCAACGTTTATTTGGGGGTGCCTGGGCACCCCCAAGAGATATAAATACACACCCCGGATTGTTATCGTACATAGGCAGCCACCACTTGCCACTTTGCATTGAAGAAAGTAGTGATCTATCGCATAAAAATTGTTTCGGCGTATTTTTGCTGGCAATACCTTGAACACAGTATTTTAGATAGAGCGGTATCAAAGGTTTATAACATAGCAAGTCTACAAGTTTCGCACGGCTTTACAGCTGACGGCCCCGGCCTGGTTGGTTATTTACCCTGGCCTCTCGTTCCAATCCTTCTGTGTCCTCGATATGTCCTTCATGTCCTTGATGCGGTCGCGCGTGAGAAAGGTGTCCTCGCACTCCTCTCAAACTGCGGGTGTCGGAGTGACAAAAATGGTCTGAGAAAATCCTTCAGACACAGCAGTTACTTTTTATCAAATTTGGTTACCGATGTATTGTGACAAAAAGCACACCACAAATGATTGTTTTTTTACACGCACAAAACAATGTCGAGAAAATAGCCTTGAAAACGACAAGTGGGTACCTCATTTATAATGTTGCGCATTGCTAAAACGTAATAGCTCCTTTGTCTAGCCTCTTCCATTGTTTGGTCTCGCATCCTTTTCCTTGTCATTACATTTTGTTTTCCAAGTGTCCTGGCTCGATGCGTCTTCTTGAACCCCAGTTAAATGCTGCTAGGCTAATTAAGGTACTCCAGGAATTTGCAAAAACAGGTTCAAAGACGCCGACTACTCCACTTCGTCAGTTGGCGGTGTTGAAAAATGAACCAAGCAACTAGCGACAAATGGAGGATACATCTCTTTGTCTCTTTGCGTTACAGCCACCATTTTCTGCATCATAGCACACAGTCTTCAATGACCAAACGCCAGCCACATATCTAAGTGGTTCAAGTGACTAAGGGGAGGAAGCATAGATTGATTGATGTATTGAGAGGGGGGGGAGAGAGAGAGAGAGAGAGAGCGAAAGAGACACAGCGTTTTTTCCGATGATTGTGTACTCACAGAGGCAGTCGCACTTGACCTTCGCTTAGAAATGCACTGATGTTGCATCCAAGGGTCGGAAAACCTACCATTTTGCCATTCGTAATGGTGACAGACCATGGTGGGCAAGGTGACAAAAAAGCCACCTGTGTTATCCAGACCAATAGCGGAGCAAATCGCGAAATTGGCACCTATCATGCGAACTCGTAATTTTTTCCACAACTAGGATGGTCACGGAGTATACATTGGTATCCTACCAATGCAAAATGTGCCACATTTTGCAGCCTGGGCTAGTGAAACAATTATGGTTTTACATTTTCAATGGTGGCACACTGAACACTTGGTTGGCTCCTGGTTGCATCTATCGCCTGACTCTAAAGGTCGCTGATTTTAGATGGCTGTCAAACTCGTTGCTGAATCACCAGGTCATGAAAAAGGATGACGAATGCTACATAGAATGCAATTGCAGCAGCTAGCGGCAGAATTCACCAGCCCCAGTCGTATTCTCGTCTTTTAGAAACCCGCTCATCTAGAAGCATTGTTCATTCAGCCATTGAATTCAAATATCCCATTGATAGACGGGGTGCAGCCCACATAAATAGCTGCAGAATGTACCCCTACCTGTTGGAGCCCTTGTGAATAATACTCCATTACATTGCTGGGAGTATCCTCAATGCGATGGCTGGGCGGTCACTTGTCTGCAGCTAGCCATTCTCTCTTTTCTCTCTCTCTCTCTCTCTCTCTCTCTCTCTCAAGGCAGTACGTACAAGACACGCTCCCACAGAAAAACACACTCCAAACACTGCAAGCACCTCAGGAAGCGGCAGCAATAAGACGTACAACGGTACCAGAGCAGAGGAAGCGCCGCGCCCATAGGTCTGTAGCATGCAGCCTTGCACCGCGCAGCATTCCAGCGATAATTCTCTGACCAGGTGAGGCCGAAGCTCGCAGGTGGGCCGACTTTTTTCTGCCCCTGAGAGGGTGTGCCCCACTTTGATCGGCGGCGACCCCCGTGGAAGTGACGGGGAATTGTGCAGCGGTGAGTCACCAGCAGAGCCACGTACTTTGCAGATTGCAATCATTGAGATGATGCATGCCAATTTCTTTTTTAGCTACAGAAGCGAATGCCTTTAAGCAATGGCGGATTCAGACTTGATTTCGTTGGTCTAGAAGGCTCGAGCCTTCCTCGCAATTACCTTGGAACAGCCTCTGCCTATGGAGTTACAATAGGCACTTTGGTATTTGGGGTGGGGGGGGGGGGGGAACTTGAGCCCTTAACCCCTTTGCATACGCCACTGTTTTTAAGGACTGGACAAAGTAATTTAAGGATAAATACAGATCAATTTATTTTTGATCAGCACTCTGGCATGATTAAAAGTAACGAATTATTTCAAGATCATGGCGAATCGACAGAGTCGAGCTCCGATGCTGAACTCTAAACTTTCGTTCACAAAATCGTTCCAAGTTTGACTGTAAACACGTGAAGAGAGCACGCATCGACCGTCATCGCCGCATGCACATATGTCAGAGGAGATGACATTACTCAAATTTTGAATACGCAATGACATGCTGAATTACAAGCAAGTAAACTCTGGCGTAATTTGGGGTACATGAGATCGAGATGCCCTCCCCAAATAACTAGGTCTTAACGTGAGTGGGCCGTGTTATCTATGCTCTTATTGTTTCAAAGGCAGTCTTTGTAGTACACACTTTTGAAAATATACAAACACGTCGAGAGGTTAAAATCCAAGTAAGATTACAACCATGCGTTTAAACTCCTCATAAAATGCAACAGTACAACCACACCAAGGGAGGGCATGTTTCTGCACTAATTCTTCCCTGTTCCAGCCAAACAATCGACGGACGCACGATACGTGTTCCACACTTTACGGCTCCCCGCAATTGAATACTAGCCCCAGCAGCTTTTGACTCTTTGCTGGCGAGCTCACCTGGCACGAATTTGATCTCCAACTTGTCGTGTGTGTTACCTGGAAGCGTTATGCTGCACGCTTAAAAGCTCTTAGCAGTATCATGTTTCTAATTTGTTTGGAAGAAACAATAGAGTCGTGTAATAGAGGAAGACACGTTTTTTGAAAATAATATTCTGAATTTGGGGCTGTAAATCACTGGGAAAACGCAATCCAAACACACTGCTTAACTCACATGATGTGGACTGAATTTAAACCAAGCGAATAAACGTTCGCTAGCAATAAGCCGAACACTACCACAATTATTGTGTCTAGATTCAGTCGCAGGCGGTTGTATCTACAGGACACAGCGGGGTGCCGCCACGGATTTTCGCAGGGGGGACAGACCCGGGCTGGTGCTGACGGGGGGGATTTGGTATTCGGTACTGATTTTGCCATTGCCCAAATTGGGGGCGCCCCTGGTTGAACGGGTCGATGGACAGAGCGTTAAAAGAACAATCTTTTGTTATTCTCCCAAAGTTGTTTGTCATTTCTGAACCTGTCTTCTAGTAGACTACACTTCACATTCCTGCCGCTCCAGCGTGAAGCGAGAGAGAGTGTGAGTGAGTGAACTTGACATTGAACTTTCCCACCGAGCGCGGTATCTGCATAAATGCCGCGCAGTAACGGCGCTGTTATGAGAAACGCGACGTTGTAACTCTCGCTCCCGTTAGCGCGGCTTTATCCAGCACAGCGATTGTGTTTACGGTTGGAAGGCTTAACGTCTTATGATAGAAAGAGAACTGCGTCGCTGTACTGCTGGTGAAGCATATCACGTGTTTTATTCTGGACATAAACCGCCATGAATTCTGGACAAAAGCCCCGGTCGTACAGGGCTTTGTTAGTACTGAAAGGGTGGAAACGATGGCCACGTTTCGTATTTGTCAATAGTTCAAAATCGACAAGTTTCATCTCATTATATTTTAGTCGCTGCATGATTGTTGGAATAGATATGTAGTTGGTCTCGCTTCAATGCAAACACTTTCGTTTGTTGAGCAGTATATTACGGTTATGCTTGCACAAGTGGTTTCCCCATACCACGGCAGAGAAGCACTAATGACTGAAGCATAGCGTGTCATTGAAAGAAATCTGGTCATTTTTTAACTTTTCAAACTGAAATGTTTTAAGTCCTTTGGCTATATAAGTGTTCTATTTTTCAATCAATATTTCGATGTCTGCGATGGAAACCACAGGAAAAAACCCTAAACAGTCAATACGGATTAGTAAGCGATCACGTGCGTTATTTCAGCGATTCGTTTTTCGTATGCGTGCTATGTCTTTCCGCGCACCTCAAATGCGGGAGAATATGGCTTGGGAAAGCCCTGGGCAAAGCCGGCGCGAAACTATGTGGAGACTGCGATTGCATACAAATAGATAACACCATAGAACTGCAACGCAGCGCAGGCAAACGCCACAAAAGCACGCTCAATGCCCCACGAATGGGCAACACAAGGGAAAGTCGGGCGTCATGACAAGAGCACTGCTTCAATAGCAACGTGAACTCTATGGAAGTGCCCTCAAAAGCTCTGCTAAGTTGAGAGAGATCGAGAGCGAGGCGCGCACAACATTCCAAAGATAGGCTGAACGTGTATTGAACTGCGTTCTACGACCACTGCTGTCACAAACCGATGGAAATGACTGTCAAATTCTAAGTGAGGAAGATTAATGGGTATCTTGACCTTGTGTCGCGCTGTCGTTCCATCATATTTTTACTCATTTCTTAGTGATAAAAATTCAAAGTGCGATATAAGTAAAACAAACATTCGATGTAAAATTGTGTGATAAACATGTCTGGCTAAATTGGCACAGCTCTTGAAACAAATGACCCATCATACGATAAGTCATTATCCCTCACAGAATCAATCAACAGTAAATGTCCACCAGTATGCTTACTCTTAGCAGTTGGATAGACAGCTGACAGTTCCAGCTGCTCACTGCTTACCTTCGCGCCCATGGCGTCTAGTTGGACCTGCCGCCGTCAGCAGCCTCTCCGCGGACGTCTTCCACAGGCGGGCCCACCACTGCGTGTCGACGCTGCTACCACTCTCTGCACGGCCCAGCGCTGCAACCCCGACTGACCACTCGGCTCCAATGCCAAATCCCAGCACCCGCCCGGCCTGGGACGCCGCAGAGGACGGGCCCGCGGGAGCTTTCACTGCCCCCAGCCCCCCAGCGGGAGGGGGCAGAAGGCTTGCAGGCTCGCCGGGGGTGGAAATGCCTCGCTGTATGTCAAGGTGATGTTCTCGTGTCACAGGTAGACGTGCTCATCTGAGTGATCTTGCCGTGTGTTATGAAAATATGGTGGAAGTTTTGAAAGATGCTGTTTTTGGGCTAATGACGTGAATTGTACATGGAAAATCATCCAGGCAAAACAAAAATGCGATTCTCCAAGAACATCTTTGCAATATCTTTCCCAATTAGTGTAATATCATACGTATTTTTTGGCATATACAAAATATCATTCGTTGGAAATGTTTGCCCTTCAGCTAAAATTCTTTCAATTCGAAGAAAAACTATGGCGCTGGTATTTGGGTGCGGGCTCCTTGGCTCTAATGAATCTCGGACAGCATTAAAAATAACTTTATGGGTGGGAGGAAACGACCTTCTTAGCCTATGCATCCGTGAACTAGTCATTATCCTGATTCTGCCGGGAGCTTGACGTCACGTGACTGTATTACGCTTAAGTCTGGCATCACATGTCTGGTCACGTGGCACAAGCGAGTGCCCTGGGATCCGCACTGTGAGCTCGGTATTCGGCCCCTATATGAATTCTGGCCTCAGAATTCATATAGGGGTTTGTACAACACATTAGCTCTATAAAATGTACAGTTATGCAGGGATAAATAAACTTATGTCGGAGGGATCTCGAAACTTTGTAGGGGCCAAAAGAACAGGGAATAAATTATGGAAACTGTTGAGTTTACAAATACCTATGCCAATTACCTACTAATTACCAAAAACTATTACCTGCTACAGGCCAAAAAGTAGTCCAAATTTGAAATTGGGTGATTTCTAACTAATTTGATAAGAATACATTTTTACGGAAATGCCCACCGTGGAAACACATAAGCGTTAGCACAATCTAACAAAAATAGGGAACAGCCCACAAATGACGTCATTTTTGCAAAGGTTTCCAATCCCCCTGCCCACGTCATAGCGTCACTTTTGGGCGCATCCCCCAGCCATGGCGTCATTTTTGGGCCGACCTCTTGTCTCCTCAGTCAGTATCCTTTAATGTATGAGGTTTCAGATGCTCAAATTATATAGACTTTTATCATAGCTCTATTAATAGGTCTGTTAAATAACTTGCGTGTTACAGTCATACGACATTTTGTAATGATAAGGCCACCAGACATTCCAAGCCACTGCCTACCTAAAGGAAAAGTCATGCCTTCTGGGCTCAGTCATACTCTAGCTAGCTCCACGCTTCTCAAAAAACTTGTTAGGAACTCAAAAGTGATAAAAATATCCGTCGGAAATCCCCCACCATGTCATACCACGTCACTTTTGGGCCAGCCCCCTCCCCATGACCACGTCATACCACGTCACTTTTCGGCCAGCCCCCCCCCGCACCGGGTGACATTGCTTATAAACAGGCACTAAAGCAGACAATTTATCCAAAAACGGAGACAGGGTTGAATTTCGAAGTGATTTAGGGTGTCCAGATTTGGAACAATGTCAATAACCATCGTACCAAAAGATTTGAATGTAAAATGTGCTTAAGTTATTCTGCACGCCTGCTGACAGTGACAGATCCGGGGGCTAAAGGTATTTGCCCCCCAAACGGAAAAGCTCGGGACAAAACTGTTTTTGTCCCCCTGCAAGCTGTTGTTTTCCTTTTTGCCCCAACTTATATCTCGCTTAAAAGCAAGTTTTGGTGCTTCAGCCCACAACTTAGTCTACTACAGTGTAAACATTGAGCCTTGGAGAGTAAAAAACAAGCATCTTGTGGCCACATCTTTCACCCCGTGACCTGGTTTTCTGCTTATGGACTATTTGGCTTACCTCCAAAACCTACCGCCCAGTGAAATTATGGTAAAATGTATCACCACGTGACGTGTTTTTTGCTTCAGATCTTGGCCTACCCCCAAACCTACCGGCTAGATCCGCCACTGCCTGCTGAACTGCTCAAACTAATTAAAAATCCTTGAATTAAAAATTCAATCAAAGGAATCTCTTTAAAAGAACAATGGACTTTTGCAGGGGTGCCCGGGCACCCAAGAGATGAAAGTCCACATCCCTGGACGGGGAGCAACACATTGACGGTCACAAATCTCTCAGGATAGTCCCCAGTTCTTCAGGATTGTCCAGAATGATCCCTTCTTTATTATACTATTTTGCTTCACATCCCCGTACTCTTTCTAAAACATGGTCATGACATGACGTAAACAATCTGGATCATTCTAGAGCCCCACGTCCAGTCTCCACTTTACCCGCCATACCTCTAAACAAAGCCTAAACATTTTCTGTTGTGTATCGATACGTTCTTATCTCGTCCATTTTCCTGTCGTAGAATATACGTTGTGTTAAAAATCTTACGCTGTGTGTTGAGTGCGTTCTCCACTTTTCTATGGGCGCCATATGACCCTGGCTGTCGGTGGGCCCCAAATCCCAAAGATTAGCCACTAGGCCCCCGGGGGACGGTTGGCCTAGTTGCTTCGTTGCCTGTCTTCATATCGGACAGTATGGATTAACGTGGGTTCAATCCCCACGGCGGGAAACCGCTTCCGTGTCCGATCTGACCCGGTGGAGAGGATCCTTAACCCGCGCCCCACCGGGGTCCGGCGCCACCTTCGCCCCACCGGGGGCATCGATGGCCCCCTCTAACTCCGAAAATATGGGGTTTAGCGCAAATCTGCAAAGTGCATTAGAAAGCTCGCGTAAATTCAATAAGAAATTACTTCACATGTTTAAGCGCTCAGGTCAATGTTTTGACCTCCAGAGGTCAAGAAAGGTCACGATAGGCTATTTTCACTCAAATATGCCATGCTTGAGAAAACTGGGCATAACTCTTAAGCCATTAGAGCTATTGAGATCTAGTAAAGTACATTTGATAGGAAATTGTCAGTCCTTTTTCCGCTCTGTGGAACGTAAAGACCTCCTGCCAGTGGTTTGACCTCCAGAGGTCACCTCGTGACCTAATATGGTCTGAGGTCACAAAAGATCAGAAAGTGGCATTGCTGTATATCAAATGAAAGCCAGTGACAAGACATACACGATGGTGTTTGTTTCATCGCTCTAGCTTAATTAGGTCAAAATTTATTGTCAACATACTGTGTTTGACCCTGGTGACCTTGGATGACCTTCAAAAAGTCTAAGGAAAATATGACCCCTGGGATCCATGAAAGGGTGTCCAAAAACGCTGTTCTGAGCAGTCTGAGCATTTGCAATCATTTTTGTGACTTAGATCATAAGACAGCTTTTCCCCATGCTCTTCCAATGGGAGAGGTCGCCTCGTGACCTGACCTCAGGTCACGAAATCGAAAAATCCCGGATATACACGTTGTAGATCCTAGAGGGGTCATGGAAAGTAGCAAGTTTCAAATCAATCGACTAAGAAATGTAGCTCTCATAGAGCTCCAGTTGAAGTGAGGTGACCTGACCTTAGTTGACCCGGAGTAAATTTTTTTAGGGATGGTGGAAAAATGATGAGGTGAGAGATAGAGCCCTCAACCGCGGTCTCGTCGTTTTTCTGCTATCTCGAAAAAAACCTTAGGGGGCATCGACGGCCCCCTCCGTGGGGCGAGGGTTATAGGGAAAGTGGCACCTTCATAACGTGATTTTAACTGAGATAGCCAAGTTGTAAACCAAATCGGAAAACCCGGTATTCAATATATCATTTGCCTTGGAACTCGAGATTTCCGTAGAAAAAAGCTAAAACCTACCTGCAACGTACCTCTCTTGTACCCTAGCAGCAGGCCACAGTTGTCATGGCTGTTGGTGTGACGACATATGCTGACGTCACGATGAGCATCAGCCAATTGAAGCCCTTGAAGCGTTTCAAGTATGGTAGTGGTTGCCAGATCATGACATCATCCACAGGCAGATATTTATTTCTTTTCCTAGAGGAGTATTTTAAAAATAAAAATATTGAGCTTATTGTACATTTTTTCAGAGAAATCATGAGTGGTTTCATTATTTTCGGCTAAAAGTACGCCTAATTACACTAAATTCCAGGATTCGGCCAAGGTGCGACATTCCCTTTAAACACCCACGCCAATACTGCCTATAATTGGGCAAGCGTGCTTGTTGGGGGTGGCCATAATTAAATAGAAATAACAATTATCTCCACTCTTCAGAACTACATGGGTTCGAATCAATCCAGAGGCACATTTTGATGCCAGTCCTGTCCTCGCTAGCATAAGCCTGGCTTACCTCCTTCCCTTCCAGCTTTAAACAGAGCAGTCTGGTACTATGAAAGCCAAACAGTGTGACTTACTGAACACACCAATTCACGTCTGCAATCCTATATAAGATACCCTGCTTAAACCCAACCCCTGAATAGTAAGGGACGTGTTCAACCAAACAAACATAATCTACCCGAGAAAATGTCCGGGGCAGAGGTGGTACATAAGTCGGCGCTCACGCTGAGCGCCTGTTTTGGCCGTGTCTTTCGTGATCGCTAAATGGAATGTGTACAAGTTAATGTGGCCAATGCCAGGCGCCGTGGCAGGTTCAGATCAAACATGTTCTGGAACATGCTACTG
Source organism: Lepas anatifera (assembly GCA_034440635.1). Taxonomy (NCBI): domain Eukaryota; kingdom Metazoa; phylum Arthropoda; class Thecostraca; family Lepadidae; genus Lepas; species Lepas anatifera. The sequence continues at coordinate 3,148,301 of JAOTON010001034.1, forward strand.
GTGTACCAACAAAATGCAACACAGCTTGTTCACGTGACTTATATTTCAACATGATTGGTTAAACACCTGATTGAAACATTGAATGTTTAAACCCCGGATGAGAGCAAAGCCAGATAACAGTAAATTGCGGGGCTCCTCATTAAGAGCACATACAGAGTAAAGTATACAATACATTCATCATTCATCATGCATACACACGTCGTCGTACAAAGCAACGAGAGACACGTTCTACATTTGAACACGCGTTGTGAGATTTTGGGCAACACTTTTAAAAGTTCTTATTTTTCACTCAGACAGTGTATCCGCATCTCACCAACACACAACAGGGCACGCCACGGTTTGGCCACCAATCACATCAAGTGCCAAATCAAAAGACAACCCGCAAGTAACAAAAATGTCAGTAATGCACTCGTTAAATCACTGGTACCCGTGAAGCAATGTAAAGTCCACAGGTTTCGCGTAATGAGACAGTCCATTTGAACAAGTGGATTCTCACAGAATACGCTCTCGTCGTTAGAGGCTTTACAGGACCGGTACCGCACCAAACCCCGTTTGCCAGCGCCATCACGCGGCTGATGAACACAACACTACCTACCCCGCCGTCAGTGAGGCAGCTATGCTTTCGCCTACGCGGACACGTACTCTCTTGATGCTCTGTATCGGTAACGAGGTCTGGTGCGTTTCTAAGGCCCTGCCGCTCGTGGACAAGCTGATACTGAACTTGCCGTCTTGTTGTCTCAACTCTACATTTTACTGACCTCGGGCTGACGTAATAATGGTGCAGTAAACGTTCTACGTCGCGGCACTTCGAGGGCTGTCTGCTCAGTCAGTTGGGACCGCTCAATGATGAGTTGATCAGAGATCTCTTGGTCCAGTGGCAGCCAAGCAGCGGAGCAGGTCGGACGCTCCGCACCCGGCTCCGTGCGGGTCGAGGTCAAGTGAAGGTCAGAGTATCAGAACCATGTCTGTCCAGTGAACGGGGCGTACGGACTGGCCCGGAACGCGGGAAAGTTTCAGTGGAAACAAGTGATAGCGAGATACAAAACAATCAGACATTATTTCAGTGAGCTTGAACTTCGTGCTTTGTGAGATCAAGTACGACAAACGAAAGATGGTGTCAGAAACCGAGGACTCGGTGCATACCGCCGACGCCGAAACATCAGGTGAGGAATTTCTTACTGCGAGTGGGAATGCAGCGAAAGCTAAAAAACAATTATCGATGCTCGAACTGATGCGGCGCGGTGAAGCTCGTAAAGGTAAACGAAATGCCCCCGGTGAGTGTTTCAACTCCCCGCCCGAGGATACGCCGGGTGCAAAGCGTAGGTCCATGAGACCCCCTACCACAACGCCAGTTGAGCTACATCCTGAGTGTATGAAAACAATAGAAAAGATGATGGAGACCGCAACAGCAAAAGTGATCTTGGCTTTCAATGAAAAGTTTGAGGGTCTCAAAAAACGCTTGGAGATAGTTGAAGCCGAGAACTTTACAAAGGAAGAGGAAATCTCGAGGCTGAAAAACTCACTAGCGGCCAGTGAGGAGCGAATTGATGATTTGCAAAACCAAATTGAGTCTATTGATGCCAATCGAAGACTCGAGTGCCTCATCCTCTCATGCCGGGATTTCGAGCAACGGGAAACGGACGAAAAGTGGGAAGTGCGCGCCGCCGACGCGCTCAACAAACGAGTCCCAGAACTGCAGTTGGACCCAGCTGAACTCAGTGCAGCACACCGTCTGCCGAGTGACGACAAAGTGATTCTCAAATTTGTGAGAAGAGGTGTCCGGAACCGAGTCTTCGATTGCCGTTTTGCACTGGCAAAAGTAGCGAAGTCAGGAAAATCTAGTGCGGCAGAAGGCGATCAAAGTGGCCGACATCTGTCACCTCTGTTTATTACAGAGTGTCTAACTCCGAGAAACCGAGCCCTTTATGACGAGCTACTCCGTGCGCGGCGGCAGGAAAATGGTGGTCTAGTAGCATCAGTGTTTAGCCGCAACGGAGTTGTCATGTGCAGGAAGGAGAGCAGAGGCGAAAACATTCGAGTGCACTGCGAAGAAGATCTCCGCAAGATCCTACACGGAAAACGCTTTTCCTCCTCCACCGTCCTGGGCGGGCGGCCGTCGTGGACGACACCGCGCCGGTTACGGCGGAGCGACAGAGAACGGGAGCGCGCAAAACACCTCAAGACAACGAAACCGACTGGGTGGAGATGCCTCGTCGATGACGAAGCGACCTGATGCCTCTGCCGAGGCAGCATCAGTATCGGTGCTGCCGAGCCGGCTGGGCGTGATGGGCCCGACGGCGGCGACCTAGAGTAAGCACACGACCCGACCGAGCGGCGTCGGAGGCGCCTGCAGGACGCCTGTGGACGGAGTCAGTGATAGTTCCCTTAGAAATGGTGAGAAAAAACCACTTTATTTTTTTCAAAGTGTATATGAGTGAATAAAAATAATAACTCCCCATCGTTCCCGATCGCGACAATTATTGATAGGGACTCTTCGCGTAATAGCGGAAGTGAAAGAAAGGGTGATAATTAATTGTTATTCTTAGTCTTCCCCAGGATTTAAATAACTTTTACTGACGATAATTCTTCACTATTGTGATAGTCAACTAATGGATCTCTTTGAGTATAGCAGCAGATCTAGTTGTACTCTACAACGCATGAGTGACAGACTCGCCTCACTTACTATGCATAGTCTGTGCGAGATAGGTGTTCTCAGTGTCAAGCTTACCGGTGACCTAGGACGCCGTCGCTGGCGGGGCCGCGCGGCCCGGTGGCGGTGAGGCACCTCAGTGGCGGTGGCAGCGGCGACTGCGGGCTGCGCGGCTCTGCGGGGCGCTGGAGGTGTTGCGGGCCGCCGGCTACCTTCGAATTGGTATAGGTGTCATAGTGGAGCGCTTCCACTTGTTGTCTGATGCTCGGTTATTGACGGCTGGCGATCTGTATCGTGGCCGGGCCTGCCGGCCGCGCGGCCCGGCCGATTCCAGCACTGCGGCGTCTCGACGGGCTGCGTGGCCTGTTGCGGTGGGGCCGGGCAGGGATCTCCAATAGTGGCAGGTACGTTGTCTTGATCCGTTCACGAAACGCATATATGTATTAAGATGACAAGCACTTCTTGGTTGAATTCATGTTTACTGACCGCCATTCCTGCAAATCGCCTGTGCCTTTGATACAGCGGTCGACGGACCGCGTCTTTAGGTCCTGGCTTCCATTGTCAAACTTTCCAGGGTAATTTGTTCCGGCAGAGACCGCAGCTACTGTGAACATGTTTGTTGATGTCCACCGAATCTTGGTCTGATAGGTGGGCTTGTTAGACTTTTGCTTAACGATTTTCTAGATTATGCTCTAATATGTCATGTCATGATTATGTTCCAATATGTCAGCGCCTTTTCTGGTATATTCTTCGGTTAGTGATTTATTTTTTGTTATTTTTGTTGTGCTTCTGATATATCAGCATATAATTAACGTAAAGCGCCTGCGGGAAGCAGAAAGCTACAGTAGATAGCCTCCAAAGTACTACATGGTTATCTGATAGCAAGCTAAGCGGAAGGCGTTAGATGCGCTCATGTACTGTTATTACGCGTCCGGGTACAGTTCGTACCGTTTGTGAGGACAGATGGCAGTGAGCGGATATTTGTGCTTGGTGCTGCCAGGCGGGCAGCTTTTGTGTAGCAGACTAGTTATAGGTGGCGATCGTGCAGTTACGGTAGAGACCCCTATATCCAACACACCAAACACGCATGACACAACAAATACACATCAAACAAAACACATCTCACTATCATCCATCTCATGCAAACAATATGTTTATAGTATTAACATTAGTACAAAGCGTCCCAATTGGTTACTGCTTTCTTTGAATGTGTTCCGAGCTAGACTTCACACAATACACACATGTCTAATTTAAGATTCATGACTATGAATTGTAGAGGACTCGCCTCACAGCAGAAAAGACGTGACGTCGTCGATTTTTTGAAAAATTCTGCATGTGATGTCATATTCTTACAAGATACTCACCTCACTAAACGTTCAGTGCCGTATTTTGACCTTTTGTGGAAAGGCAAATGTTACCATGCCTGCAAGTCAAATTTGAGTAGAGGCACTTCAATTCTTATCAGACATACGTTGCCGCACGAAATTGTATCGGAAACTGAGGGCCCAAACGGTAACTTTAAAGCTTTAAATTGTCAGATACGTGGAAATATGTATACCTTAGTTAGCGTTTATGGCCCAAATGAAGATAACCCCGAATTTTACGACGAACTAGAAGGATGCATTGAATCAATGGTGCCTGAAAATCTAGTAGTTGCCGGGGACTGGAATTTTGTTATCGACCTCCAGAAAGACTCGAACTATATTCACGAAAGTAACAGAAATGCAAAACGTCGTTTTCTTCATACCATCGAAAAATATAACCTTATTGACTTATGGCGTAATCGGCATCCCACGAAAATCAGTTTACTTGGTCTAGACAAAATCCATTAAAATATGGTAGGTTGGACATGGTGTTCATAAACAATGAACTGATCAAAAACATAAACCATTGTGAAATTGTCCCTGCATATAGAACTGACCACTGCAGAGTCACCTGGTCTATTAGAGAGCCAACTCTTAAAAGAGGGCCAGGACTTTGGAAGTTTAACGAAAGTCTCCTGGATGATCCTAGTTATATAACATGTATAACAGACTGCATAAAGGAACAAATCAACCAGTACGCACTTCCGATTTATACAGCAGAGTTCCTAGCAAACCCATTGCACTTTTCCCAAATAGAACTCAGCATTGATGTTAATCTGTTTTATGAAACACTTCTAATGATGATTCGGGGACAAACTGTACGCTACTCCAAACGCAAGATACGGGGAAAAAAGAATGAGGAAAATAAAATAATGCACGAAATTGAACGGTTAGAAAAGCTAATTCCAAATAAAGATTCAAAAACGTATAATGATTTAGCAAGAGCAAGAGACAGACTAGAGAAAATACGGGAGCCAAAAATCCAGGGGCTTATTACTCGATCCAGAGTAGCATGGCATGAGGAAGGGGAGAAATGTTCAAAATATTTTCTTTCTCTTGAAAAAAGAAACGCAATTCGAAAATCAATAAATTGTTTACAAAAAGGAGATCAACTCATCACTAATAAGCGAGAGATTTTGAAAGAATTCTCTAATCATCTATCGGACAAATATACCGGATCAAATGTCACTATGAATATTTCTACGTTTCTGGAAAACAAAATTGAAAATAAATTAAGCTATGATCAGAAACTGGAACTAGAGAAACCAATAACCCTGGACGAACTTGCACAAGCATTGAACAACATGAAAAAAGGAAGGTCTCCAGGTGTAAACGGCTTTACAGCACCTTTCTTCAAACAATTCTGGACGTTCCTAGGCCCCTTCCTTTTAAGGGTCCTTAACAACAACATAACGCAAGGTAACACGTGTAATTCATTTCGAGAAGGCATAGTTACATTAATTCCAAAGCCAGGCCAAGACGGACAGTCTCTGAAGGGATGGAGGCCTATATCTTTGTTAAATACTGACTTCAAAATTATTTCTGCCGCCATTGCAAATAGGCTTAAGAGCGTCATGGAAACTCTTATCTCGTCAACTCAATCAGCATACATTAAAGGCAGATATCTAGGAGAAAACACGAGGCTTGTTTATGACGTTATTGACTATCTAAACAAGGAGAAACAATGTGGGCTTATCCTAGCGGCGGATTTTGAAGCAGCGTTCGAGTCTGTTTCCTGGACCTTCTTAGAGCAAAGTTTGGTTTCCTATAACTTTGGACCACAATTTAGATCGCTGATCAACTTATTGTATCTGAATTCTGGAAATTTTTGTCGAATTCTGCTTGATGGATATTTAGGAGAAAAATTTATTTAAGTCAAGGTATCAGACAAGGCGACCCAGCCAGCGGATATTTGTTTAATTTAGTGGTAGAACCACTCGCCTCTCAACTAAAAACGTCAACACAACTCACTGGAATCCGACTTGGAACAGGAGCAGAGGTTCGCGTCTCTCAATACGCCGATGATTTAATAACTTTTGTCAAAGCAGACGCATCTTCCTTAAGAGCAGTTGTTGGCGAATTAAGAAGCTTCTCAAATTATTCCAACCTGAAGCTAAACATAAGCAAAACAAAATGTCTACCCATCGGACCAACAAGTGCAACGTTAAACGATGCTTCGGGTATTACATTCGTCAACGAATTGAAGATCTTAGGCATAAGATTCAACAAAACAAATAGTTTAATAACCGATAATAATTTGACCGATAAAATTGAGTCTATTCGACGGGAAATCACACAGTGGAAAAGACGAAATTTAACACTGATAGGAAAGGTTACCGTTATAAAATCCTTGTTAATTTCTAAATTAGTTCATATTTTCATCTCACTCCCAACACCATCCCAAAAAACCATAAAGGAGCTGGAAAAAATTATCCATGACTTTCTTTGGAATAATAGAAATGATCCAGTGAAACGTGCCAAATTGACGCAAAAAGCAATGTATGATGGCCTACATGTTACAGACCTAGCATCTTTTATCAAGAGCTTAAAAATAGGATGGATAAAACGTTTATATACATCAAAACAGGAATGGGCGTTTCTTATAAAGCGTAACTTGCCTCCCGTGCTGCAATTACTTACCTACGGTGAGATAAAACTGAAGAAAGTAGCGAAAACGCTACAAAAT
>JAOTON010001034.1:3160000-3260762 GCA_034440635.1 Lepas anatifera
GCTACAAGTTTCGCCAGAGGTGTCCGGGCCCAGATGAATCGATAGAGCTATACGCTACTGCATTGCGTGGTCTCGCAGTCAGATGCCAGTGTGGAGAGCTGACTGAAGAGATGACCCGGGATCAGATCGTTGGAAAAAACTCCAAGCCCACGTCTCAGAGGGCGTATACTCCTGGAGCCAGATTTGACCCTTGACAAGACTCTCCTCTTGGCAGCCCAGTCAGAGGCAGCCTCCAACAGGTCAGGGAAATGGAGGGGTCAGCAAGTGTTGGGGCAGTGCGTAGAGATAGTCACAGGAAGCCACAGTCTGAGTCTGCAGCAGGAAGATGCTACAGATGTGGACACAACGCAAAAAGTCTTCAGAGTGTCCGGCTGTGTCAGCACGTTGCCACATTTGCAATACAGTGGGCCACTTTGCCAGAGCATGCAAGTCAGGACGTGGCCAAACTGGGTATAAGAAGCCGAAGCAAGTGAAGCTAGTGGGTGTGCTGGAAGTTGTGGCAGAAGTTTACTAAGGAAGTGACTCTCATGCAAGTGGCACTAGTTTTCTGTGTGATGTGCTGTGGGACACATCACATCACAGCAGCCTGTCGGCCGCCCTGCGAGAAAACAGTCCCTGCATGTACGGGAGAAGGTGGATTATGAGGCGGCGCTGATGCTACAGCAAGGCATTACAGAGGAGCCAGAGGCTCCATAGTGGATACACTCTGGTGGTTACCAGGAAGCGCAGTGGAAAAGTGAGGATATGTCCTGCAGCCCACTCAAGTCGACACTATCGATGAAGGAATCGTCATGGTTCGCCACCAGATCCACCTGACTATGGCAGACGCTAAGGTCATCAACATCATCACAATACACAACATTTTCACATGACTGCATCAGTAATTGGGCAACCCCTGTTGATGTTTTTTTTACCAATACAGAATACAAAAAAAGAAAGAAAAAAGATCCAATCAGGTCTGCTACCTGCGTGGCTCCAAGCCTACCCATAGAAATGACTTGGCTCTCATGCAGTCCCTCCCCTAAATGACGGCACCGCATTGTTTGGGATCTCCAGTCTGCATGCATGGAATCGGGGTGCAGAGGATTTCCTCGAGGTTGGGTACCACTTGCCCCTGAAGTCATCAACCGTTCGAGGACCTGAAGCGAAGGCTTCCGTCAAGAAGCGCAAGCGGGAGATCCAGACTGTTCTGGAAAACAAGCTCGGCCTCATTGTAGATCAGTCTCTTCCCGGTGGATCTGGCACAACAAGCACTGGAAATAGGCAAGCAACCTTTTTCAAGGCGACCTGAGCTTCGAATCCCATACGGTCATTCCATGCCGACTCGTTACACCAAGTGCTAATTTTTACACGGCACCATCTGAGAACTTTATGTTACTTTGCACGCAGGATTATCGTGGCCTATGAACGCGTATCTGAGAATATTAGGATCATAGCTCACATTTTCGGATGTATGATGACGTCAATACTTGCCAAATGTTGTATTCCCTTCTAAATCATGCTATAATTTCAACACGGTTTCAGATATTTGCATTCTGCAAGCTGTTCATTAAAATACAGGTATAAATCCTTCCTCCATATTTTATTGTGAAAATTATTGTTCAAAATATATGTTATATATTACATTGAATCGGAAAACGTTGATTTTCGATCAATGTATTATCTTCGAGTTTCTTCATTTTTACATATCTTATAGAGCGTATTATTTTGCGTGGTCACTGTTGACCTCGGCCTAATTGTGAATCAGCCTCTTCCGGTCGATCTAGCACATCAACCACTGGAAACAAGCAAGCAACCTTTTTCCACGCAAGCGATGTCTTCTCCCGAGCGACAGACATTGACTGTAGCTGATCTAGAATCTCCACTACATTCTCCAAAACACTCAGTGGAAAGTAAGCCACTGAATCCAGCGCCGACAAGAGTTCATGCAGCATTACAGAGCGATGCCACACTCTACCATCGCCCTCCGAGCTCATTCAAGGAAGGAGCATGTTCACCACGCTCAATATTCTGCCGCCTCAGTCTTCCAACGATAAGGGCCCTCGGCGAAAAGTGGAGCGGGAGCAGAAGAAAATGAAGGCCTAAGCAGACGAGAGACGCTGTGCTCTACCGTCGCGGGTTTCCGTTGGCGACTTCGTCCGTGCGCGTGGCACGGGAAAGTGGTCCCAACAACTGAAAATAGAGAAACGCAAAAGACTATAAACATTCATGCTGTGCGGACGACAAAGTTTGGAACGCGTCCACAATGGATTGTTTGCCGCCCGCAGACTCGGGTTGGTGGGAGAGTGAGCCGCCGCTGGCTATACCCACGTCGCTGGACGCGAGCTGTAACGGGACGTCGCCGCGCTCTGTGTCGGCATCTCAGCGCAGCCCGCCCAGACAGCGGGCAGTGTCGAGTTCGGGTAATGACCGTGCCGAAGAACTTGTGTCGGGATCTAAACACACGTCTGGTCCGCTGAAGTGGTCGCGCTCAATCCATGTATGCATGCTTTGCCATCTGGCGGAGCAGATTGTAACCGTTAACTCGCCGTGTGGTGGCGTGGGTCGCACTCACTGGAAGCGCCCCGCCGAATACAAGCAGTCTGGAAAGTAAAAGGGTCGTGTCCGATTTAACCTATCGCTAACGGGGCGCCCGCCGCCTGCACCGCCGTCGGGCCGCCCGCTGTGCGAGCGCTGCGCGCCACGCCTTTTTGACGACTCCATTCGTCATTGAGCGTCTTAATATGTTTAGTGTACTCGTAATGTCGCCGGAATTGTAAAGTCTGTATTTGTGTACGGTCAACGCGAGTGCCCAGTGCTCGAAAGAGAGATAGAAAGTGCAGGAGAGACTGGGCCTGTGGGCACCAGCAGTAGTGCCTGCTTGAGCTCAGGTGCCCGGAACATCGCATTAAATTACGTCTCGATACAACAGCCAGATTGTTGCCATAGTAACACGCGCATCCAGGATTGGGCGCGCCCACTGAAGCGGTGCAGACGTGGATATAGATCCCGATACCGGTCTGCTGACGGTTTTTTCATCGGATCGTTATAGTAAACGTCTAGAGACGATTTGGCCTCTGAACAGCACCTTTTGAATACAAGTCACTATTTTATTTGTCACTGTGGAGAAAGGATCCTCCATTTGCACTTGGTAATTGCACCTCCTTTTTAGCTTCGGTGGGGACAGAGAATACGTACTCTATCAAGCTGGCATCAATCGGTTTCCCACCCATAAGGAACTCCATTCTAAACATACGCGACACAAACGCATGCATAATAACGACACCGGAATGTTTCTGGACAAGCAATGTCACCTTGAACCTCTCCCATATTCAAGCAAACACTTAACCTGCACTTCTCCGACCACCAGCAACCATTTCCATAAAACCTCGTGGACCCTGCATTTAACAAGAATGTTCCTACGCAGCGCCGGGGTAGCTTTCCCACTAGTTGCTGACCTCCTCCATGGTACCAAACCGTCCCCGTGGCCTCTCCCCTAGGATGACTGACTTCTGCCCCTCGAATAACCTCCAGTTAATGACGGCCAATACGCGATAAAGCTCTCAACCTGCCGCCAGAAGACGCCTCTGGTGCGCAGACAGCCTCAACACTGGAGAAGCGTGGTAGATGGTGATGCTGCCCCAGTGGTGGTGCCACCTCGCAGCAGCACAGCCGGAGCCAGCGTGGTAGATGACTGCCAGGCACGGCTCACCGCTACAGCTGGTTTCTCTCTCCCACAGGAGGTCACTGAAGGTTACTAGCCCTCGGGCCGGTACTGCAGGCTGTTCTCGTTCTTGAACCTCTGCATGTCGGTGGCGTACTGTCGCTTGTCCCGTTCGTATCGGTCCACGTACTTCTGCCGGGAGGTGGACGTTCAACGGCGATACTGCGCCCGTTTCCATACGGGTGGTGCACGATTATTCAGAACTGTAAGCATAGAGAGTAAAGAATTGGCTCAATGCTGCGTTTACAGATCCGGGTTGTTACTTTAAACAGGTAGTGGTTAGAATATTTTCTTCTACTTTATAACTGTGATAAAGGGGCTCTTTTGGCACCCTCTCGTTTCCAGGCTACTTTGACTAATTAATTGTTCGCGAGTTGAGTGCCACCAACGTTCACCCCAATGCTTTTTCCGCGAGGTTTCGTGCAAAGTTCACCAACTCACTCACACATTCAATCACTCACTCGAAAGAGCATGCATGGTTTTTTTCGCTAGATTTATGAATCGGGCAGCAAACTAAAAGTGCGCGTACGGTAGGCTTTCACCCTACACCTTTTTGTGATATAGTTCTGCGTTTCTACGTCCACCTCTGCCTCAGCCTTTGACACATCCTGCACACCAGTAGTGTGGTGGAGGGCAGAGCTGACCTGCTTGTCGTCCAGCGACATGACACCCCAGTTGGCGGCGAGCTGTTTGGTCAGGCCCCGGAGGTTACTGGTGCTCGGCTGCCGGCCACAGGGGAGCTCTCAGAAAAAGGTGCTATGGTTCTCAAAAAACGCATTCGGCATAAATAAAAGTTTAAATAATATTTTGGGCTTACCGATGCACCAACTGCTAGGTTCATGTGGCGCCGCTAACTTTTCCCCAGTTAGCAGGGTTTCTCGGGAGCCAGATTGCTCCTTGTTCAAGGAATCCACGGGGCCTTGAACACGACTCGGCAGCCAGGAAAGCGAGCGTGCTAATCACTACACCACCACGCCCCCAACCAGCAGAACCTCGCATCGCATGAGTTAACCCCTTTGTTTGTTTGTGGATGAGCAGGCATCTTCGGTAACAGATAGATACTGCGGGTTTGGTGGGGTCAAATTCAGATGTCGGGGGGGGGATATCACTCCTCTCAATTCACAAGATGGGGATTAAGAATAAAGTTGTATATGCTGACAGGAAAAAAGCAAGATCAAGAGAGGTCATCCGCACCTTCATTTGCGACAGCAGTAGGGACCGCTGCTCCTGGCAGTACTGGAAGAAGGCGTTGGACGGCCTCTTCGGTTCGTTCCGCCTCTTCTTCTTTGGTTTCTTGTCCGGTTTCCGACGGGGTGTCGGGAGCTGAGGAACACGCGCCACATCAAGAAAATCCCCTTCATAAGATGCATGGTCTACCCCAAATTATTGTCGACTCCGCACCTTAGCTCTTCAGCCCTGGCAAGTGAAGCGAGAACTCGTTGTCGCACACGTTTTAGAAACTGATCATTTTAAGCTTTACTGGAAAAATTCACCTCATAAGACTATTTGATAGAGTGCCGGGCTCGATACCATATTCAACCACCGACAAAGTAAAGAGTCCAAATCCACGGACACTCACCTCCGGGACCTCGCGCGGTAGTTTGGTTTCCGGCACCTGGCCGTCTTCAGTCGCGGTCGGCGCTCTCAGCGCCGCCTGTCGGTAGTCGTCGCCATGCGAATCTAGCCGGCTCGCCACCAGGCGGCACTGTTGGCGTGTGCGGCTCACCAGTCGCTGCACGTGATACAGGCGCCGCACCAGCCGACGGTTCTCCTCCATGGGGAAGGGAAAGGTCAGCCATATTGCATGGAGCATTACTTAAGGGAATGTGGCACCTTCTATTTTACTAGATGCTTTAAAGCAGTCGGAAACCCGGACTCTATTTCATTTGTCTTGGAACTTGATATTTCTGTAGAAAAACTAAAACCTACCGGACACCCCCCATCCGTGCCGGGCGCCATTGTTGTACTGCTGGTGTGACGTATATGTGACGTCACATGATCATAGCCAATCAAAGCCCTTAGATTTCATATGTGTGGTTGCCGATCGTGACATCATCCAGTGATATTTATTTTTCTAGAGGTATTTTTAAAACAAAATATTGAGCCTTTTATTTCAGGAAATATGTGGTTTCTTTTTTGCTAAGGTACCTAATTTACAAATTCGATTCTGCCACATTCCTTTAATTCAGAATTGTTAATCCTGTGGCATTTAGATTACAGCACTCTGGAAAACCAAGAGAAGAGGCGACATTTGAAGCTGTCATTGAACATTTTCTCCTCTCAGAATCCGCAAGCGATTTTCCTCGTCGGTTCCCAGGACCTGTACACTCGGGCCCACCTGTTGCACGCTCTGGCAGCGACGCCGGAGAGCCGCGAACTTCCGGTAGTAGGGATCCGACACCGCCATGGCCGACACCTCTCCTGCCGAGGACAGGCTCTCGTCGTCGTCCATAGCACCCCTGATGTCAGCTCACTGGAGGAAGAGAAAACAGTTGTGCTGGGTCTGAAGTCATGGCAATGACTTCAGACCCAGTTCACACCACCACCAGGGGTACAACTTTGTAACTGTTCTAGGGGGTGAAAGGTCTGAGGGGCATGCTTTGGGCAGGTCAAGAAGTCGGGATGACATCTGAGGGCGCCGCTAAAGCGTTCCGAGGCAAGGGAAAGTGAGAAGCAGCGTTTCATGGGGAGGCGGGAGGCATTTTAGGTCGTCTACAAGAGAGCATTGAGGATGCAAACAGCGAGTTGGGGATGCAAAATATTGCATTGGGAGTGCAATTGCAACCCAAAAAGTGCACAAAGTCCCGCCCCAATTGTACCTCTCCTCGACGAAACTGGAGTGAGCTTGATTAGACCTAAGCCTTGGTTTATTAGACAGTGACATCACTAGTGCATTAATAGCATAAAGAATTGTCCAAAGAGATGAGGACATCTTCTTGTTAGACTCTTTTATACCTGGCCGCTGGATCCAGGAGGTATAAGGCATAGGTGAACCCCACTTGGCTGCAGGTCAGGTGACCTGATGTCATTGACCTAGCACATTACATACATGTTGCACAATCACAGACTGGCACCCTCTTGTTCCAATTAACAGCCCTGGACTGTGCCTAACAGTTTCCATGCACAATGAGGCAGTCTGGACAAAGCTGAGGAACAGGATACATCAATCATGGTTTCCATGACACTTTGGCTTGAGTATGGATAGAGCTGTAATGGATACAAAAGTTTTCAGTCTCAATTTGTGTGCACCATTGACATCACATTGCATTCCCTTCAGCCAAATATACAATTTTTTGTTTAAGAATAATAGCTTTATTTAATGAATTTAATTGAATAAATAACTTTGTTTTAAGTCTGATACAGTTATTTGGGTTTAATATTAAGGTATTATTTGTATTAAGTTATTAAGTTAAGTTATTTTTATATTTTGTAACTATCTTATATACAGTTGTTATTTGGTTTAATATCGGTATTTTGGTTATTTGGTTTAATAACAAAGAAAGCTTTACCCTCTGCAGACTGCTATCCCTTACCTCTGCACTGTAAGGAAAATCTTAACCATCACACTGCCATACCCTGCCAAACCTGGCTGGATACAGATTGACAATAAGCAGATTGAACCTTAGTTTTCATTGCAAAAGCTCTCTCCAATCACATCTGGTTGCATTGTGCAATCCTGATCAGAATTGTGTATGGAGACTGGTCCAGATTTGACTGACTTGAGTAAAAAACAACAGCCAAACATCAGACCAGTTGAGTCATGACTCAGAGTCAGAGCTGACTCTGAGTCAACTCAAAATTTCCTTGAGTCAGAGTTGAGTCAACTCACTTCCAGATTTGGGTTGAGTCTGAGTCGACTCAACTGCTCGACCAGTTGAGGTGAGTCAGAATCAGAGTCAGCCTCTAAGCTGTGGGTCAGGAGTTGAGTCAACTCAGCACTCTTTTTTAACATATGTGATCACATGGCTGACATTTTGGAAGTGTTTGCAAATAATTTTGAAGGATTTCATCTTGCAATTTGCTTATAATAGGGAACATTATTATTATTATTATTCATTATGACACTATTTATAGACCTGTTACTGGCTCCATGGAGATGCTAAGGATGTTAGCTAATATTGTCTGCCACTGTTTTCACTTTGCCATCCTTGTGGCTCTATTGAAGTCTAGTGCCATGTGTGTCGTCTGGTGTTGAATCAAACATAAAAAATTCATATCAACACTACAACCATCCCCGGATCAGTCATTAACAAAAATAAGTTGTGCAAAATTAACAGTTTCAAAAGCACACACACACTTCCTAGCATTTTCCATTTAATATTAGCAATAGCATGCAAAATCTTGGCAAGCACTAACACAAGAAATACCAGTCAGTTTATTTGCTTCTCTTAACTGCTGAATTGGAATTGCCCAGTCAAAATGATAGCGCAGGAGCTAGGTATAGCAGTTTCTAAAAAATTAGTGGGTAGTATACTCTTATTAAAAGAGTAAATCCTGTTGACAGCACATTCAGGGGAGCCCTTAAGTAGCAGAAGTGGCGATAGTGGTTTCACAAACTTGGAAACAAAATCCACGTTTGAGAAATAACCTTTTCTTACGTTACATACACATAAGTTCCATTCAATTAGTATATTATTCCAATCAATTATCTGTCATATGGTATATCTTCAGGAGTTAACATCATTTAACTATAATTAGACATACCTTAACCCAAGGCAGTAGAGCAAGTCATGAAGGTGCCAAAGCAATAGAGGCACTGCACATTCCCATTTAAAGGGACATTGTCGCAAACATTTTTATTGTGGTTTCTTAATATTTGAAAAATCCTGATTCTGGTACCGTCAATCGTTTCTTTATCTTCAGCTAAATTTTTGGAGGCCACTCAACAATTATTCAAATTTGTTAACAATATCAATAATAGGTTGTAACCTGCTCTTCACCTCTATTCTATCAATCAAAGTTTTAAGTTCTAGAAATGATTTTTTTGCCGTAGAAAATGTTTTTATGATGTATTATTATTCAATTTATTTTTATTAAGTCCTAAAAATATAAAAATTACATTAGTTTGCCCAAAACATTCAGCTTGAGAAAACTAATCAGGGAAGTTTTAAACTCGGCCAGATATCGTGCAACGGGGCTGGTATAGTGGCCTCCATTCCCGACTCTCACACGGGTAATGCGGGTTCGAATCTAGGTAGTGGAAGTTTTTACTGTAAAAAACCATTTTTCTGGTTTTCTTCTTGATTGTTCATGCGTACTAATGGATGAAGCATAGTCAGATCCATAATTTCCGATCGGGGGGGTAACCTCCAGGGAGGGCACCATCCAGACCGGGGGGCGCCAATTTTGACCGGAAAAACCTATCAGATGGACGCTAAATCCTATCGGTGTGCGCCGATTTGTGCATTCTGGGGGAGGGGATGGAACGCGACATTTTAGGTTTCACCGAGAGTCGATCAGAGAGGGGGACACGTGCCCCTTTTGCCCTCCTGGATCCTCCTATGGGATGAAGTAGCTATTCTAAGGACAATTTCTTCTGGTTATCCCTCCGTCCGGGTAGTTGAGGGAAGGGGAACATTAGCCCAAAATATTTTTTTCTAATCTGACCGGCGTACCAAACTGGGACCGGCTTGTCTCCAGCTCCCTCCAATGGTTCTCAGTCCGTCGGATTTACCTCTGTTGGAGACCAGTTCCCCTGTTTTCTGACCACCGGGACACGCTGTTTGCCATTCCAAAATGTCTTTTGTGTCCTTTGCTGAAGGTCATTCTTGAAGCCTTACCGGTTTTGGTGCAAACCAGGAACCAGAAACCGACCCAATAAAAAAGCAAGGGTGGCTCTTTGAGATTAAATGTGTTAGTCCCTAAATTAATGTGTCTCGAGATTAATTAATCGTTTTAACACGCGCATTGACGGGAGGAGGGTACCCGCCCCCCGTCTGGTTTTTCGGATAGAATATAAAAACGGCGGCGCGTAGCGTCGCCGTACTTGGCATACCTTCTCTCATCATTTTTACAACTTTTGTCAAATTTTAAGGTTAGGTCATCTCAGGTCAGGTAACCAGTACAGGTCAAGTGACCTGACCTTAAAAAAAGTTTAAGATAGCATAAGTCGGAACAAAGTGAACTCATCCGATTAAAGTGATCTGACAAAATGGTTAAAATATTTCGATGGAGAAGCGTATGGGCTACCAAACGCCGTTTACCACTTTTTCACTACATAATGTGTGGTTCTCGAGATTTTAGGAGGGAGGGTACCCGCCCCCCGTCAAAGTTAAGGTGGCTCAGAGCCCCGTCAATGCGCGTGTTTATCTGGTAAAACAAGGAGATAAAACCTTAATCCGTACGAGATAAAACGTGTTCGAGATTAAATGTGGCGGTGTCCCAGGACGGACCACCCTAAAAGACCGTCTGGGCCTTTCACGGCAGGAGAGTGTGCAGGCGGGGGCCTGCGCACTGGCCACTCCTTTCTCCTGCGCAGCTACCGAAAGAGGATCGGCCTGGACCCGGAAGCCACGTGCCGGGAATGCGACGACGGAGAGGACGAGGCCCTCCACCAGCTTCTGACCCAGTGCCCTGCGTGCACTGACCTGCGCTGGGACATATTTCGACGGGACGACCCGCCCATCCGGGAGGCGCTGGCGGACCCGCAACGGCTGGCGATGTTCCTGCGGCGGTTGGGGCGCCTACAAGGGCGCCCTCCCCCGTATGGCCGGAACACTCAATCAATCAATCAGATTAATGTGTCCGTCGACATCTAAATATTTGACATAATTTTAATCCTTTGGTCCCCGGAGAATATAAAACACGTAGTCTAGAGAACCGGAGAATAGCTGAATGTGATAAGGAAGAATAACTCTTGATATGCGTCAGAACTGGGGAACCAAAGAGCAGTCACCACGATCCTTGGATGAACTAACAAAAATATGTGCAGCCACCAAGTGTGGAACGCACCACGAACCCAAACCTGATCACTTTTTGTTTCAGGGGGGAACGTTTGTTGTGTGCTGCAGGTTGGAGATGGACTGACCACCTCACTTCTCTGTCCGTGGTGGTAGCTAGTTCAATTTTTGTATATAGATATACAAGATTTAAGAATACATCCTTTTTGACTTCAAGTTGAGTTAGTTTCTGATCCGGGTGCATCAAGAAAATATACCTCAAAATTCTAACCTGGAACAGTTCGTATTAAATAAAAAGGATTCTACAATTAATCTAAACATTGGTAGTGACGGAGCCTAAACCTAAGAACACGCATTGCGGCTTTAAGACAAGCAAGCTGCTGGCATCTTGAATGACATTTGTTTATGAAAATGATAAGCTTTTATTTTTAATACTTCGGAGTTTGGAAACGGTCCTTTCTCATAATAGTCGCAGAAGCACTTCATATAACATTATATTATTATATAAAAGTATATTAACCGTTATTTTTATTAGATTGTTTATTAGATTATCTACGTTGATAAGATGTTTCATGACCAGCCTCCTCGAATCACGGTTGCAAAATGGGGCTAATACACTGATAAATATTCAGGTACATCCCTTCACCACAATTCTCATAATATAATAGGTGAACACATAAATGTTTAGTCAGAGTGCTAGGATATCCTCGAATCGAGTTCCAATATTCGAATATTCCAGTTCTGAACTACATTATTTCAGCAACCGAGTTCCATATCAGATTTAAATTTCAAGCCTTGGTCACACTGCCCACAAGTTTTCGCTTATTGTATTATGAGGATTCTGACGAGGGGCTGTGCCCGAATATGTGATCACAGTGTGATCACAGGCTCCATTAATCAGGAATTCGAGAGGCAAAGCCATGAAACATCTTACCAATTTATAATCATGCTCCTCGGCTACGCAATGCAAGATTCATCTACTTTTAAAAACCAACAGATATCAGTTGATCAATGAGGCTTATATTCAGACTCACAAAAACATGAGAAAATATAACCTACCAGGAAATTAAAAGCGAGTGATAGCCCTCGGCAGGTGAGAAACGCGTGCAACAATCAGGTCTGCGAGTCCCCAAAGAGCAATCTTCCGAGTGCAACGTGAACTAGAGGATATAACTCAGTACGTCAGTGATGGATCCAGGCCAATGTTTTTTTTGTGGGGAGGGGGAAGACAGGGTTCAAAATCGTGACTAAAAATGTTTTAAAGATCGGCGAAAATCGCAGAGTTTGGGAGGAAAGTAAATTTTTCCCTGAAACCACCAGTGGGTATGCGGCTTCTAGCTTCCAGTCCTTGAAGTGCACTCTAAGAAGGGTGGGAGCGAACCAAATACTGAGCGTACATCAAAAGCATAACAGATTTTGCATCTGTCCACAATAAGTGCTACACGATTTGATAAAATTTTCACCGCAATAGTGTGAGCCCAAAGTAGTCACTTATCATTTTCGCCGACTTTCACACTTACGACCACCAACAAAATCTGACCACTTGATTTTTTACTATAAAGACCTGTTGCATTACGTGTTTTTTTTACCTTGAAGCTAAAAAGTACTTTTAATGGTATGTTTTACTGAGGTCCTCAGAGGATGTGCCTTGATATACGGCGATAAATACCACTTACGCACACACATGAACGTATACTGCGGGCACACAGGTAGACGACCGAGGTGCACTCAGACAGGTTCGTGTTCAATGCAGAAAACTGCTGGCTGTGGTACTCTGCCAACTCTAGGATTCCATTGCTCGTCCTCTGAAGCTTGTCTTCCAGCAGCAGGCGTAAATGGCGATAGTCACTCACTGTCGAGGGGCAGCACCTGATTATTTCTGTTTTGCATTCAGCTTTCTGGGGTAGCCCCTTCTTAAATTAGAAGACATTTTCACAGCAGGAACAGATGGGACCAATAAAGGGTACAAATAAAATATCACAAGCTCACAATGAAGCAAACAAGATATCATTGCATCTTGTTTTAAACATATAAAAATATTATATATATATATATATATATATATATATATATATATATATATATATATATATATATATATATATATATATATATATATATATTCAAGAAGAAAGACGTCCCCAAAGACGATCTATACTCTAGATCATGGGTTTTTGGAGGGGTTGGGTGGAACCATGCAAAATCATGATTTTTTTATAAATTATAATACATTATTTCCAATCTGGCCCACAATAGAAAACAAATATTTCAAATTTCAGGTCTATGGAAGAATCGGTCTGATTGGGTTCATCCCATTCAAAGTAACAAACAAAATGATCATACACAAGCTGGTCCATTGATTGGGATGATAGTTTGATGATATACAGCAGCTACAAAAGACAAGTTTTCTAGTAAAAAAATTCTCTCTGAAGTGACCAGCCTAATCTTTCACATATTCCTCTAGGAAAACACAAAAAGGAAATCACCCAAGATTGCCCTCCTGTCATTCCTATATGTCTATCCATACTCTTTGTTCACAATTATATTTTTGTATTGGCTGGGTACATTCCTAGTGTTTCAAATCATAATACATCTTATCCTAGTTTTTCTTCAGTTTATTTTAAATAGCAATTATAAAAAAACATGCAGATGGGCATTTGCAGAGGGCAGATGGATGAATTCATGCTACAGACACTTTCATGTCTGGAAACAAACAGTAGCACTTGAAATATGAGTAACTTCATCCGAGAAGTGGATAAGAGTACACAAACTATTATGTACTGCATGGTACCAAAATAAATGGTAAAATCTGTTTCAATCTGTGAAATTGTCAAAAACATTTTCATACTTTAAAGAAGGTAAACTAAGCAGAAAATGCACTAGCATGCACACATTGTGCAGAACTAGTATTTGTAACAGGTAGAAATTTGTAATTCAAATTGCAGGCTTGATATAGAATTTTACTAGAGTGCACAGATATTGTAAATAGAAAGTTAGACCAAAAAGAGAGTGAATATGGGACATTCAAAAATAATATGCCTAAACAATCATTGGAAAATCGTCATCGCCAATCATTTTCACCCATTTTGGTACACAAGTTGACCTGTGCAACAATAAAGTGAGGATTTTTTGGCATTGACACTACTCATAAGCCTTGTTCCATCTGTCAGCACAGTCCTGTCTGCAGGCCCTCGAGCCTCTCCTCTAGAAAAGAAATATCAGTGCCGCGACTGCCTCTAGTATGTGCTACTGCTTATCAAACAAAAATCAACCAGAATACTTATCTACCAATCACAAAATAGTGCGCTGCCACTGTTCTGCTTTTTACTGTTTCATCCAGCAGCACCACAGCAGGTTGTCAGCCTGTAAATCTACAATTGGTTCTATGATTTGTTCTCAGGGAGAGGCTATAATCATGTGACATTGACTCAATGCTGCTCGCTGATTGGTGTTGACAGACTGAATGAGACCACAGCTATAATAGCGGGCCAGAATGAATAGTTATAAATTAAGCATACAATTTGCTTTCTGCCAACTTCGTGAACCTAATTAATGCAGAACAGAAACATTACATGCATTGCCCATATTTGATGGGATTAGTGCCTGACTAACTCACTACACTCACTACACAAAACCTTAATAAGCATTGGTGCCCAGCAACGATGGATGGCAAAAATTAAAATTGTTTCATTAACTTTTCACTCATACATTTTTTCCTCTGAGAAAATCTCAATTGACCACATCAAATGCTCTAAATATTTTACGTACAGATAGCCGACGATATTGTTTTGTTGATCACGAGACCGGACCGGCGACAATCTCCTCGTCCTTAAAACCACCAAAACCTTTTGTCATGCCCCAAAAGAGGCTCTTCTGGATCGCGCTACCCGTATCTTTTTCTTGTATCATTGTCGCTGCAATGCAATCATGCAATAACGAACAATTATTAATTATAATCTTCAGGGTGATCGGGCCTGGCCGCAGCGCTAATAAGTCTTATAGAATTTGTATTCATATCTCCGTGTTTGCCGCGGCTTTTAAAATGGTAAATATCGATAACTCGTTGAAAGCCGTGAAGACATCACATTGATGTAAGATAAGCCCACGTGACCAGATCCTATAAGGACTGGGCTTCTGATTGGTTGATGGTATTTCTTTAAAGTCCTATATTTCCTATTCAAAAGCGTTTTGGAAAGTTATTTTTATAAAATAATTTTTTATATCTGAGGTTTAGTTACCAAAATGCTTCGATTGAAATTTTTTACATTCTTTGGTATAGAAATGGAAAGCCACAGCCCGCACTACGTCATTTTATCGATACCATAAGGACTCGGTAAAGTCGTCTATAAATGTTGACTTTGAGGCCGATTTTGAGGCATTTTGAGCCTGAATTTGCAAAAATGAGAATATGACTTCTGAAACAACTTTTTGCAACCTTTTGATCTAGCCAATAAAAATTTTTGCGACAATGTCCCTTTAATGAACAAGATACATTTACGCAAAGGTACGTTCAAGAGGGATTCCTTTACGCTTAAATGACGTCACATGGGTGTGGAGGAATTCCTTTACCCCTGGGCTGTGTGTCAAACTGCTGCTAATGGCACTGCCCGCTTACGAACCTGTGAGAATAAACGATTATAAAGTTTGTCCAAAATGCAATAAATAAGCATTTTGTTTTCGATTCTGGGCCTTTTTTGTAAAAGTATGGATATTTAATCATTAAATTTTCTCATGTTATATGCTACAAGGTGTGACGTCATGTCCGGTGTCTGCGCTGGCTGTTGGAGGGGGCTGAGTAATGAATACCGGCCCCGGCGAATCTGGTTCTGATGTTCTGAATCTGGTGTGGAATCTGGTGCAACTTGTGCGCTACATCTCTTGGGAGGCCGATCAGAAGATATTGCGCAGTTTCATAAAAAAGTTTCGTCAATCACTCCTCAAGAAGCTAGGTACAGAAGGACACTACCTTCTCTAGAAGAAGGTAGTGTCTCTATTGCTTTGGTAGGTAGCAGAACCGTGGTAGGTGGTAGGGGTCAGGTATCTTGATCTTGGTATCTTGGGTAGGAGGTAGGAGCCTTGGTATCTTTTAGGGCCTTGGGTAGCAGGGCAGTTGAATAACTGGGCAGTTGAATGGTTAGGTAGGAGGTCCTTCTTTACCCTAGGTTGGAGGAGAGGAGTGGGGTCAGCGCCTCAGCGTTGATAATCCGTCTTCCAGTATTAGGTAAGAACTTGGTAAGTAGCTCACTGTAAATAAATTGGTTTGGAAAGAGGACACATATATTAGAAAAAACACATTTCCCTATATTGCTGCTACAGAGAAGCTTGAGACTCTAAAACAACACAGCAACCAGTTGGCTAATGTTTGCCTCTCATTGAGCAATGACTTTGACTTAGGTACCTAGGGCCTGTTCCAGCGCCTCCTCAAACCTGCTCCAACCTCCTCAAAGCTTCTCCAACTTCCTCTCGCCCGGTCCAGCACCTCCTTAAACTTCCTCCAAGCTCGTCAAAGCTCATCTCAAATCTAATCCAACCTCCTCTCAAACGAAAGGTGGTTTTTGAGAGGAGGTTGGAGGAGCTCAATTGTGGCGCACAAATTTCAATTGAGAAACTAAAATAAGTTGTTTTACAGTGAGAAATGACATTTGTGGGCAGCTAAAGGTTTTGATTTGGTTTTTTCTGTATTCCACTTTCACTAAAATACATTAAATGAGTATCAGAGGCCTTAATGAAATTCAATTAGTTTCTTAGCTGCGCCACTCCCGCCATATTGGTGCAGATCAGGCGCAATCAGCTGATATCTGCTTCCAAATTGGTCCAGCGGACACCGGTTTTTGCACCGGTTCTGCTTCATCTAAGCTACTACGTCATACAGTAACGTAAAAGTGAGGTCGGTGAGTATGTTATGAGATCCTGACAAATAAACACAATGCTGGTCAGCAGAAATAACACAAAAAACAAAAAACACCGCAGAAAAGCAAAAAAAGAAGAAGAAAAATACAAAACAAAGTGAGCGATCAGATATACAAAACATGCCTAACAAAAAGAACAAAATGACAAAAACTGAACAAAATGACAAAAACTAAAAACTTATAATTCCTTACCTTACCTTACCTAACGATTTCGGAAATTTTGGGGACCACAATGGCCCGCTGGCTCCGATTCTCCGACGAGCTCAGGATATCAGTGTCTCGGCGCGATCCTCCTCAGGAAAAGAGACCTGAGGGTGGCTAAGAAGTTGTCCTCCTGAGGCAAGAGGATAGGATGCATCGGTATCAGACAACTTCAGGAACTTGGTACATGAAGGTGGCCCAATGAGCGTCAAGCCGATTTTTGAACTGATTCAGGCTTTGAGCTGCGACAACCGACAATGGTAGAGAGTTCCAATCGTTGATCACCCTGGCACCGAATTCTAAGTTAGTTTGAAGTCGTAGGCCCACATATGCTGTTTAAGTTAGTCACAAACGAGGAAAATACCCAAGATCACATAAATGTGCCGGATAAGAGCAAACAATAGTGGCAGTTAATGAAACAAAAACAAAGCATCAAGCAGGAAACCAAAAGCGCAAAAATAAGGCGAAGAGCATAACCAGGCGAAATGAGCGCAGAGATGACACTAAAAGCACATTAAGCAAAACGAAAAGGACAAATAATAGTGTGAGTTAAGTGGAAAAGCACGACAGGTGCGACAAAAAGAAAAACAAGCAATACAAGAGACAAAATAAGCATAGCAGAACGAGATGAGCTACCGTAATATCCCATGGGTGTTAATTTTTCCCAAGGGCACAGAGCGGGCAGGTCAGCGAGAAAGCGATTGTATTGGGGAAGTCTTGTTCAACATCGTGGTTGGTCTCCAGTTTACGGCTGGTCAGTCTCAACACCTCGACCAGCCTCGGCGAATCATCGGCTGAGAGCCCCATCGACCGTCCAACAGCACATCCGTAACGGCCGGCGGGGAGGGAGCGAGAAGGGCCTACACCGCGTGGAGATTCAGCAAACATGGATCCCGCTCTCTGATCAGGCGACGAGAAGGGCCCGGGCTAAGCCAGCGATATACCAGGGCACCGACGGCCAGCCGCTCCGCACGGGCCGGTTACCCACATCGCGCCCCAGGGACTCCGTCATCCGTCCAGCCTCCACACTCCAGAGGCGAACCGGGGGTCTGATGGGCCCCTCAGTCAAATATCGGCTGTGGAGTGGCGTTTCACTCCATGCAGATCCCGGTAGTACGGCGCACTGGTGCTCCCGGAAGTACAGCGTACGCGTCATCACCACCAAAGGCTCATAGTCAGCTGGCCAGTGGGGTGATGATCGCGAAGAGGCAGTCGAGACGGCGGCCGCCGTGGCTGGTCTTCAGCTAAGAGCTGGTATAGCAAAAAAAAAAAAAACAGGTCATCTGTATAAAAATGAAAGTCAAGATAATAGTCATCACACTGTCATACAGATCTTGTAACCTATTTTTTTTGATATGGACAAGTTAAAACAAAATTGCCTTCATAGTTCTTGTATGCTAGTTATTGGCAGTGTGCAAGTGGCATCATTTTGTGGTGTTTGGTGGCGCTGCTAGGGTGCTTTGCACCGATGGTGTCAGGCTCATTGACTAGGTATAAATGTGATCTATGACTGTGCTGGTTTCGGGTGGTCATGCTTGCCAGCAGCTGAGATGCGCTGCATATTAATTTTGTTTTTCAGTTACTGAGAGCAGTTCTGTGAATCATTCCACTTTTGAATGAAATTTGATTATATTTAGTTCTCGGAACATCTTCAGATCAATAGTCGTGAAATGATCCTTCATTAATAATAAAGCATTCATTTCATTGATATTCATTCGTTTTTATTCCTCTTCATTTACATATTAATCAGATAATTTTATTAATATTGATCTGAAGATGTTCCAAGACCAAAATATTATTGAATTTCATACAAAAAGTGTTTGTATTAGTGTTTTAAGTATTGTGAGGAGACCAAAGCAAAAATAATACTTCTTTAAATAATGCCTCACATACAATCAGTGCTTATGCAAGGGCTCATTCTCATTTAAACTGAGGGCTGCTAAGTGGCAGCCCTGGGAAGTTATTAAATTAGAGATATGCTGAAGCGGCTGGGGAAGGTGGATGGATGCAAAGAGGCATGCTCAGACTTAAGAGAGTGGAACCATTTGAAGATGCTTGCTCAAAATGCTGGTAAAGAGGAGGCTGGCATGGAGGTGTGCTCAGGCAGCTGGGAAAGAGGAGGAAGGCTTAGATACATACTCTGGTTGGAGGGGAAGGGAAGCAATGTGTGGAGGTGTGTTCCAGTAGCTGGAAAAGGAGAACAATGCACAGAGATGTGTTTAGGCAGTTGGGAAATGGAACAGTTCCCAGACACGTGCAGAGAGGTCCCTCCTTTGTGCACTGAAGTGAAGTCCCCCCTCACTCGGCTGCTTAGGCATGCTTCTGCACCGTCCTCCCATTGCCCAACTGCTTGAGCCCTGCTCTCTTCCTTTGGCTGCCCGAGTACACATTTGCGCCTTCCTTCTCTCTCTGTTTCACTTATCAACTTCCTGAGCACATCTCTGTGCTGCCTTCACCTCCCTGGTTGCCTGGACATGTCTCTACACATCGCTCCCCCTTCCCTGGCTATCTGAGCATGCCTTTATGCTCTGTTCCACTCCCCCAACTGCCTGAGTACGCCACTTAACCCTCCTCTTTGGATCTGCCTATCACAAAACAGCTCGAAGGATCGACGGACAGTTGGAACTGTTACGTCCCAGGGAAGGTTGGGAGGGTAGGTAAAGCAATAAGTGGCTCATATTTATCATGTTTGTAATATATCATTTACAGTGGCATCTGCCAATCAGAGCTATTGTATAAAAAGTCACAATTAATACTATATACTGAGATGACAAACCATGTTGTCCCAAGCTTTCATTTAGTGTGGTATCGACCAATCTCAGCTAACGTTTGAAAAAGTAAATTCACAAAATGTAGAGATGATAAACACATCCCAAGCTGGAGAGATATCTGGAGAGAGGTGACTTGACTGACATCCGAAGTCTTTCGGCAGCACGGCAGCCATGTCCTCGGACGGAGGGGATGCCGGCGAGGAGGTGTACTGCATATGTCGCACCTCGGAGAGCGATCGCTTCATGATTGGATGTGACGCCTGCGAGGAATGGTACCATGGCGACTGCATCAACGTCACGGAGAGGGAGGCAAAGAACATGAAGGTGAATGTCGGACTCCGTGCTCATCGAGCTGACTGATTGCTGTATTAGACGTGGGGTCTGGAATGTTGTGTTTTAGGGCAGAGGTTGGATATTTTTGCTGTAAGTGCGTGTCAAACTCAGTTATATAATGCCCATAGGACAGAGAACAGCTCTGCAAGTTGAAAGTGAAAAGGTATATTAAGTTCTGGAACACATTATTGAAGGTCGTTTCGTTCATTTGTCTGTATCGTATTCAGGGCGTGTATTCGGTAGCTATGTAGTCAGAGAAATTCTTTTGTTTTTTTCAGCGTTTCTTTTGTCATCGTTGTCGGAAGAAAGACCCAAACTTGAAAAACAAGTACAAGGAGAAGCACAAATCTGCTCACAAATCGGACAAAGGTGAAAAGCCGAATAAGACTGAAAAGCTTGAGAAAGTTGAAAAGATTGAAAAGCCGGAGAAGCACGAAAAACCGGAAAAATCACACAATAAAGACAAACACGAGAAGATTCATAAACATGACAAACATGAAAAGGCCGATAAGCATGAAAAAGACGAGAAACTCGAAAAACTTGAAACACCTAAGAAACATGATAAATCCGAAAAACGCGAGAAAACCTACAAGCTGGAAAAAAACGAGAAGTCAGAAAAACACGACAAACCAGAAAAACACACCAAACCAGAAAAGCACGAGAAATCATCAACCAAACATGAGAAATCGGAGAAAAAGTCCAAGGAGGAGCGTCAGAAGCTGCGTGAAAAGAAGGAGGCTGCGGCTGAGAAGCCTGCGCCGCGCTCTGACGTCCGCTTCCCTCCGCCCTCCGGCTGTAAGCTGTGTGTGCCGTGTAACCGCAGTACCGAGTGTGGCCGCTGCACTGCTTGTCGGGACATGCCCGCCTTCGGAGGAGACGGCCGCCTGAAGAGGCCATGCAAGAAGCGGCTGTGTACCGGCCCGCCGTCGCCCGACCCGCCGCCGCCGCCGCCTCCAGAGCCGGAGCCGGAGCAGGTAGGAACACCGCTCTGCGGGCGCGACTGCAACTATTCTGTGTCTCCGCGACTTTGGAGACTATCCTATCTCGGATCTCATGTAATGTATTTGTCGGCATTTCATTGTTTGGTAACTCTGCTTTTTGTCGTATTTTTTGGACACATTGATGCTCCGGAAAGGTTTCTTGTTTTGAGCACATCCGTATGACTGATTAGACAAACGTCTTAGCATCATAACCTCCCTTCCCGCGTTACCATGTGTTAACGGAAGGCCTTGCCTGTTCGCCAGAAGTCACCGTCGCCGGTACTGCGAGAGGTCAATCACCGGGTGGAATCACCGCCGGCCGCCCCTCCGTCCCCCCTCACCGCCGCCGCCGCCGCCCCCGCCCCCCGCCCAAACAGCGCCAGGAGCGCCGCAAGTCGCAGGAGGTGAGTCCCCTGTGGCCCATGACCTGACAGCGTGCCGAATCACTGTGTTTTAAGTGCGATGAATCGTTTGAAAGGGTTGTGAATATGGTGCGTTTGTATGCGCGCTTCACACCGCGGGGCTATATGAAATGTAAGTAGGCGCATTAATCCAAGGTGCTTGTGGACTTGTAGTGTTATCTTCTTGCGGCCTTGTATTTAGTTGGATTTTCCCAATATTTTGCCTGGTCCCTGAAGAAGTACCTTGACGAATTTTGTTTCCGTATCTTTCTGTGTACCTTTAAGGAGCGATCATGAAAAGGAGCAAGACAAATTACCTACGACGAGCTAACTCCCGAGTGTTAAACACGGCTAGATCCTCTTTCTGGCGAGATACCCCCTCCTGTGCCTCTGACACGGCGAGCTTTCTTTGACGAGTCTACTTTCCCGTGTCAGACACGGTGCGATCATCTCCATGACCAGCTTTCTTTCGTGTGTCAGACTCTAACCAGCCCACTCCGCCCGTGCGTCAGACACGGAGCCATCATCTCCTTGACGAGCTTACTGCCGTGTGTCAGACTCTAACGAGCTTACTGCCGTGTGTCAGACTCTAACCAGCCCACTCCGCCCGTGCGTCAGACACGGAGCCATCATCTGCTTGACGACCTTACTCCCATGTGTCAGACTCTCTAACCAGCCCACTCCGCCCGTGTGTCAGAATCTCTAACCAGCCCACTGCGCCCGTGCATCAGACCCGGCGTGCGGCGGGCGCGGGCAGGCGCCGGAAGCGTGCTCTCTCTGACGAGGAGGAGGAGGAGCTGGACGCCTCGGCGCGCCAGTGCTGCGGTCCTCAGTGTGTGAAGGTCAGCCGAGCCGGCAGCCGGTACTGCTCTGACCAGTGCGGCCTCAACCTGGCCAGGAACAGGATCTTCCAGGTAGGTGGTGCTTGGTTAGCGTCAGGGAGAGGGTACGGAGAACTGCTGTTGACTGCGAGAAATGTGGTCTGGTTGGAATGGTGGTTTAAGCTAGCATGTTTGTGGTTGAAAGCAGGCTTCTGGAAAGTGAAATTTTGCGCTATAGAAACGCACAAGGCTAATACATGAATACTTGTAAGCGTTCCGAGCCGTCATTAAAGCCCAGTGTGCGTTAAAGCAGACGTATCGTGGATCGCTTCCCAGTCTCATTGCTTTTGCATTTGCACACTGCTGTCTTCATATTTAACGGCTTCCAAATGTGTATGGGTATGAAAGCGTCAAGCGCTCGCCCGGCCATTTGTATCATACAACCGTACATACTACCTTACATACCATCATACACCCATGCCGTACAAATCTTTCATTCTCCCTGGCAGAGTTCGTGACAGAGGTTGGCGTAGATGACATACCTGCACACATGCATTCTGTCCTACTGAAGTGGGTCGTGTTTTGTCCGGGAAAATATATCCGATATGGGGTCATCCCTTCCCATTATCTTTTTTCTGAGAAAATTCGTCGATGAATCCAACCTGGACGATGCCGTCCAATTCCACCCGGTTCTGTCTCCCGTCCTCTGCAGACGCGAAGCTGAGACCCTGTTGTTATCTCCCTCCGCTGACGACGCTGCCGCCGCCTCCGCAGGTGCTGCCGCAGCGGATCCAGGAGTGGAACATGACCCGCTGCGTGGCCGAGGACCACAACATGCGCACCCTGGAGCGTATCCGACGCGACCAGCTGGAGGCGCAGACCCAGCTGGAGCGGCTGACGCGCTCCCACGCCGAGCTGGACAGGACGGTGGAGCGGGGCCGCCGCGGAGCCGTGGATCCGGCTGCCCTGGAGGACGACTCGGAGGATGAACAGCACAGTATTCACTGCGTCACCTGTGGACACGAGGTGGGCTTAGTGGGCGGGTGCTGACACCAGTTCTGGAGTGTATGCTGTCGGGGGCACGAATTTTTGTATTGAAATTTTGGCTATTGGATTTCCTTTCACTCGAAGTAGCTATTTTAAACGGAAATGATCGGGCATGAAATAGTATTTATTTTGCTTTGATTATACAATGAAAAAACATTTCTGTGTATCCACCTTTTACCACACATATCTTCCTTATCTCTATGGTTATGGTTCTATATTCTTAACTTGTTTTGGTTAAGAATTAAACAAAATATGCCAAAATGACTTAACAGTAAAAAATCCCAGTGAAGGAAGTGGCTGCATTTTTTGTGACATAATTTGAGAAACATTTCTTCTGAGAACGCTCGCCAAAAACAGGAAGCATTGGAACTGAAGTCCTTTACCTAAAGTATGGTGCTGTTTCCATTAACGCTAAGTATGTATGTAGATAAGGATAGGGACGGGGAAGTGAATTTTTCTTTCTTCTCCCACTTACCATGCCTACATGGCGTAAACATCGTGAGCAGACCTCTCAATCGGCAATTCACACATCCGGCCGTTAATGTGGCGGTATGTGTAACCTGTGTTTCCTGTCCTGGCCGCCAGGTGCTGACGCGTAACGCCGTGCGCCACATGGAGAAGTGTTTTGGCAAGTACGAGAGCCAGACGTCGTTCGGCTCGCTGTACCAGACGCGTGTCGAGGGGTTCAACATGTTCTGCGACTTCTACAACCCGGCTCAGAGGACCTACTGCAAGCGGCTGCGCGTGCTCTGTCCCGAGCACAGCAAAAATCCCAAGGTCGGTCACAGCAAAAATCCCAAGGTCGGTCCAGTTCCCCCAGAACTTCCGGGTTTTTGGGGCAGCCTGACGAGTTGAGTGGCGTCGACTTATCGCAGTATTGTCTTCATATGCCATTCTTTTCAGTGTGGGATGGTTATTCAATGCTCTTCTCCTCCTGGTGTCTTTGCATTAATTTAATAATGAAATGCTAAGATAAAAGAGAAATGCAAGATATGAATGTTTAATCTTGTATAGTCTTATCGTTTTCCTTATTCTCAAATATTATAATCATTGGTCCAAATTTCTGTATTTCATTACAATTTCGTGTTTTCACTCCTTTAGGTTTTATTTTTATTTGTTCTGGCTCTTATGCGATGGAGCCAGCTGTACTTAGTCAGATGTATGGGCCTCTTTTTTCTTTTTAGTACATTTAGTGCTGCTAGAACGACAGAAACAGCCCCGATAGAGAACAGAAGGCGCGCAAAAACCTTGCGGTAAATTTCAAACCTTACATTTTCTTAATGGTCAGCCTTCCTGAGGGAGGTGACCTGTAATGCATGGTTGCCAGGCGACTGTGCTCCAGTGCTGTGTGTTCTCCAGGTGGCCGTGTTCCAGTGCTGTGTGTTCTCCAGGTGGCCGTGTTCCAGTGTTGTGTGTTCTCCAGGTGGCCGTGTTCCAGTGCTGTGTGTTCTCCAGGTGGCCGTGTTCCAGTGCTGTGTGTTCTCCAGGTGGCCGTGTTCCAGTGCTGTGTGTTCTCCAGGTGGCCGTGTTCCAGTGCTGTGTGTTCTCCAGGTGGCCGTGTTCCAGTGCTGTGTGTTCTCCAGGTGGCCATGTTCCAGTGCTGTGTGTTCTCCAGGTGGCCGTGTTCCAGTGCTGTGTGTTCTCCGGGTGGCCGTGTTCCAGTGCTGTGTGTTCTCCAGGTGGCCGTGTTCCAGTGCTGTGTGTTCTCCAGGTGGCCGTGTTCCAGTGCTGTGTGCTCTCCAGGTGGCCGTGTTCCAGTGCTGTGTGCTCTCCAGGTGGCCGTGTTCCAGTGCTGTGTGTTCTCCAGGTGGCCGTGCTCCAGTGCTGTGTGTTCTCCAGGTGGCCGTGCTCCAGTGCTGTGTGTTCTCCAGGTGGCCGTGCTCCAGTGCTGTGTGCTCTCCAGGTGGCCGTGTTCCAGGGCTGTGTATTCTCCAGGTGGCCGTGTTCCAGTGCTGTGTGTTCTCCAGGTGGCTGTGTTTCAGTGCTGTGTGCTCTCCAGGTGGCCGTGTTCCAGGGCTGTGTATTCTCCAGGTGGCCGTGTTCCAGTGCTGTGTGTTCTCCAGGTGGCCGTGTTTCAGTGCTGTGTGCTCTCCAGGTGGCCGTGTTTCAGTGCTGTGTGTTCTCCAGGTGGCCGTGTTTCAGTGCTGTGTGCTCTCCAGGTGGCCGTGTTTCAGTGCTGTGTGCTCTCCAGGTGGCCGTGTTCCAGTGCTGTGTGCTCTCCAGGTGGCCGTGCTCCAGTGCTGTGTGCTCTCCAGGTGGCCGTGCTCCAGTGCTGTGTGTTCTCCAGGTGGCCGTGTTCCAGTGCTGTGTGTTCTCCAGGTGGCCGTGTTCCAGTGCTGTGTGTTCTCCAGGTGGCCGTGTTCCAGTGCTGTGTGTTCTCCAGGTGGCCGTGTTCCAGTGCTGTGTGTTCTCCAGGTGGCCGTGTTCCAGTGCTGTGTGTTCTCCAGGTGGCCGTGTTCCAGTGCTGTGTGTTCTCCAGGTGGCCGATGACGAGGTCTGCGGCTCTCCTCTGGTGGTGGATGTATTCCAAGAGACGGGCCGCTACTGCCGCGCGCCCAAGAAGAAGTGCCTGCGACACTTCAGCTGGGAGAGGCTGCGCCGCGCCGAACTCGACATGGAGAGGGTGAGCCCCGCGGTGCCTGCTGTCTTAGCTGGCGGTCCCTGTGTAGAGGATTGGGCAGGACTGTGTCTGCTAATGATGCTGATAGCTCCAGATAGAACTATTCTATATCCGGTCGGATAACCATAGAAGTATACGAGTACACATTTCTATAGTTAAGGGTTTGTGATATATATGTGCTGGGCATTGTTATTTCCAGGTTGCAGATGTTCCGCCTTGTTCCGAGACAGTGCATTCCCGGTTAGTAATATCCGGTGACAATTACAGTTTGAATATTGGTTTAACCATTAGTGGGTAGTTAATCTTATGGAACTATTTTTCTACTATTTATTCGACAATTAGTATTTGGTCACATAAATTCACATCAATTTGCGGCAAGTTAAGTGCCATATTATTTCTTCAATCACAGTTAAGGCCCAAATTGAGCATGCTTCGCGAGCTCAAATCCCACCTATGCCAAACCTCTGAGCCCACACCTGATGGTGCAAGAGTATCAACTCTTATCACCATCCCAGTTGGTTTGAAGAACCGTGAATATGACCATCCCCCTCACATGGCTCTGACCGCCGCCGCCGCCGTCAGGTCCGGTGGGCGATGAAGATGGACGAGCTGCTGGAGCAGGAGCGCCAGTGCAGACAGAGCATGGCCAGCCGAGCCGGAGTGCTCGCCCTCATGCTCCACTCCACCTACGACCACGAGGTCATGGAGAAGGTTCAGAGCCAGCAGAAGAAAATGGCCAACAAGACCAAGGTCAAAGTGTCCTGAGGCCAGCGCGTGTGCGTGCGGCTTTCACCAGGAGCTTTGGCCTTGCATGAGTGGTTCAGAGTCTCTTTCTAGCTCAGCCTGGGATGAAATCGACCACGATCTCGATGCCGCAGGGCAAGTGTTGCATTTTGGGCTGTAGAAAATAAAGCGGTGATACCAGACCACGCTCCTCCGAGCGCAGACTTTTTCCCAGTGCGTTGCAACTGCGGCCTGGGGTTGGAACATTAAGCACGCTCATCGGTTAGACAGAAAAATCGGTCTCGATTCTGCAGATTCAGCGAACGGAAAAAGGCTGCTGCCAGGGCACGTTCACCATGTTGGGTATTTTTACAGGGGCTGGACGCCATAGTGTTGGTGTCCGTTCATTGTACCGTGTACAGCGATGATAGGCCGTCTGATATTTCAATGCAGCGCGAATATCATGCACTTCCTGAGCATAAATTTCTCTGTTGAATTTGCCTTCATTATGTAGTGTGTGCGAGCTTGAGTGTGTGTCCACTGGTTGGTAGCCCGTGTTGTATTGTGATGTCCTTCTAGCGCCACAGTACCACTAAGGCTGTGAGAGCGGGGCTTGTGATGGCCCTGTGGAAAACAATTATCGAACGTTCAGGCAGCAAGTATGCACGTGCGTCGCCTTCATCCAGTTTGAGTTTTTGGGGTAGTGCACAAGCCATAGTGAATGAAGAATGCGTCGCTGTACATGAGGCGACGGATATCTGATAGTGGGCTGGGCATGCGTGCTGTCACGTACTAGCCGGGCTTTTCCAGCTGATAACGCCTCTGAATACCAGCGCATGTTCCAGACCGGCTTGGTTTCTCTTCTTTTATGTGGACGAACCTCGCATATGTTGAGATCAACCATCACTTGTTTAGCAGCACACCCTGTGCTGCGTTTTTGTGTGTGCTGATTTTGCATGTCTGTTTGATTTTTGCCCGATTAAGAGCAGTGTTCCTGGTGTTTACTACAACATAATTCAATCAAATCGCCTATCAAGTTGTGTGACATGTGAAAACAGCGTCCTGCATCTTGATAAGGTGCGTTACTGTCGCTTGTGAAAGTAGCTGAAAAACGTTATCAGGCAGGAGAAAGTGAATGGTTGGTTCAGCTGGGTCGTGGTTTTGCAGAGACAAGACCAAAAACAAAGCTGACGATTCATGCCTGTTACACTAGTGACAGAGGTGGACATTACTTCCCAGTTTTGCATAGTGTGAAGTTTGTGTTCCTCCTAAGAATTTCGTCTCCGATCACTCTAACCAAGCCCTTTTTGCAAGGAATTGCCGGGTATCTCGATCAACTGTGTTGGAAAACTGTGGCTGTATAAATTCATAAATTGTATAACTGCTCGTGTATGAATTCAGTCCCGTACATTTCTGTCTATTTCGTGCATATACAGTGCAGATTAGTTCCGAGTGGGCTCTCAATCACGAGGAATGTCATCTCGAGGCCTGGAGATGAGCTGCAACAGCCGCGTGAGTCGGTGGTAACTCCTGCGTGCTTCCTGATTGGTAAATCAGCCTGTGACGTCATAAGCGGTGGGCTCGTGCCGGGCCCCGGCTGTACCTGTTAGACCACAGGCTTGGCAGGCCGGCTGGGGCCGGTTTTTGGTCGTCAAGCTGAGCAGGGCTCGATCTTTGAGACGGTGGGCTATGCAGCCGCCATTGCTGCTAAATTTCCAACCAGTCAACACAACAAGGTCGACAAAAATACATGTCTACGTTTTGTTTGAGTTTGTGAGCGTTCGTTGCGTTTATCGCCCTAAAAGAAAAAGTTCGGCCTGATAGTGAAACATTTTCTATAGAAAATTTATATTTATTGCATCATGACTGTTACGTAATTTCAGGATGTCTAAGCTCACCACCTCCAGTTCTTAGTGCATCGCTTGTAACTTGCCGTGATAATTCCATTGGGCACAGCGCGGGTTTTGTGCCGGCAACGCCGTGTTTTTCCGTAGCATCTCGGGAAGGTTTTCCAGTGTATGTCACCACCAAGAACGAGTGATGCCTGCCTGTGATTTCTCTCTCCCTCTGAAACGCTGTCACTCGGAGGAGGAGTAAGGACGTTACGCGCAGTGATGTGTCAGCGGCACGGCTGGGCTAAACAATCTACCAGAGAGCCGATAGGGGGGAGGGGGGAGGGGCTGGGAAACGGTTCGTGGAAATCTAGCGACGATATTTCCGGACCTCGTCTCGTAAGAGGATGTGAAGACTGGGAATCTACCCGGTATCTGTCTGCTTCTTCACAGTAAAAATGCTGCTCTAATGTTTTTGCATCAGCAGGCGAACTATTGATATATACATACGTTTATACATATATACATATTGGTTATGAAATACAATTCTGTGTAATTTTTGAAGATCCTCATGATACATCGTTCTGGCTGCATGGGCTGGGAGGAGACAGTCTTCCTGAAAATGTCAGAAAAACGTCTCATGCGTGATTAATTTCGATTAGAAGGTGTAATATACTTGTCATGATACGAACAGCATTTCACCGTTATTTTTGCCTGGAATGAAAGGCAGAAATAATCATAAAAACGATGGGGAATATCTCCTCCCAAATATTGATTTCACAATGGAAGTTGAGGATAGCTGACATTAAATGGTCTCATCATTTTCGTGAATATCTACATAAAATGGCCAATCTGAAAAGCAACGTGTCAGTTTAGACGAATTCGCATTCATGCACAGACAGTGTAGTGAGGGTTGTGATGACCAGTAATTAGTGCCACTGAAAAACTGCCTCAAGTTTTGCAATGAGAGGGCAACACAATTCGCCCAATTTTTCACTTTGATATGTTCTGTTTCTTTTGAGAAAGGAGTGTCTTCGAAATTTTAGGGCTATATCGCCATTTTACCTATCTTCCAGAGCTGTCCGAAAAATGTAATAATCTCCCCCCCCGGGGGGGGGGAACGACCCCCCTTCCCCGGGGGGGGGGGGAAAAAACCCCCACAAAAAAAAAAAAAAAAAAAAAAAAAAAAGAAAAAAAACAAAAAAAAAAAAAAAAAAAAAAAAAATTTTTTTAGAAAAAAAAAAAAAAGGGAAAAAAAAAAAAAAAAAAAAAAAAAAAAAAATAAAAAAAAAAAAAAAAAAAAAAAAAAAAAAAAAAAAAAAAAAAAAAAAAAAAAAAAAAAAAAAAAAATTAAGATTTGTTAGGAAAAGGGAAAAAAAAAAAAATTTTAAAGAAAATAAAAAAACAAAAAAAATAAAAAAAAAAAAAAAAAAAAAAAAAAAAAAAAAAAAATAAAAAAAAAAAAAAAAAAAAAAAAAAAAAAAAAAAAAAAAAATTAAAAAAAAAAAAAAAAAAAAAAAAAAAAAAAAAAAAAAAAAAAAAAAAAAAAAAAAAAAAAAAAAAAAAAAAAAAAAAAAAAAAAAAAAAAAAAAAAAAAAAAAAAAAAAAAAAAAAAAAAAAAAAAAAAAAAAAAAAAAAAAAAAAAAAAAAAAAAAAAAAAAAAAAAAAAAAAAAAAAAAAAAAAAAAGGAAAGAAAAAAAAAAAAAAAAAAAATTAAAATAAAAAAAAGGGAGAAAAAAAAAAAAAAAAAAAAAAAAAAAAAAAAAAAATTATGTGAAAAAAAAAAAAAAAAAGTTAAGAGGCGTAGTGGTCCGCCGAGTCCAGTGGAAACATCCTGTGACATCGTCTAATAACTCATCCAGATGAGATTGTTACGCAGATGTTTTAATATATTACAAGTCTTTGAAAATTACCAAACAATCCCCATGAAACTTTTTCATTCTTGTGTTTTATAGCTTTGTTTCAGTCCAGGAATTAACATCCAACGACGGTAGGAATGTTGTTTTAAACAGTGCGATGGTTTTTAACGATTGCTAATTTGTCCAATCGAGAAAACTTTCCTTGCGCTTTAACCTTTCTTGAGTCTTGCCTTTTCTAATGCCTGTTTTGGGCGCTTCACTGCGCATTGACGGGGGTCTGAGCCACCTTCACTTTGACAGGGGTAGTACCCCCCCCCAAAAATATCGAGAACCACGCTAAACAGCGAAAAACGGTAAACGGCGTTGGATAGCCTATACAGTTCTCCAAAAAATATTAAAATGTTTTTTGTCGGTATAGATTTGAGGTGACTAAAGTTCAAGGCATGCCACCATAGGAGTAGGTACCATGTAGACGAAGGATTTCAGGCATTACATTTGAACTAGTAAAGGAAGGGCAAAACAATCTAGACGAAGGGAATCTTCGCAGAAAGACGAATCGAATAATATATAACATG
This sequence comes from Lepas anatifera, assembly GCA_034440635.1. NCBI lineage: Eukaryota > Metazoa > Arthropoda > Thecostraca > Lepadidae > Lepas > Lepas anatifera. The sequence goes on from JAOTON010001034.1 coordinate 3,190,675, forward strand.
CCCTTGCTGGGTCATATCAGGTCAAATCTGGGATTTGACCTGACCTGAGGTCAAGTCAAGATCAAATTAGGTTAAAGTGCATATCATTAGAGCTTCAAGGATGAGGCAGACGTAATGCCGTTAAAATAATTTGTTTAACTCCATCTATTACCCATTGTTATTCAGATTCAGTTTAAACCATTTTCCCATGTATTTCAAATTGAGAGGCCATGGCTCGTATCTGACCTTAGGTCATCGATATCGAAAATTCTGGAACACATTTTGTAGAGCTCGGTGGGGCAATTATGTGATATGAGGTGCAATAGGATAGGTCTAACCTGCTCTGACTTATGCTATCTTAAACTTCTTTTGAGGTGAGGTCACTTGACTTGTACTGATGACCTGACCTGAAATCTAAACCTAAAATGTTGTCAAAAGTTGTAAGAATAATCAGAGCCAAGTTGTGCCAAGTACGGTGGTGCTACACGCCGCCGTTTCTATCTTTCCAAAAACCCGAGGGGGTGGGTACCCGCCCCCGTCAATGTGCGTGTTAAGTTTTTTTTAGAAGGAGTTCTAAGCATTCTAGCTTTTTCGGCCTTAAGCGTTTTAACAGCCTTTTTATTTTGGTTGGTACTTTTTCCGAAAAGTTTTTGAGTGGGCTCTAGGCATTTTATCTCTTTAACTTTCTTCTGCTTTATCAGCTTTTTTATAGTCCAGCTCACGGGGCTCTATGTGGTTGGTTGGCACCCTACCTTCAGCAGGCTTTCCGAGAAGTTTTTGTGGTTATGTTCTACGAATGAGTTCGCCATGTACGCTTATCGCAGCTAATAAACTGTAGGTACTTTAACTGTCTCCTGGTAGTTTTCGCATAAAACAAGATTTGATTTAACGAAACTGATGTTATTACGACTTCACTTTGTAAGACATTTACGCGATGTGCAAAGCTGCAAGTGTTTGCAGTAAACACCCTTTCACGTGAATAGGTACATACATACATACATCTTGGTATTTACGAATTTACATCAGAGCTGGGGCTACATAATGAAATTCGGTATTTCGGTACTATCGGCGGTAGATTTATCTACCGCTACCGAATCTCCGGTAGCGAACCTCTACCGGTACCGAATGGATCTGCCGAATGCCATTCTTCCCGAATGCTAGATTTGAATTTCCCGTGCCGACAAAGAATCTTCTTAGCAGATGCAGGTCTGGATTTGCCCCCGCTGCAGTCAACCACAGGGTGTACTGGCACGCGCAGCCAATCAGCATCCAGTCTCGAGTTAGCAGATAACGCTGGCATTGGCGGGAAGCCCACTCCCTTCTGATCTTTCGAGCAGAATAGACCCACGCCCCTCAGCTCTCTGATTGTGCCCAACACGTTTCAGTGATTTACAGCCTGTGTTTGCCTTGTTATAACATAGACGTCAGCACTCGTTGACGGTGCGCAGACCTAATATTTGTGTTGAAATTTGTTTTGCTGCTTTTGAAAGGTTTGATTGCATTAAACTCGTGCTGTAATATTTCGATTAATAGTTTGCTGCTCACCTTTCTTTCAGCTGCATAGTAATATAAAAATATTGCCGAAGATAGTTTATTAGTTTCTTTACACTTAAGAGATTAAGCTTTTACACATCAAAAATTGTTGTGAAAGGCTCAGAAATACCAAAATAAACGTTTAAGAGGCTCTAAAATGCAGTTAAAGGCTTAAAATAGGTGTTTTATGGGGGTATAGAGTGTGTTAAAAGGCAATTAAAGGTGATTTAATATATAAGTTTTGTTAAAACTACCGAAATTAAATACTGAAATACCGAATCATTCGGTGGATTTTTGGCAATCTACCGATATACCGAGCCGAATGGACTATTTTCATCTTCCAAATACCGATACCGCCGGTAGAAAAAATATACCGAATCCCAGCTCTGATCAAAACATTAAAGAAAAATATAATTTTGGCTGTTGGATAGGAAAGCAAATTTCATGACGTCATAATATTGGGGTTTCTCAAACAGCTGGGTCAACTATCAACAGAATACCTAAAGTCACCTACAGGCCTCAAGTGTGCAAGAGGACAGTGGAACATGCCGTATATGAGTTTTAGCTGTGCTTATGACGTCATTTACTATTTTCAATGAAATGACATCAAAATATTAACACGCGCATTGACGGGGTCTGGCCACCTTCGATTGACGAGGGGGCGGGTACCCCCCCTAAGATCTCGAGAACCACGGTAGGTAGCAAAAACGGTAAACGGCGTTGGGTAGCCCATCCGCTTCTCCATCGAAAATATTTGAAACATTTTTTGTCAGGTCCATTTAAGGTCACGGAGGTCAAAAGTGCTGTCATAGGGATAGCAGTAAATTAAGTTTTTCTGTCATTACATCTGAACAAGTAAAGATAGAGCAAAACGACTTGAACTCTATGAATCCTCGCAGCAAGCCGAATCGAATGATATATGATTTGACCTTGCTAGGTCAAATCAAATATTTGACCTGACCTGGGTCGTCAGGTCAATTATATAAAATGCATATCATTAGAACCGCAAAGCCAAGGCGAGTCTAATGAAGCTAAAATAAACGCTCTATCACCATCTGTTACTGAGTTATTCAGTAAAACCATATTTCCTGTATTACCGTGGGAGGTCTGTTGTACCTGACTTTAGGTCATCGATATCAAAATACCGGAACATATTTTAGAGAACTCGGTGAGCCCTTTATGTGATATGAGTTTCATTGATAAGTTCACCCTGCTCCGACTTATGCTATCTTAAACTTTTTTGAGGTCGGGTCACTTGACCTGTACTGGTGACCTATCCTTAAAATTTTCACAGAAGTGCAAAATGATGAGGGAAAAGGTATATATGCGCGCCGCCGTTTTTCTGCTATCTCCGAAAACCCGAGGGGGCGACCCCCCGTGCGTGTTAAGCAGTTCTTTTGACAAGTCTTCATAGCGTGAGACTATTTATAGCCGTGAGACTACTCATCAGTAAAGAACGAAAACAAAAGTTACTTAACTCGTGCCCCGCTGGGGTCCCTGACATGACACTCCCGGCTGTGGGGCGAATTTTCGCCCCCTCCGTATCTCATTTCCCAGGGAAACTAAATAAAAATTACGGACGGCATTAGAAAGTTCTTGACGAGACGAATAGAAATTATATGTATCATTGTTTATGTCAGGTCAATATTGAGGTCAGCATAGGTAAAAAAAGTTTCCATAGGCTTACAACAGGGCAGTGTACGTTTCCCCCTCTAGGGTTTTACTCAGCGGAGCTAGAGCAAATATTTATGCATCATTCGATTCCGCCCATCGTGGAAAATCGAATGATGTACAAATATGACCTTGCTAGGTTAATCTGTCAAAGTGACTTGACGTTGAGCTAGGTCAGGGTCACAGGGTGACCTGGTATGGTCATATTGCAAATAAGTCGACTCCCTGTGACATTATAAGCACAATGCAGGCAAAATAGGATCTTTATCTCAATGCAGTGAGAAGTTATTGGCAAAACAATCACTGTATGCTCCTGTGACCTGACCTGACCTTTGATAAGTCAGATGGTCGAAAACTCAATTTTAACTTTAAGATCGTGGAAGGAATACTCGGTTTGAAAATGTTTAGCTTTATCTATCCAGTATTTACTGAAAACGAATCCTTTATATTTTTCACCATAGGCTTATATAATGGGATTACCAAAAAATTGACCCCACCTTAGGTCAACAATATACAAACTTCCGAGGTGGCAGATTTGTAGACCCTAATCACCTCATCATATTGTGAAAGTTTCAAACTGTTCGGTTGGCTGATGTTCTTTAGGCGCCACTTCAAACTAGCGGTTTTAGGTTTTGAGGTTGGGTCGCTTGACTCCGCACAGAGTCGATTGCTCCGTGACCTGACATGACCTGACCAAAAATATTTGCTCAGATGCGTAAAATGGATTAGGAATACGGTACTGTAAGTATCGTTATTTTGCGTCACTTCGTGATTGCGTTATCTGGGGAAAACCAGGAGGGTGGGGGGCTAATATTTTCCCCCAGCGGGGCGCGTGTTAAATAAGAGAGTTGGTGCGAACATATGTTTATGGCTTTACCTTATATGCACGTAAAGTGCGCATAGTTACTGAAAAGCATGCTCATTTTCAGATAAAATGTAGGGTTGTTGAATCCAATAGTTTGGCTTATTTTACACTATTCAGCCAATAATGTTGTTATGTTATGTTATGTTCTGGATGTTATGGATATATGCTGTGTTATGCATGTATTATGTTATGTATGCATGTAGATGTTATGTTATGTACATGGATATTATGTTAAATGCTGGATTTATGCGAGAAAGTGCATTTTTGGAGAAGAGAAAGCATTTCACACCAAGTATCGCTGATGAGACCATAAATGATTGAACATGAAGGTAAAGGTAATTTACCGGAAAATGTGTCTATATTTTTTCCCAATAATGCCACTATATGGTCCAAAAGCTTAGACAAAGATGAAAGAGTTTGATATTTTCAAGAGACTGAAATTTATGACGTCGCCGATGTAATGGGACAAGATGGTTTTCGTACGTTTGCCTTTAAAGTACGAATCATTCATTTCTCTTGACAGGTAAGTATTGAAAATTTCGTTTCTCTACCTATTAAGACTAAGGGTATGTCTCTATAGGGTATATTTCGTGTTATCTCCTGCTCAAAAGTATTAAGGCGGGCAGTGTCCGAATTAGTTTTTATCAACTACATAGCAGATTGTATACAAGTTAACAGATTTCTCAATCCCTCTCTAGAGAGCCGATATTTAACCCTGTTGACCTGCTGCGAGTCTGAGTTGTGCGCGTACTTACCCACTGCGTTCTCCTCGAGCTTCTGTCGATGGCGTAAGGCGCAAGTTGAATGCTCTCGGTGTTGTGGTCGGTGTTTCCCTGCTGTGCGGCGCCATGGTTTCCGGCGCTGGTGTCTTGTACTTTTGCTGCAGTCCTTCGAGAAAATATGCTGCATGGTGGGATAACGCAACGGCTTGCATGCTCAGAATACGAACAATTATCTTGTCGGGGACAAGAAAAGCGTGGTACGGAAGTGGACACAGCCTAACGAGCACGAGCGTAACTTGGCATAATATTGGGGATTTAGGTGCATCCACAGTGAAACATATCACATCCCGTCTATTTGCAATGTTTTCACTCGCGTGCCCTCTGAAACGTGACCGTGTTTCTCTAAAAGTTGGCTTCCCACCATTTCCCATCGGAATGTGAGAGGGGTTACCTGCAGGAATGCAACCAGAGCCTTGCAGCCTGCCCAATAGGCCCATTTGCGAATTGGTCATCTCCGATACTGTTGATCTTATGGTGACGAAGTGCAGCATCGTGGTTTTAGGTCAGGTTGCCAGGTGAGGTCAACCAAGGTCACTTCACTTCAGTTTCTGAGCTCTACAATAGCTACATTTCTACACTGATCGATTTGGAACTTGTTATGCTTGATTATTGGGGCTTAAGGGCGCAAATAATCTATCATAAAAAGTTTCAAATCGATCAGTGTAGAAATGTAGCTATTGTAGAGCCCAGAAACTGAAGTGAAGTGACCTTGGTTGACCTCACCTGGTAACCTGACCTAAAACCGCGACATTTGATGATTTCTTCAGGGTCTATAAAATGTATATCCAGCATTTTTCGATTTGGTGACGTGAGGTCAGGTCACAAGTTGACCTCCTTCTTAGAAAAAGCATAGAGAAAAGCTGTCTTATGATCTAAAAGTCACCAAAATGATTGATAATGCTCAGATTTCTCAGAAAACCATTCTTGGCCACCCTTTGACGTATTCCATTGCTGATATTTGCCCTTTGACCTATCTGAAGGCATCACAGGTCACCAGGGGTAAAAAACAGGATGACTTTTGACATAATCAAGCTAAAGCGCTGAATCAAACGTTATTGTGTATGTCTTGTTACTTGCTTCCACTTGATATACGGCAAGATCCCTATCTGCCCTTTCGTGACTTCAAGTCCTGTTAGGTCAAGAGGTGCCCTCTGGAGGTTAAACCACCGGCGAGAGGTCATTATGTTCCACATAACGAAGAAAACCCTGGCATTTTTCTTTCAAATGTACTTTACCAGATCGTAATAGCTCTAATGGTATGATAGTTATGTCCGGGTTTCTTAAAGGGACTATGGCAGCTTTGTAACGATATTTTTAACTGAGGTAGCCAAGTTTTGAAGCATGCCGGAAAACCCGGTACTCAATACATAATATGCCTTGAAACTCCAAATTTCCGTAGAGAAAAGCTAAGCACCTACCTGAAATGTACCCAAAATTTACCCAAGCAGCTGGCCACAGTTGTCAGCTGTTGGCGTGACGACAGCGCTGACCTCACGGTGAGTAATCAGCCAATTGAAGCCCTTGAAGCCTATTGAATATGATAGTAGTTACCAGATCATGACGTCATCCACAGGCAGAGGTTTATTAATTAACCTAGATGACATTTAAAAATAAAAATATTGAGCTAATTGTATATTTTTCAGAGAAATCATGGCGGTTTTCATCATTTTCGGCTCAAAAACCCTTAATTAGACTAAATTCCGGGATTCGACCAAGGTGCCACATTCCCTTCAAGCATTGCATTAGTAGAAATAGCCTATAGTGACCCAACTTGACCTCTGAAGGTCACACCGTTGACCTGAGCGCTTACACATGTGGAGTAAAATCTTACTGAATTCACACGAGCCTTCCAACGCACTTTGCAGATTTTTGATAACCCCCATATTTTCGGAGTTAGACGGGGGCCATCGATGGCCCCGCTGGGGCGAAGGTGGCGTCGGACCCCCGGTGGGGCGCTGCGCTGGTTAAAGAGCAAGCAGATAAGGCTACAGAGCTTATCTCCGATCTCCCCTCGGAGTACCATCACAAGTGGTCGGGGTAGATAGCCCGACGATACTGTCACAGACAAGATGGAGCACAAACAAAAACATCAGATCGCAAACAAAATGAATAGGAAGCCGAAGAATCAAACATTTTCACCCTCATATTAATTTAGTTTAAATGCTCGAAGCGTGTGTGCAATTGTCTCTGTGTGTTTTTAAGCCGGTACCTAATCCTTGTCCTCATCCTTACTCTACCTGAAGGCTGTGAGCGCATGCGCCTGTGGCTGCAGCGACTCCTCCAGGTAGAATCCCACCCTCTTTATCCTCACCTTTCCTCATCCTTACCATCTCCTTACATAGTTTATAATCACTTCATACTCATCACGACGACGCTTTAAAAGCCACCTTAATCGTGTGGAAGTGTGAGCAGTACATAATGCTACCCCATTGGCCCCATGCAGTGCATGCTTTTCTTTTCCACGACGTGCCAGAACTTTTATTTCCACTGCAGCCGCAGGAGAGCAGGTGGTCGTCTGGCTTTTATCCCTGCAGGTGCGGGATTTGTCTTGGGGTTTGTGACTCATCAGCTGTTGATACCTTGGTAAATCCAGGGGGGCAAGGGGGCTTTCGCTCCCCCGTAGTGCTCCCTGAAATATCGCTTCCCAACCCCTCGCCCATGATGCGTGTATTGACGCCCCCACGATAGGATTTGGCGCCCAACCTGATAGGTTTTGTCGTCCAAAAGTGGCATCTCCATAGTCTGGATGGCACCCCGGCCATGCAGCCCCCCGGATCTATAGCCCTGGATCCCCCATTCGCTGAGGGCATATGGTATACCAACTCTCGCCCTGTTGGAAGTGTATATTGGGGATCGCGAAGTCCGGATTTGAACCCAGGTCTACGGCATCTAAGTCCCACGCACTATTTTCACTGCATAAGTGCATCCGACGACGTGGGAGGGGGGGTCTTCTACACGAACGTGAGATGGGGTCTTCTGGGTCTTCTTTTAACTACTTTTGTGTTACTAGCAGAGTTGTGTGGCTCATTAGTCAGAGTTTAACTCAAATTCTGACTCACTTGGCTCTGAGTTGAGTTGAATAAAACATTTAGACTGGTAAGTTGCAGAGTTCCTTCAACATTTAGACTGGTAAGTTGAGTTGAGTTGATTTGGTTCACATCACAGCAAGGAGCTGAGTTGAGTTGACTAAAAAAACCGGCGAGTCAAATGAGTTGACAAAAAATGTGACTCAACAGACAAGAATGATGCTATATTTAATTAAGCGTTTGAATATGCTTACATTTTCCAATGCCCTTAACTTTATCAAGTATCCAGATCAGTTGACTTATAATGCCACAAGCGCACAATGTTAGATCTCTAGAGCTGTGAACTCACCTTATGGGTAATGCCTATGCAGGTACAATTATTTGCTTATGCTTGGTGTACCCGTAAGCTGCGGGTGGGAGCTTGAAAGAAAAACAGTTTGAACATCTACCATTTTGTATATTAATCCATTGTTATCTATAAATTTTGAACTGATTTAGTTACATATTCTAAACATAAATTTGTTGTCTTGTTTTATCTTAGGCATGTTGTTTATTATTTAGCTATTGATATTTATTAATTAATTTATTTGATTTATTGCGAATACATTTATTGTAGATTATTCATTCATTTATTGTTATTTATAAATTAACTTTATTTTGAACTTGAGTCAAAGTTGGGACGGCTGGAGTTTTGAGTTGAGTCGGAATTGAGTTGACCGGATTTAAGTTTGAGTCAGAGCTGAGTCGGCTCTCTGAATTTCTTCTGGGAGTCTAGTTGGAGCTGAGTCAACCGCTTCCTGCATGCGACATGAGTTGGCCCAACTCACCAAAATTCTGAAACTCACAACTCTAATTACTGGGCTGGGAATATCTTAACCCTCGCCCCACCGGGGGCCATCGATGGCCCTTTAGGTTTTTTTCGGGATAGCAAAAAACGACGAGGCGCAGGACCGCGGTTGAGGGCTCTATCTCTCACCCCATCATTTTCCCACCATCCCGGATATTTTTTACCCCGGGTCACCCAAATTCAGGTCACCAGGCGAGGTCAACCAAGGTCACCTCACTTCAACTTTTGAGCTCTATAAGAGCTACTTTTCTCAGTCGATCGATTTGAAACTTACACTTCATGACCCCACCAGGGTCTACAAGGTGTATATCCGGGATTTTTCGATTTTGTGGCCTGAGGTCAGGTCACGAGGTGACCTCTCCCATAAGCAAAAACATGGGAAAAGCTGTCTTATAATCTAAAAGTCATACAAACCATTGCAAATGCTCGGATTGCTCAGAAAAGCGTTTTTGGACACCCTTTAATGGATCCCAGCGGTCATATTTGCTCTTTGACCTCTCCGAGGTCATCCAAGGTCACCAGGGATCAAAAGCAGTATTTTGGAAATAACTTTTGACCTAATTAGGATAGAGCTCTGCATCAAACACCATCGTGTATGTCTCATTACCAGCTTTCATTTAATATACAGCAAGGTCACTTTCTGACCTTTGGTGACTTCAGGTCATATGAGGTCACGAGGTGACCTCTGGAGGTGAAACCACTAGCGGAAGGTCATTACGTTCCGATAGCGGAAAAAAGGTCTGGAATTTTCCTATCCAACGTAGTTTACCAGATCTCAATGGCTCTAATGGTATAAGAGTTATGCCCAGTTTTCTTAAGCATTGATATTTGAGTGAAAATAGCCTATCGTGTCCTAACTTGACCTCTGGAGGTCAAACCATTGACCTGAACGCTTGAAAATGTGAAGTAATTACTAACTGAATTCACGCGAGCTTTCTAATGCAGTTTGCAAATTTGCGCTAACCCCCATATTTTCAGAATTTGAGGGAGGCCATCGATGCCCCTCCGGTGGGGCGAAAGTGGCGCCGGACCCTCGGTGGGGCGCGGATTAAATATTCTTTTTGCAGTCACATACACAAACACATACACCATGCACATGTACATTCGTAGCAGGGGTTTTACTTGGTTCCTAGGTGAAACATTTGCATCTGCACGCCCCAGGGGCTTTTAAATATTCCACAGTGTCAGAAGTAGGGGCTATCCCGATTTCACGTGCCCAGTAAAACAAAAGGAATTTTCCCGTGACACGTGGCAAGACCGTGCCCCCCGGGGCTGTGCCAACAAACTATTGGATGATTTGAAAGGCAAATCAAGCACGTGTTTCACCTTCGGTCTAGTTCAACATAATTTCCGTGTCAAGGCGAGCACTGTGCAGTTTACTACCATCTTCTGGGTAGGAGGTGTTCAGGGAATAACTACCAGAGGTCAGCTTGAACTCTCGAACCTACCACACTCAACTGGTACAGATATTTGTACTAATGGTGTCAGGTCAGCGTGTCATACATACCTGTACTTATCAGTGAATTAGAAATAGATATAGGTGAACGATTAGACAAGGATGAATACGAAAAGAAGGCGCTGTGACTCACCAACTCACCAAATTACCAGCAAGAGCAGATGACAGGTTCGATCATTTGTGCTCCATCTCCACCTTTGTCATGTGGAGCTTCGACTGAGGTTGTGCACTGTCTTTGACGGCGGAAATTCCATTGGATAATGACGCCTCATTTGGGCGGATGTTAGTGAATTTCGGCTCTTCTTGGAAATATCATTACACCCCTTAGATAAAGGAACGCTCTGACTAACAAGCAACAAGACATACAAAACTGCTGGCATGGCTGATCTTGACCGAATAAACTCTCTCATTTGATTACTGAGTTTTGACTGTAACCAGACATCAATATTTTACATACACGATCTGATGTGCCGCCTATCTGAGCGGCACTGTTCCCGACCACTGGCGCTGACTGGGCTTCCCTCGGTGCGGTGCGCGGCGCCCTCCCCGGGATTTTCCGGTTGGAGCCGGCCGTAGATATAGCTCAGTGATCCTGACGGCGTCGTTCAGTGAGGTACGAGTGGGCCCTCTTTGTCCTCTGCGGTCAGTTGAACGTGAGTAGCCGCTGCTTGGTCCGAGAGAAATAGATCCAAGTATTGTTATTAGCCGAAATTCAGCGATTGAGCTGTCATTTGCCGGACGTGTTTCAGTGAAAGGTGGCACCTGTGGAGCGCGGGTTCAGCATTTGGTGTGGTCTGTGATGTGGTAGGCTGGATACTGCTCTACACAGCCGGAGAAGATCCGAGAGCAAATTGGTATATTTTACCTCAGCAGTCGCAAAGAGAGAGCATATTATTTGGCTATGGAAGTTTGGTTTTTGGTCATCAAGAAATTAATGCTAGTACGCATTTTAAGTGTGTCGAATGATTCTGATTTAAAATTCGCGTCAGGCTCAAAAGGCTGGCTTCGGACCCAAGGGATCTGGACAAGTACGGTCGAAACATAATCGGCTGAATTGTTGCAGGCTAACTCTTCCTATCTGGTATCTGTTGAGCTAAAATTCTTATAAAAGAGGAAATATTTCCAAAGTAAACCAACTCAATAAACTTTAAACTTCTGCAAAAATAAAAAGTGGAACCAAACAAACAGTCGAATAAAAGTGATTTATTAAATTATATTTAATGTTCTGGATGAAATACAGTTTTACCACATGGAGTGGTTTGACTACCTCTAGTGCTGTTGGCAATGATGACCACACCATGATTGCAAACTTCACCGTCTTGCTACGATAGAATAGGATATATTTCGGGGCACTGGACTGGTTGCGGAAAATCAGCCCTATGTTTCTCAGTTACTAGCGCACGACGCCGTGTTGCAGAAGAGAAGCAGGGTATCCATGGTTTCACGACTCGCCAGATGACAGCTCCTCGACACTCCAGCACTGGCGGAAAGGCATTTCCCAAACACTTCAGTCCTGAAAAATTGTCTTAAAAGTACTGTTTTAGCATTTTCCCCATTTCCTCCCAAATAACTGGTGTAGATTGGCCATTGCACTCCAGTTTCTCCCCATCAAAACATTTGCCCTGTGTCGCAGGTTCGAAGAAGATGAAGGTTGCGGTAGCTTTTCTTGCGCTGGTGGCAGTGGCGGCAGCAGCTCCCGCTCCAGCTCCTCAGGTAAGTCACTGGGAACAACTCTACGTCTTCACCATGTTTTGGTTCATCCTGTTCATGTTAATCATAGCAGAGCCCTTACCCATGAAGGGATTTTGTATTTTTCTGGCCGTTGGAGGGGCCTCTAGTGTGGTCGTAGATGGTATAGGGAGCAGATTCCCCATTTAACACGCGCATTGACGGGGGGCTGGTACCCGACTCCCCTCGGGTTTTTAGATATAGCATGAAACGGCTGCGCGTAGCGCCGCCACAATTGGCATACCTTTTTCTGATCATTTTTACATTTTTGTCAAAATTTTAAGGTTAGGTCATCTCAGGTCAGGTCACCAGTACAGGTCAAGTGAGCTGACCAAAAAAATGTTTAAGATTGCATAAGTCGGAACAGGGTGAAGTTATCCGATTGAAACTCATACCACATAATGTGCCTACCGAGTTCTCTAAAATAATATCTGGCATTTTGGATATCGATGACCTAAGGTCAGGTACAAGCCATGACCTCTCCATTGGAAATACATGGGAAAAGTGGTTTTAACTGAATAACTTGGTAATGGATGGTGACAGAGTGTTTATTTTAGCTTAATTAGATTGTCCTTGTCTTTGAAATTCTAACCATACGAATGTTGACCTAATTTGTCCTTGACCTGATCTTAGGTCAGGTCAAATGATATATTCGAGCGGATTTGACCTAACAAGGTCATATCATACATCATTAGATTTAGCTTGCTGCGAGGATTCCAATAGCCTAAATTGTTTTTCTCTATCTTTACTTGTTCAGATGTAAGGACCGAAAACCTTAATTTACATGTTATTCCTATGTTGGCATGTTTTGACCTCTAGTGACCTTAACTGTGACCTGAAAAAAATGGTTCAAATATTTTCCATGGAGAAGTGGATGAATCACGTTTTCAAAACACCAGAATCTCGTTTTCCTGACACCGTTTACTGTTTTCACTATCTAGCGTAGTTCTCGAGATCTTAGGGGAGGGCGGGTACCCGCCCCCTCGTCAAAGCGAAGGGGGTCAATGCGCGTGTTAATTTGAACTCGTGTAAAGCGATTCTATCCGGTCAGAGGCTTAAAAATGGTGCTATTTGCCCTTCTCCAAAATATCTGCTTCTGTTGTACAGTCGATATCAACACATTCCATCTAACGCTTAATGGGCTTGAATCGAGAAATCAATATCAGGCTAAAGTTCGTCAGCTTATGTGATGAGGTACTAATTGTGATGATGTTCAGTCACAAACTATGGACTGGCATGAATTAAGGTGGGTTCAATTCCCACGGCGGGAAACCACCTTCAATGTCCGATCTGACCCAGTGGAGAGGGTCCTTAAACACACACGCAATAATCGCTGTAATTGGGCAAGTGTGTCTGTTGGGAGTGGCCCTAATAAAATAAAAGTAAAATAAATTGAATAAAGCGTCGGAGGTATTATTATCTGATCTTCATTCCAAAGCAGGGCTTTCCAATGAGTAATCAGCAGCCGCGCCGGGTCATGGGGGACCAGGTTCTACCGGTTTTGGGCGAGTGATCAGTTACGAAACAGTAGCACTAGGCGGCCTACGTGTGATGTATATAATGAGGGAAGGTGGCGAGTCCTGAGGCGTACGGACTGGTTTATACTCTGGTGAGGTTAGGCCATGGCCGGCCGTCTCGACTTTCCTGATCTAGCAAGAGACCGATGAGACTGAGAGAGGGTGGATAAAAATCACGATATGTGAGTGAGATTTTCCGGACTGATCACAGTGACCAATCAGGATCTTGTAGTATTAGAATAAACAGTTCCGTGGCCGTCATGTAACCAGGTGATTACTCCAGCCCTTAAGAATTAAAATTTTTGGTTTTCAGTCAGGCTTAAAGCTATCTATTAAATTGTCTCTTAATTATGTTTTTAATATGCCAGAAACATGGCAAATAAATATTTAAGCTAGAAACACGCTTTCATTCCGTGTTGACTAAAATATAAATTGGTTTCACGTGCGGTATTTGCTATCAATCCAAAATAGTACCCTCGCCTGCGGCGATTTCCACATCACTAAACCAGAGACAAGCTCTGGTCTCATCACGTCTATTAGTTTGTGGTCTTAGTTTCGATCGTGGTTCTCTAAAGCAGGAAGGTTATCAAGTATCAGGTCTGATCTGTACACCTTATGATGGGTGTGCGTGATTGGTCGTGAATAAACGTACAACTGCTCAGCGAGCCTCTCTATAACACTCATATTTTCTTTCTTTTCTGTTACGTAAATGATGACATATTTCTATTTAAACACGGACAACCTTGATCAACAAAGTTTCTTTCTCTGCAACTAAATAAGGGGTTGTTTTTTACTTACGCAACCTATGCTTTTGTTCTTTTTCATCCCTCCTCACCCATGTAACACTTTCTAATCACGGGCGGACGCAGAGGGGGAATGGCCTCCAAAATGACGATATTTTGGTCGATTTTCTTAAAAGAAACGCTACGTTTTCACGATTTATCTCGAGTTGCCCACCCAAACAGCGCTTCTGCGTTCGCCACTGTTTCTGATGACCATGTGTAAGGTTGATCCAAACAACGCTGTGGCCGATCCCCCCCCTGCTCGTTACCTTAGGATTACGTAATTTGTGGATGGCCTTGAGCAAGCTTTGGGATAACCCAGTCCTTGCTCATAAATCACCATCCTCTAATGATGTCTTTCTTACGGACAAAGCCTATAAGGGCTAAATGTCCTCAATGCAATGTACTTTGGGGCCTGCTTCTCTGGCTTAGATATAAAAGAATGATGTGTTATGGGAAACTAAGGTGATAATATCGTGCTTTTTGTCTCTAATGTTCTTATGAGATATTGGTTGTTATGTCCGCTACGAATGAAATTTCTCACTCAGCTTGGAGCATAAACATTGGAAAACATGTTTATTCCAGTTCATGATATTTGAATTCCACCACTCCCTAATGGTTCGCTGTAAGCTCTGAGTATTTATGTCAGTGGTAAGGTCGCCTGGGTAAAACCCATAACACTGCATGCATGAGATGTTGCAAGCTGACAAAATTAGCTGCATGCTGCTGCAGCATAATATGCAATGCAAGCGAGGCGCGCGCAGTTAGGCTAATTTATGCCGTCCATCAATCACTTAATATACCTGAGACCTACCAGAGCAGACATTTTTGACGCTGTTGAGGTAGGTGAAAAATCTAAGATTACTAAACTCTGGTGCTCATACTATATAAAATTATTATTTCAAGACTATTAATTTCATGAGCACGATGATAAATTTGTATCTCTTATTCTTAGCAATACTAAAAATCTCTAAACAACCATTACCTGAGAAATTTACGGGATGGATATCATATTTATCATGAATGTCCAGCATAAAAATGGTTGTGAATGCATTTTTAGCCTGTTGCGGCTAACAAATGTGTGTGTTTTTAAATCGACTTTCTCATACCCGGCTTTCGATTAAAGGCTTCGGCTTCGGCTTATCCTTATTTCAATGCTAAGATAAAATCTCAAAGCTGATGACATCTTGGGAGTCCATAATATGTCTGATATCACATGAGGAGGGACACACCCTCAATAATGGTACTCATTTATTCATATTTTAACATATAGAGTGTATGGGAACTAGGGGCGCGTTGTTGTAGTGGTTAGTGTGCTCACTTTCCCAGTGGTCGGCATGGGTTCAATGCCCTGCGGATTCCCTGAGTAACAAGCCATCTGGCTCCCAGGAAACCCTTCCAATGGGCAAAGGGTTGGCGATGCCATATATCCTTGGTATTTGGTGTGTCGATAAGCCCAGAATTATTTGAGATGGGAACAGTTCCGGTATAAAAGACAATGTTGTTTTACAACCAGTTTCTTCTCTATTTTCTGTTAGCTTATGTACCAATTTTCCTCAATGCTGATACCTACTGGACATCGGGATTGTGTAGTTTCCACCATTTGTTTGTCTTCCACCTCACCAAACCAGCTCAACCGGTACTCTGGAACAAACATTCCAGCACCACCGGGCACGGGCAGGAGACGTGCCTGTCGTGTTCCTGCGTTTTAAAGTACAACATGGATCATATGTCTGAATCGATATCCGATCCATTTAGATCCATAGATTTGATTGGGTCGAACTGGAGAAATGATTCGAGTAGCGTAGGTCTGGATATTGGTTTGGAATCGATGCTTGGTTGTTTATCAGCATTATCTAAATATGGATTTGATTTTGATTAGTAGTCACAAGAGCAATGACAATCATTTGGAACAGATCAACTGGTACTAAGAATCCAAATAATTGACCTAGACTTCTCGGAGAAATTTTTGATCTGGACCGAGGTGGGTGTGATTTTTTCTGACCATGATGTGCTCCATTCTGCGTGCGTTGACCTGTGTGACCCCCCCTCCAGCAGAGTGGGTCTGTGGTGACGGCCACGGTGACTGGAACCTCCTCTGGAAACGGCCTGCAGCTGTTGGGAGGGGCTGCGCTGGCTTCCAACCAGAAGGTACGCACGGTGACCAATAATACAGGAGTGGAGCAATCGCGTATCATTGATGGTATCAGTCGTTTTTGAGGACTTTGTTTGTCCCGATACGCTCTTTTTCGTTGTATTTTGATACTCAGGATACGGTAAGCTGGAACACAAGCCGACAAGCCTGATCAGGAATTCATCAGTTTCTTATGACTATAGTAACTGCTTGGTATGAATCTTTGTCATTTGCTGTGTATTTAATTATTACTTGCTACGTATTACCTTACTACCTACTATATATATATATATATATATATATATATATATATATATATATATATATATATATATATATGCATTATATCACAAAATCATATATGTTCTCATATCTCGTATAATACCATATTATATGACATATAAGTACATGATATAATACATATTATAATACCATATTATGTGATATGTGGATTTTTATATCTAATAGAATATACATATAATATAAAAAATAATATATAAGATATACCTACATACACATAAGTGAGAGATGGGGACAAGCCTTGGGGACGCAGAGACCTGCACTGTTTCCCGATGAGCCGGGGCTAACTCCGCCAATGACGGAAAATGCTCCATCACCCTTGAAGTTGTCTAAAATGACTGCTTTTAGCAGCTTGCCCTGCAGTACAAGATGAAGCTGAGTGCTCATCAAAAGACATCATTAAGATAAAACCTGAGGCAGCTCCACCTTAACATAGATAACTCTATGGAATATCCAAGTTTTCGCCATTGATTTCGTTTTTTTGTAGCGTCAAACAAATATAACTTATGAGCTACGACATTTGCTTTCATGATTATTTAGCAATCATGCAGTCATGCAGCTAACTCTGTGGAGTTGTAATATAGCGAGCCGGCAGTGAATGGGTTTTGTGGGAGTTTCTGTCATACTGTGTGGGTCAATAAAAAAATTTTCATACGTAGATAACTAACATAGGTAGCTAACAACATAAGTTATGCATATGTATCATGTATTTAATTCTACCTGTGTGTATTATCATATAGGTAGGGTAGGAATATTTAATGTTTGATATATTCAATGTATATACATTTATTTTTAATGCATATAATACTTTTTTAATTCTACTTAACTGGAATATACGATAAAAATATTTATTGTCCTTGTGTTCATTTCTGTCTGTCTTGTTTGTGTATCGTTTGTCTATACTTGCTCATTACTGATCTATATAAAGTCACGCTAATTATATATCTATCGTTTAATAGCTATTCGACCGAAGTGTTGCTCTTAGCTTTCGCTTTACGTATCATTCCGTTTTTTTGTTCCGAGTGTCATTCCTCAAATTTCCAAGGTTCAACAGTCTGAGACCCTAATGGCCAAACTTCATAGAAATAGCGAATTGTCATGCATACATGTATTCAATAAGTTAACTGTTTTGCCTTTCTTTTCAGGTGGGCTTTCAGAACATTCAAATTGAGCACAACCATGCCCAGGCTCAAAACCACATCATCACTATTCCGGGGGTGCCGGGCTTCCCCAACCGTGGATGAAGCGTGTCTGTGGCGCAAGACTTTGGTACTTTTCAAAAACCTCCGATCAATAGACATCCACGCCCATCACTAAGTGACCTTAAAGCGCGGAACAGTATACGTTTTCGTGAAACGTTTTGTGAGGATGTTTGGATAAAAAGAACATAACCGAGAAAAAACTCCCATTCATCGTAAACCTTTATTACATTTAGTAGCAATTTATGTTCACAAGCAGCTCAAGCGGAGTGAAAGCTATAATTGCAGCGATCGTATTTTTTTGTCTTGGAGTGTGTCTGCGTAGATGTGCGTGTGTTTGTCTATTTGACGAAAAAGTTTTGTTTTGATGGCGACAGTATTAACTTCTAGATCCGGCTTTGTATACTGTCTCAAACAAGCGTAAAGTTGATCATTGTTGCATTTGAATGTCTAGCGCAAGGATAGCTGTTACTTATCTGAGGACGACAGCACAATTTGGTGCCACGTTGGATCTCTAATTTGCTCTTCATGAAATTCACACATATGTGATTATCTTATATTATGAAAATGAAGCATTGCCCTCAAATACAGCATAGTGACCTGGACGGAATGTGTGTATCTTTCATGATTGTTATAATTTTATGTTATAAATAAAATACTGTGGTGCGACAATTTGCAGAGAAGTGAAAGCAATACATGAACTGAAATCTGCACTCGTCTGATCGGGAAATCGTATTATCACTTTGGTCGGTGGGTTGGCGTTGTGAAACACAATTTGTGGCTAATGCACTTTCAACTCGTTCCTTGAATCCAGCCGTAACCAAATTTGTCGGATTTGATTCTTAGTTCTAGCCGGATTAGCCAGTCTGATAACTTACGTCGCGAAGGGATCCGGTATTTAGGAAAAAGGCTACCAGCAAGAATATTGCTTTACGTAAATTCAATCCAGCAATTGGACCCAGCACCATGCACATCTAGCTGTACAAGTGCTTCCAATGCAATAGGTTTCCCTCAGGTTTTCAGAGTGTTTTCCCTGAAGGTGTATAGAAATTATATTTAAATGAAATACATTAAATAGCGTGACTCGCTGCATGCTTGTTCACAGCCAAGAAGCTTAGCCCCGAGCGCTGCCAGTCTCCGCTCTTCAGACATACACTGATTTTCTGCCTTTTCCTATCTCTCACTAATTTATATGTATTGATTAGAAAGCTATCGTTATCATGGAATATCTGGGCCTATATTTCCTGTTACACATTTGGACATCAGTTACGGTGAAATAATTATCTCATTCCGAATATGAACAAAACGCAAAATATATTTGCATGTGTTTTTATCCTCAAAATAATGTGCATATTTCGTAAACATTAATCTCGCCAGATCTGCTCTTTTTCAACTTTTAACTCACATCGACCGGATTGGAGAAGTTTCCCAATAATCCTACAAATTCTGATCGGATTTAAATTCAGGTGCCTGCATAATGAATACGGTACGAAAAGCCACCAGTGAGTGCAATGTTTCTTACATAAATGCAATCCGTTCATTAGACCTTTAATCCCAAAGAGCTATGCCAGGATTTAATCCCACAATTATCCCAAACTTCCATTGGTAGATTTCAGTGCAATTCCTTGGCAGCCAGTTTTTGTAATTGTTGCGTAACCAAACTTCAGATTTTTGCCCTGCATAATACATTTTCCATATTGAAAGAGCTCACTTAGCTGACTAACCATATCAATTGCAAGCATCAATTTTCAGCCTAGGATTACCTTAGTATGAATGTTACAATTAGTATGGTCGCGTCGTGTCGCAACTAGAAAAGTTCAAACTGCCTGTGGTCTCGGTATGCACTCTTTGGGGAACAATGATAATCGGTTGGGACAGCTCAGCTGGTGCTAATGAGTCAAGCACCAACCGATAAACCGATAGGGTAACGAGGGCTTATCTTTGGCCCTGGCCTTAATCCATGTGACAGGCTCATACATTGTCATCTTACGAGCTCTTCACGACTTAAATCATAGGGAGTTCTTAAGTAAGAAACTATAATTCGTTTTCCCCTCTCTGTCTTGGCTTTAAAAAGACGAACATCAAGACATACTAAGAGTTGTGTTGCAATAATGAAAAAATCTGAAACACTAGAAAGAGTTATGAGAAAACGTGGAAGTGCGAAAGGTTAAGAACAAACAGAAAGGGAATAACGATTTAGTGTTTTAAATCGTTTCGGTAAAACGATTTCGAGCACTAAAACCAGGCGGTTAAAAAAACCGAAGGAATATATAAAGGGTTCCAGGGGAGAATAGGACCAGTTCAAGGTTATCGATGTATTTCCATTAGGCCAGAAAATTTCTTTTTCGCATCGAGTTGGGGAATGAAAAACATTTATGCAGCCCGGCAAAAGCTTAGTCCCAGTTCCTCATTTTATTGAATTTCGGAGGGCTAAAGTCCAGGAGAATTTCTGATTTAGAGGAAAACCTACCTGTTTGTCAAGTCTGACGTAGCTCTGGGTTAGGATTGGGGAGAGCTCTAAGCATTTCTTCCAAGTTATGATTTGATTGCGTACACAATGTCTATAGAACAGTTGAACAAATGAAATTCCAATTTTGAAAGGCATCGTCAACAAATTTTGAATGCTCTTGTAAGATACGCATTGTTCTCGCTCCGTAGTCCTCCAATTTTTGACGTTATCAAACAGTGAAACGTTGCGACCAAATCCTGGCGTAAAGCCAATTCTGGACAAAACATATCCATCCATCAGTGACCTGCTACAATTTTGTTGTAGATGAATGATTTTTTCCAACAATGTCGCACTATACACCACTGTGTCATGAGGTTCAAAGCAACTTTGGCCACAGATGCTTTCAAGACCGTATCCGGCTCTATATTTGGCGAACCGGCTTAGATACTCAGCCGTGAATTCGAGGGATCTTCAGGCCATGCCTGATAACAGCAATTCCAGCAAACAGAGGGTTTTGCAAAATACGAAAAAACGCTGTTAATACCTCAAGTTAGCAACTGAGAACAGCACGCCGAAAAAATACAGTTGGCGAGGCTGGACATCTTCCACACACTTTTGGTGTTTATTTAGACGTATATGGAGCATACGCGGATCCGGATGGCCGATCGGGGGGCCCTCCGGGGGCGCCATCCGGACCGGGGGCGCCACTTTTGACCGGCAAATCCTATCGGTGGGCGCCGATTTTGGCATCCTGGGGGTGGGAAGCGACATTTCAGGAAGCGCCATCGACCTTCCAGGGGGTGCCGTGACCATTTCGGGGCGCCGAGGGTCGATCGGGGGCACGTGCCCCTTGCCCCCTGGATCCCTATGATATGGAGGCAAAGAATACAGAAGGAAAATGGCCAAATTTGCCATGAATAGCTTAAATTCCCTGGAAGGTGGAATCCCTCGGAGCTAGAGAATGATATCCAACTTCACATGAAGGCGAGCCCCCATCTGTGAGGTTGGGGGCTCCAACTCACAGATGGGCCGTTCCCACTTCTGAGGGGCAAAACGGCCCAATTTTCTTCAAGAAGGTTAGACCTTACAATATTTTAGTCGGCTGCCTTCTAAGCTTCCTCAGCCCTTCGCCTTCCTCCCAACATTCTGAACATTTTTATTGTACATTCTCGTTCTCATTATATATATCTTCATCAGTATTCTTACTATGAAGTATCTTCAAACCAAATAATATTAATGCGACCTTTGCATTGTTTTTGCAGGTGCTCATGCTTAACAATGAGATCACCTCTCTCACAGCGTTTTTAGGCGCGGGTCCTCCAAACTTGAACATTGTTCCAACGTCCCTGAAAGTGACAGGATAGTGCTAGTTTTGATTTTTCATAAAACAGCTGCACTAGTCATAAGAGTAGGGACATCCAGAACATTGAAGGGAGGGGTGGGGAAGTCAATATAGATTTTGAAATATCTAATGATACTACAATATAGATTACGATACCTAATGTGAGAGCGCAATATGAACTATGTTCTAGGCTTTCCACGGGCCTTTTGAACTGCATAAAACCAAGTTAAAGTCCTTAAAATAAAAAGCCGGACAGTTTAGATAACAAACAATGGTAAATAGTGTTGGATAGCCCGTTGAATGCTCTATAGAAAACAGTTTATATATTTTTCAGGTCACCTTTAAGTTCATTTAGATAAAGACATGCCAGTCTAGGGATAACATGTAGGTGAAAGGTTTCAGTCATTTTATCTGAACTAGAAAGATAGAGCAAACAAATCTAGACCATCGGAATCCACACAGCAAGCGAAATCTAATGATATATAACAGGGTCGTGTCGGTTTCGCTCGGGAGGGCGGGACCCCGAAAGGCCCCTGCGACAGCACAAGGGCCCTGGTGGGTAAAGGGCCCTCCTTGTTCGATAGGTGCTGAAGAGGGCTTAGGGGCCCTGTCGGGTAAATGCCAATTTGGCCCGGGCATGAACGGGTGGCCGTGGGCGCGCTCGTCTCCTGGGGGCCCTTTGGCTGGGGGGCGGCTGCCCCGTCCTGTATATAATATAGCCCATTGCTAGGTTAAATCAGGCCAAATCCTAAATTTGACCTGACCTGAGGTAAAGTCAACGTCAAATTAGGTCAAAATTCATATCATTAGGACTGCAAGGCTGAGGCAAACCTAATGCCGTTAAAATAAATGCTCTACCACCATCCATTATCAAGTTATTCCGTTTAAACAATTTCCCCATGTATTTCCAATGTAGATTTGATGGCTCGCACCTGACCTTACGTCAATATATATATATATATATATATATATATATATATATATATATCAACATTACCGGAGCACATTTTGCAGACCTCTGTGGGCTCATTTTGTGATATGAGTTTAAATCGGATATGCTTACCCTGTTCTGACTTATGCTATCTTTAACGTTTTCAGGTGAGGTCATTTTACCCGCACCGGTGACCTGACCTGACATGGCCCATCCTTAAAATTGTGCTTGAAGTTGTAAAAATAATCAGAGAAAAGGTATACCAAGAATGGCGGCGCTACGCGCTGCCGTTTGTATTTTATCTCTGAAAACCCGAGGGGTGGGTAATCGTCCCCATCAATGCGTGTGTTAAACAAATTCCAAATGCCTGCTATACTATTTTTTCTCTGCTACTACCTTTGGCTTCTTTAACGCGCATTGACGGGGTCTGGCACCTTCCATTGACGGGGCGGTACCGCCCCTAAGATCTCGAGAACCAGGTGGTAGCGAAAAACGGTAAACGGCGTTGGGCTGCCCATCCACTTTCCATCAAAACATTTGAACCATTTTTTGTCAGGTCACATTTAGGTCACGGGTCAAAACATGCCGTCATAGGGATAACATGTAAATTCAGTTTTTCGGCCATTACATCTGAACAAGTAAAGATGGAGCAAAACAACTTGAGCTATATGAATCCTCTCGAAGCCGAATCGATGATATATAATTTGACCTTGCTAGGTCAAATGGATTTGACCTGACCTGAGGTCAGGTAGGGTCAATTATATAAAATGCATATCATTGGAACTGCAAAGCCCGGGAGTCTAATGCAGCCAAAATAAATGCTCTATCACCATCCGTTACTGAGTTATTCCGTAAAACCATTTTTCCCATGTATTTCCAATGAAGAAGTCATGCCTCGTACCTGACCTTAGGTCATCGATATCAAAAATACCGGAACATATTTTAGGAACTCGTGGGGCCATTATGTGATATGGTTTCAATCGGATAAGTTCACCCTGCTCCGACTTATGCTATCTTAAACTTCCTTTGAGGTCGGGTCACTTGACCTGTACTGGTGACCTGACCTTGGATGACCTAACCTTAAAATTTTGATAGAAGTTGTAAAATGATAGGAAAAGCCATGCCATAGGCGGGCTACGCGCCGCCGTTTTGTGCTATCTTGAAACCCGAGGGGGCGGTCCCGCCTCCCTTTGTTAAGTAGCTTGTCGGTCATTTTTCAAATTTCGTTATACACTTCCTGCGAATAATTAGGAGAGTGACTTGAATTTCATAAATAGCACTTCCAGGGGCGTGGACCTATTAATGTTTCATAGTGCTCCACTCGCATTTGTGACTTCATGAGGTTCGGTAATCTCACAGGCAGGGCACAAACTCGTTGTTGATGTGCTCCTTGACCAAAAAGGCAGGGAATGATCCATATGTAGGCTGCCGTATGTTAAAAGGTGCTCTTTAACGGCGCTATAATCATGTGCATCTTGTAATGTGCGTTGTACAAGCCAGAGTATATTGCATCTGCCAACGACCGGTAGCTCGGGCGAAGCCGATGTCCCCCACACCACAGTCGAGACATAGACCCTCTGAACTCTGATAAAATTGACGCATTACTCATTTTTCTGTATTTTCTAATGGTGTTATCGGATTTACAATTTTATCCGAGTTAATAGCTCACACCCTCTACCCTAGTTTAAAACCTTCTATGAGGATTTTGGTCCAGGGATGTTACCACCATGGGCGACAAGAGGGGGCATGAGCCCCATGATCATCAATACATGGGGGCCTGGCCCTTTCAAATTTTAAGAATCCCTTAGCTAGACTCAGGATGCTGGAAGCCTGGGATGACCTTATGAGTCAGACGAACAATGAATCCGTTACTAACAGGTTCATACATAAGACTACATACTTGACGCTGAAACTCCCCTGACGGGTATGGAAGTTCCTCTGTCCGACGAAGCTTGTGAGTAGGACAGGGAGGCGTCATCTAAAGACAAAGATGCAACGGTAGAGGTGCCATCATCGTCACCGATCTGTGCTATTCTGTTTCCAGGCGAGGTTAAATGGCCCTTGGATGACAAAGGAGAATCCCAAAACGGTAGATGATGATGCTCTTACGCCAGTCATTTTCAGTATGGCATTTTCATTATCATTGTTTATTGTTTATTGTTTATTGCATGCGAATCATCAACGGACGTGGTGCCCATTTACAGATGAAGTCAATCTGATAAAAATATATACCGCGAGATATTGTTGATAGAAAATATTGCCGCGAGACGATTGTTAAAAGTTGATGGAACAAGTGAGCTTGAAATGGTTCCAAAGGTAAAAATGCACTGCTACCCATAAAAATATAGATAAATACATTTATAAATTCATTTGAAAATAAAAATAGCCTAAGACAGACGTAAAATATAAAAATGAATGGTATAAAAACATAAACACGTAAAGAGTTTTAAGACCTACTTAAAATATAGATGTAAAACCTATACACACAAACCTAATCCCTCACACCCGCACAAGCGAAGCACCTGCTTTTGTACTCTGCTTTCCCAAGCTGCCAAATATCTGCCTCCCGACATGTATCCAGGAACCTATTGCACAGTTTGGGAATCCTGGTAAACAAACCCTTTTCACCGTGTTGACTCTCGCGTAGGGCACGTGAAATAAAACCATACGGCGCAGCATTCGGGGAGGAACAGCAAGTGGAAACTTATTCAGAAGAAATGATGAATCTACTAAATTTTTGTGGATACCTCTGATGAACATAAGATCATACTGTTTTCGTCTGGCCTCAAGAGATGCGACACCAAAATGCAAAGTGAGACTATCATAGTCAAATGCTATGTTTTGAATATTGAATGTTTTGAATACGTCCACAGAGCCAAATTAAAAATTTATGCTGGGTTCTTTCCAGCCTTTGCAAGTGACTGTCAGCTGCTCCTCCCCAAATCACGCAACAATATTCCAGCACAGACCGTACATTCGCGTAATATGTAGACAACATAGCTCTGCTATTGCACTGATGTATCGGCCTACCTCTTTTACCCGTTTGAAAGATCTCATCATCAATCCTAATGCCCTATTTGCTTTTGAAACAATGTTGTCTATATGTGCTCCGAACGTTAATTTTTCATCGATAAGAACCCCCAGATCTCGCGTTACAGTGACTCTTTCGATGGCTGTGCCACCTATAGTATAAAGAGCATGAACGGGAGAACGACGTAGCGTCAGAGATAGGACTTTACATTTTGATGGGTTTAGCTTTAATCCCCACAGCTCAGACCATTGATATAGGCAATCAAGATTGTTCTGACAAGTCTTGCATCATTTCGATCGTCTACTTTGTGATAAATTTTAACATCGTCTGCAAACATCAAATTATCTGTGCACAACGTCATCGGTAGATCATTTATGAAGCAGGCGAACAATAGGGGACGAAGTCCGCCTTCCGGTGTGCCCGACGGTGTAGGTATCCAGGACGAGCACTGACCGTTTAAAACAACTCGCTGTTTCCTCCCAGACAGATATGACCTACACCAACTAACACCTTACCAGAATGTTCATTAATGTGACATGTTCAATATTTCAAGACCAGGTCCGTGAATTAGTCAAATAGGCTCGGTTTAGTGAAGTCACTGGCATGCAGCATTCCCACTTGAAGAAGGAGAGACCTTCAGCGTTATCTATACCAGCCTAACGAAAATTGTTGGCATTTAACAGCGCACCAGCTGCCAAGGCTATACGGCGTCACCGACTCTTTATGGGAGAGAATTGGTCCTCTTGGGAGAAATTTAGGGGATCAGATATTCAGAGGCTCTGCTTGGACTAGAACTCGGGACCTGTGGCTCAGGAGAGATTGATGTTATATACCGAGCCAATCATCCCTGGGCCTCAGAACATTTTTAAACACGCGACCCGCTGGGGTCCCTCGCATGACGCGCCCCGCTGGAGGGGCGTTTTTCGCCCCCCCTCCGTATCTCATTTCCCAGAAAAGCTAGAGGAAAAATAACGACGGAATTCGAAAGCTCTTGACGAGACAAAGAGAAATTATACGAAGTATTCTTATGTCAGGTCAATATTGAGGTCAGCAAAGGTCAAAGAAAGTTCCATAGGCTTACAACAGGACGGTGTACGTTTCCCCCTCTAGATTCCTATTCAGCAAAGCTACAGCAAATATTTATGCATCATTGGATTCCTCTCATCGTGACAAATCGAATGATGTATAATATGACCTTGCTAGGTTAAATGGTGAAAATGACCTCACATCGAGCTAGGTCAAGGCCACATCGTGACCTGGTATGGTCATTTTGGATATCTATCAACTCCCCGTGGCAATATAAACACAATGCAAGCAAAATGGGAGCTTTATATTAATTGAGTGATAAGTTATTGGCAAAACAATCACTGTATGCTCCTGTGACCTGACATGACCTTTTAGAGGTCAGACGGTAAAAAACTCAACGTTCTGGTCAAGGATGTGGCAAGAATACACGTTTTTAGGATTTTCAGGTTTATCTATCCAGTTTTTACTAAAAATGAGCCCTTTCTATTTTTCACCACAGACTTATAATGGGGCGACCAAAAAGTTGAACCCACCTTAGGCCAACAATATCAAAATTCCGAGATAGCAGATTGATAGACCCTAATGACCTTATCTGGGCCCTGAAAGTTTGAAATTAATCGGTTGACAGATGTTTCTTGGGCATTGCTTCAAACTCGTGATTTTCGGTTTTGAGGTCGGGTCCCTTGACCTTGAATAGCTCCTTGACCTGACATGACTTGACCTAAAAAATTTAGTCAGATGCGTAAAATTAATCAGGAATAAGGTACTGTAAGTTTCGTTGTTCTGTGTCTCTTCGTTTTTGCGTTATCTGGGAAAACCAGGAAGGGGGCGAATTTTCCCCTCCAGCGGGGCGCCTGTTAAAGGCCCTCTAAGGAATTAAAGAGGTACTCTTATAGGGAAAAGATACTCTAAATGCTGCTGAAGATGTCCTTTTCCTCCTTCGGTTAGCTGCAGGCAGGACCCCGCTCCTCTCCACTCAACAGAAACTCACCTCGGCGCTCCTGACGTCAGTGAACTCGGCCGCCTGGTGGCCTGTGCTGCTTCTGCCGCCGTCTCGGCTGCAACGAAAAACAGCTCTGCAAATTGGAGCGGGGAATCAAGCCTATGGCGAAAAATGCTGCTAGGAAGCTTGGAAAATGACACTGCGTACATCTAGCTGTATACACTTCCAGACACTATCATTTGCATTGATAGATTTCCGCTGAGTTTCTCATAATGCTAGTGAACGCGTCTCCACCAATCAGCGGCCGCCATCCGTCGGCAGCCGTGTGCCCGCGGGGCATAGAGGTGAGAGAGGTCACGCTGGGCGCCGCTGACGCCGAGTTCTATCGCCGGAGGGAAGGGGTCACGAGACGGGCTATAAAGCATACATGTGTGGTGGTGAGGATATTGGTAGCACGTTATCAGTTGTTGCTGGACAGAGGGAATATGTATGGTAGTAGTATGTTAGTATGGTATGACCACTTTTGTTCCTCCCGGCTGTTTGGAGGTTTTCTATTTACCCTTTAAAAGTCGAATTCAATAATATCGAAACTCCTTCACCAATTTCAGTGTCAGTGGCCCGGCTGTTTTGGAGGTTTTCTATTTACCCTTTAAAAGTCGAATTCAATAATATCAAAACCCCTTCACCAATTTGGAGTTACTGGAGCCACCTCTGTGTAAGATTATTTGAAATGTAAATTAACTATCTCCTGAAGTCTTTTTCATAGCATTCAGACAGTTTAGCTGCTCTCAATATTATTACGGGTGACTGTTGTACGGAGAACACGCCGTGCACAATAATACTAGGTTTGCGAATAAATGTTCCCTAAATACCAGGCTATAGCACCACATTGTAAAATTATCATCTAACAACTTTTAAAGAGTCTGCAAAATCTGGTTTTAGGAAAGGCCTGAAAGTTTCAAAATCCTATCGTCAACTGTTTTGGAGATATCTTGAAAACACATGAGAGGTGGGCCGAATCCGCCCCCTTGACAGGAACAGGGTTAAAGTCAAAGATCAGTGATCAATGCCACATCGACACTTTACAAACTATTTGAAAATTATTCGCAATAAAGATAAGACATTAGGAACCCAATCTGTATTACTCAAACTGCATGGAAACATGTGCTTCTTTATCTTCAAACTCGACAAAGCCGCTATTAGCTGGCCCCTATTCCATCACGGTATGCTACTTCCTGAGTGAAAGTGTTTGAAAAATTAAACGCGTCTAAACTCTACAGGTGCTGCTGATACGCGAACCCCAAAAAATTCGAACTAACACAACGCTCACGTCTATTGATTGTTTATCGCTGACAATCACGCTCTCAATTTCCACGTTTAAGAATGGATTTCATTGCACGGTAACCACTGGTCTGGCTTGTTCAACGAAAAAGTACTTAGTGCAGTTCATGTGTTTAGCTTACATCCAGTCAGCATATGCCACATGAGCATGCACGTTGCACGCTCTGCATGATACTTCGACAAAACTTTAATAACGGTGGTGTGGAAAATCCATCAAAACAAAATTTCTAAAAAAACAAGGACGGCACCGCGCCTGCGCGAGAAGAACACAGGAAAACATATCTGTCGAAAAAAATCCGACGTGAAGCGATAGCAGAAAATGCAGGTGGTGAGCATGACAAGGCAATTTTCACGTTCAGCTCCATGTACCCATGTACTTACATACCGCGTTTTTCTCCGTGATCTTTCTGATCATAAGATTAAAACAGAGGGTATGTTTGAGTGAGTTGCACTAGTTGCACTGTCATGCTACAAATGTCATATCCAAACAAAGGAGAATGATAGCTCTATTTGGCGGTCAACCTGAGACAGATGCGGCATAGATCAGACATCTAATCATTTTCTCGCACGGAACTTAACTGTTACCACCAGACTAAGAAGTATCTTTAATAATATGACCTGTGGAGACTTTTGAAAGAGAAAATGGCTACCCCCATAGCATAGAATAAGTAAGTTAGGTATAATATTGCGATACGATACCGTGCTGAAGGACTTCTCTGTTCTTCAATTGCTGACGATCTTAGTTGAGAATATATCCACGACTCTATTTCCCATAGATTTTGTCAGGATCAGGGTTTTTTCTGACCTCTGGATGGGAGCCAGTCCACAGAACTTCTCGCTTCACCCATTCTAAGCTCCATGTATAGGAATATGCTTTCAGCCCATTGCAAAGTTGGCCTGTGATGATGTGACCTTAGCCGTAGAAACACTATGCATGTTGACACGCGCATTGACGGAGGGGCGGGTACCCCCCTATGCCTTTTCCTGATAATTTGTATAACTTTTGTCAAAATTTTAAGGTTAAGTCATATCAGGTCAGGTCACCAGTAGAGGTGAAGTGACCTGACCTAAAAAAGTTTAAGAGAGCATAAGTCAGAACAGGGTGAACTTATCCGATTGAAACTCATATCACATAATGGGCCCACTGAGCTCTCTAAAATATGTTCCGGTATTTCTTATATCGATGACGTAAGGTCAGGTACGAGCCATAACCTCTCCAGTGACAATACAGGGAAAATGGTTTTAACTGAATAACTTAGTAATGGATAACAAAAAAGCGTTTATTTTAACTGCATTATATTTGCCTTGTCTATGCGGTTCTATTCATATGCATCTTGTCTAATTTGACCTTGACCTGATCTCAGGTGAGGTCAAATCCTTGAGATGACCTAGCAAGGTCATATTATATATCATTCGATTTGGCTTGCTGCGAGGATTTATATAGTACAAATTGTTTTGCCCTATCTTTACTTGTTTAGATGCAATGACCGAAAACATTCATTTACATATTATCCCCATGATGGTATGTTTTAACCTCTAGTGACCTTAAATATGACCTGACAAAAATGACCAAAATATTTTCGATTAAGACGTGGATGGACTACCCAACGCCATTTGCTGTTTTTCCCTATATAGCGTGGTTCTCGAGATCTCGGGGGGGGGGCGGGTACCCGCTTCCCCGTCAAAGCGAAGGTGGCTCAGACCCCCGTCAATGTGCGTGTTAAGGTCTGCATGAGACAGGAAAGAGATGGGTGTTACAGAACTGGAAAGAATGAGAAGTGGTGGTAAGACATTTTCCGGATCGAGTCTGGGACAGAACTGGAGGAAAGGGTGTCTTCTGAAAAAGAATAGTAGAAAAAGGTATCGGGCTGAACTATTCATTCCAAATATTTTCAGGAACGGAATGCGACGAGACCATTCATTCCGAACACTTTCAGGAACAAAATAGCTGTGACAAACATAAGTGGTACAGAACGAGATGGACGCAGAAGCTTTGTTCCATGTTTACCTCTACAATGTAGAGGTAAAAATGCAACGGTAGAGTCTACATGCATGCTGACCAAAATCACAGGTCCGCCGCTACACACAGGTTTGTTAGAGACAAAAACTGTTATTGAGTTGGAACAGAGTGTCTGAAACCACCCATGACGGTTATTTCATAGTGCAGCACCAACGTACTTGGCAAATCTCAAGCCCCATATTTTCACTTCTAAGCAAATTTTACGTCCACATCATCGCTGGCCGTTGAACAGACTGAAAAGCGTCAGACGACTATAATTTTAAGATTATTGACCGATGATATGATATGTTTATTATCTTTGCTGATCTCATCTCCGACGTTACAAACACTCATTTAGTCCTGGTCTCTCCATGTACTGATGCATTAAAAGGTAATTTTGTAGTTAGGATCCAAATTTTTATAGTTGGGGATCATTTCGTTCTACTCTATTTTATCGGGGTCTCTCCCGCATGCTCGCGTGCTCAACTGTGGGAAACACTGCTGTGGGTGGGAAATCTGCACATCCATGCAAATAGAATAAGGGAAACGGTCTCGATTGCAAATGCGATTGAACACTAGGCTATCCACGTGATACCATTTTAAAGTTTATGAAAGAGGGTACCTGCTCAGCTGGTTAACTTGCAATTTAGTTATTTATCCTTTCTGAAACGGAGAGCTGGTTTCTATCAGACGACGGAGGGTCAATAAATTAGCTTCAGTGTACTAGGGAAAAAGGTCAAAGTTTGATAATAATGCGAGTTCGGTTTTTGAGTAAGACATTTAGTCATCTATCTTGCATTAAGCAGATCGAGATAGATCTCCCTTTCCGTTGCGTGCTGGAAAGATTGATCTTTTGAGTGAACCTGTGTATTTCCGTAGCTCAGACAGCGCCTGACGTGGATTTTCTGTGTTTCGCGCTTGAGTGCTGGGCGATCCCACCACACGTCTGGTATTTTTCAGGTGATGAGATCAACTCCTAAGTAGATAGGTAGGGCCAGGAGCTGTACCGCTACCTAATCATCGTCGGCTTCCAGCCCACGATGACGTCTTTTTGAGGGGGCGAAGTGAAGATGCAAGTTACCCGGCCGCCATCTTTGCATCATAATCTCGAAATCAATAGTGGGCGTCCCGGAGTTATAGTCATTAAGTTCGAAGGAGGCCTATTTTTTCTTGAAAGAAAATACCCTATTGCCTGTCCATTTGAGAGCCTCTAATGCAAAGAAAAGGCATGTTTGTCGCGTCGGAGGTGGCAGGTTCGAACTGCACACAATGCAGAGCTGGTGACAAATCATGCATGAATTATGCATGAGATGATTTCAGCTTAAATTTTTTTCTTTTTAATGAAATATGGAATGAGCACCATCTGGTGACCACTGACCACTCATGGGTCAGAATATTCACATTTAGCCCCGATGGGGGGTGTTCAACCACCCCCGACCGGGGCGAGGGTTATGGTATATTTCCTTGAGAATTGTATAAAAATATATATATATATATATACATATGAAATTGAAACCTATAGACCAGGACATAGATAACGGAACGTATAATGTTATCGATGGTCGAGGTTATGCATGGATGATCCTGCTAAAACCTTCAGAAAACCACCAGGTGACAGGTACCGCCTCAGGGCAATCTTGACCCAGTCCTAGCTATTGCCATCCCGTCCGTGTCTCCATGTAGCAACCATGTCTTTCTCGTCATGTAAGTGTGTTTTCAAATATGAAAGCCAATTCAACTAAGATAAATTTCTGTGTGTCTTCCATAACCAATTATATTCAAAGGCCGTGATAAAGGTGGGTGACGTCATTTGTGCACTTTGAGGGGCGCTGAACTCGATGTTTTGCATGATAAGTGCGATAATAAACGCCTTCTGATAAAGAGTGTGTTGTCAAATACATCGGCGTGCTCAGAAGTCATTTCAGTGACGCATAGTGCACACAAAAATACACAAACACCACTCGATTTTGTCTATTAACCCGCGATGAGCCTCCCAGCCACCTACGCCCTGGTTGGGGGAGGAGGTGTTTGAACACCCCCCTCGAACTCGGGCCCTATGCGGGATGGAGAAACGCGAAAGCTGGTGGATAGCTCATACAATTCATGAAGAAACTATATCGGTAACTCTTTGATTCAGGTCAATATTGAGGTCATAACAGGTCAAAGAAAGTGGGATTTTGAGCACAGGTTTTGGTTTCTAGCGTCTGACAGAGTTGACTTTGGATAATTTTAGGTACCATCTGCTTTCTCGCGTCACGGCGAATCGAATGGTGTGTAATATGAACATACTAGGTCAAAACACAAAAATGACCTGACCTCAGGTCAGGTCAAGGCCACTTTTTAACTTAGCATAGCCAATATGCATATCAATTGACTTTCAATAGCAATCCGAACGCAATTATATCAAAATACAAGCTGTATCATCATTTCATGCCAAGTTATTGACCTAAGTCAGGTGTGCAAGTAATGATGCCAAGTAAGGTGTGTCAAATAAGGTGGCCCTTCGCGCCGTCGTTTTCTCGTACCGCCGGAAAACCCAAGGGGGTGTTCAAACACACCTCACCGGGGCGAGGGTTGGAAGCGATGAAGAATCACAAGTCCTATATCACGGATGGCTGTATTCTGTGCACACGTAACATACAAGAAAATCGTACCGAAGACACAGTAAAAACGTAATTAGATATGTCGCAAGATCAGTCACAACGCGACGATAGCTGTGGAAGGATGGTGCATATCCAGAGGGATTCACAAACACTACAATTTACGTCCCGCGCCTCATCCGCGGTGATGGAAGCCGCCGACTGGGAATCTCGGGAAGTTGACTGGCGGACCAGTCTGCTGGTTGCTTGTCGTTTGAGTGTTGAGGTTTGATGACTGCTGTCCCAGTCCAGAAACCTGTAAAAGATAGACAGGACACAGTCAGGACACGAAAGTTGGCGATCTTATCGCTTCTAAAAAAGTGAAAGGTATGTAAGTATTATTTTGTAATTGTAAGCTAGACACAAATTGCCAAAAAGTTCAGTCCAAAGTCATCTGGTTCTTAATTGTATCTTTAATTGCCCGACCAGGACCAAATATGATATTTCTCCGGTTGTGAACACGATGTGGAAAATACATTTCACATATCTTTGTCGCGTACTATTAAAAAACTTTGAATATCAAAGTATGCAGAGGCGTTACGATAACTAGAATACGATCACAGAGTCGATCAGTTAGAATATTACTATCTGCAGAGTCTTTGTGGATGTCGCTCTTATCATCATCAGTTATCTCGAGTCGTCATCGTCATCACCAACAATACCGCAACCTCTTCTCTTCTTCCTCACACAGCCACACGCTCCCTGTGAATCTACTTGCCTTTTCTCCATTTCTCTGTATCCCATTTTCTCTCTCTCTCTCTCTCTCCTTTGCTTATGTGTCTGTTTGTATGTCTTTTTGTCGTTCTCTCCCTGTCTATTGGCCTGTTGTTTGTCTATCTCTATCGCTATCTATCTCTCCGTGGTCTCACCAGGACGCCGGTAGACAATGCGATGTTATTGCTGGAGGTAAATCCTCCATTATTTGGATTGTTGATAGACTGTACTTGTGCAAGAAGGTCTAGCTGCTGTTGGTTATGGCCCTGGAGACCGGTTGCTAAAGCAATAGATGAACCGCTCTGAAACCATCACATGGGGGAAAATGTCAACATCCGCTGGAAGGTCTTCTCAGGCGATGCTGGTTAAATGGTACTCTAGATGCAGCACAGGCGCGGCAAGTTGTCAATGTATGTGAATAGGTACACAGTGAACAGCATTGGAGTTTCAAAAACGCCGGGGCGCTTCAACTTAACACCCGTCTCTGCCTCAGATGATAGAGCAAAACCTGCACAAGAACCCTGTCCAAATATGCATGCATGTACACACATGGTTTTTGTACTCGACTCACAGAGTCTATCAGTATAGAGCCAGCTAATGGCAAGGTGTTCTGACATCGACTACGGCCAAAACGCGTCGCACTCACAGTGAAGAATTGACAAGGCTATAATACTTATTCGAGGCTAATTAAAGACGAAAGACGTATCCAATCAAAATCGGATGGGCCATGGGACTCCCACCAACCTTCTTCTGGGCTCCGCCCAATCATTTCTTTGCAACGATTTCTGACGCACGGCTTTTCCTTGCCTTACTTTCGTATCTGGTAATGTCTCATCTTGCAGTTTATATCATAATGTGGGAAACCAAAAACAGAATGTCTTATTGCTATGCATTGTGATGAGGATTGTGTAAAGGTAAATGATAAGGCATTCTCTTACCGTCTGGGGCCGGGCATTTGCAACAGCCAGCAGCACTAGGGCGGACGCAACAACCAGAGCAGTCTTCATGGCTAGTTTGTGGGAAATCTGTGGAAGAAAATGTCTCCGTAAGCCTAATTAAGTGGTGTTTGTCGAATTCAGACACAGTTCGGAAATATTATGGGAATATTATATCAAAGAAAATGCTAATGTTAGTTAAATTCTCTTTTGCGACACATTGGTTTTACACTTGATGTTTTGCAGATGGTACCATTTTCTCAATTTTATGTCGGAGCTCAATCCGATCTATGATTCAATGTGATTCAATGTGATCAATTTCAATGTGTTGTTTGGTTCTCAGACTCAGTTTCAGACTGATATTATTACCAATATTACCAATCATCAATAAATTACAGCACACAATTAACTGAGCGGGGGCTTTCATAATGAATAGAATAAGCATCTACAAAACACGCATTGCTATCGTATCCCAATCCTATCCATAAATCACTACCAATAATATCAAAACAGGCCACGCTCTCCCAGGTATTCTGCACCCAGTCTCTCACCTGGATAGCTGAGTAAACCCGAGCACCTTCCACGCGATGGTTCGACCGGCGAATGTGTGCCTTTGTGAAGGGTCGATGGAATAAGACGACCACTGGGCCAAGCGTCGGCGCTGGGGTTTTCCAGTCCTCTGTAACTCCGAGCCGCCGGCCGCCCGTACGCCGAGGAGATCTGGGGCTTCCCCAGAGGTGAGAAATACCGATGCTGTCGATTCTTAACAGTGGGACGTCTTGTGGGCGCCCTGCATGTCCCACACAGAGGTGAAACACAATGAGCCGCCGCACGTCATCTAGAATCGACAGTAGGCTCTTGTTTTGTCACCTCTTCTTGGGTTAGACCGGTTGTACGTATGTAGGCACGCGCGGTAAAAACTGGTGGATCGTGACCACTTGCCGAACCAGAGGCCACAAATGATTTTTCTCTCGCCGGTTTCGATGCTTGGTGAACTCGTCGCCAAAATCCCGGCTACGTGTCTCCAATAGAAAACAATATTTAGTAATGCTTACGAAAGAGGGAATGATGACAATTGAAAAATGTATTATTATACATTATTAGTGCAGATACTTCACCTATCCGATTCTATCTGACACATAAACACGTTTCTAAAATATATCTAACGACACATTCCATATGACCATTATCTTTTGCGAACAAAATTACAAATTAGATTTTAAAACAAAATTACAAATACAGCTGCAATTTGCCGATCTGCTGGTCCCTGTAAATCAAACGAAGTGTCGTATGTATGTGACAGCTTTTATGTGTATGACTGCTCTGTTTTATGTCTGTGTATGTCATCCCGTTTTATGTCTCATCACTGCCGACATTTGTGGGCTCCCCGGCGTAATTTAGGTGCGCGCGTGGGGTGGTTGTGTTATTGCTCGGCCTACCTGTCCTCCGGACATGCTTCATCAAGCTGGTGACGAAGAAGTGAATCTGTTGTGTGCTGCTTCTATACTGTATGGATCTAAGTGCGGATTTTTCCTTGACATTTAGAGTGATTGGTATGTATTGCAGGGAAAAACGTAAAAGATTCCCGTGTTTGCCAGCATGCATATATAGTATAGATGAGGAACAGGGGAATACAATACCGAAAAAGCTGGCACGAGCAAAGCCATTGCTAATAGTTTAGGGGGCAAATATTCCCTCTTCTTCCTAGCACAGCTGTAGAGGCACTTACATTACAAGTACTAAGATGCACCTAATTGCCTTCAAAAAAAGAATCCACCCAGAAGCTATTAATACCTAGGTACGCAATGATTTCGAGTACGGTTCACGACTGTGCTGCTACAATTACCTAACCTACTCCTCCCCTATTCTAGACTGCACCCCAATCAATGAAGTAAAATAATAAACTCGATCCTTCTTCA
Organism: Lepas anatifera; assembly: GCA_034440635.1. NCBI lineage: Eukaryota > Metazoa > Arthropoda > Thecostraca > Lepadidae > Lepas > Lepas anatifera. The sequence continues at coordinate 3,227,763 of JAOTON010001034.1, forward strand.
TACAAAATGTATTTGCTCGTTCTAGACCGTGCCGTAGCTCCGATCAGAAAAGGTGACTGGACGCGTCGCCCCAAAAACCAACACCTCTCACTTGGCCATGGCACAAACTGTCAGTTGTTTTTACCCAAAAGGTCAAAGAGGTCTGCTGGGGTTACGTGAGAGGTGAAGAGAAGAGGGTGGGTCCGATGATTGTTTGATACAATATTGAAGATCCTACACAGTTTGTTAGGAGGGACTCAATCATTCGGAAACGGGCCTGAAGACTGTCACACAGTATTAACTTGTTCCGCTATCCATCTGAAGTTTGGTGCTTTGAAAAAACGGACAATACAAGAGCTGTTGTGTTCATTCGGTATGGAAACATTTCACTCAAGTGCTGGCCTAGGGGATTATCAAGATGATCAATTTCACAATGGATGATATTTCAGGTAGGAACAATAAGATGTTTTATGTACTTTTCAGACCTGGAGGGGTTTATTATAGGATTGGCTCTGATTTCAAAACGAATGTGACAGCCCCGGCGGAAAGTCGTGAAGTGGTGTAACAGCGAGTTCGTCTTTACCAGGCAGACCCCGGATCAAGTCGCGGTGAACTCCGCAAGCAATGTATTATCTGATGCCCCAGAATTCCTTCTAACAGGAGGGTGTGCGAGATGATGTCATCAGCAGTTGGTGACTTGTTAAAGGGAATGCGGCACCTTGGTCGAATCCTAGAGTTTAGTGTAATTGGGGGAACTTTTAGTCGGAAATCATGGAAGCGTCCATTATTCTTTCTTAGAAATGTACAATAAGCTCAATATTCTGATTTTTAAAATGTTCCTCTAGAGAGAGAAATAAATATCTGCATGTGGATAATGTCACGATCGGGCAACCACTACCATATTTAACAGGCTTCAAGGGCTTGGATTGGCTGATGACTCGTTTTTAGGTTTAATTAGCTTGATATTTCTATAAAAGACTGAAAGCAAAATAGCTATTTTCCTAACTACACGTGAAGAATTATAGTAAAATATCTCAAATCAGAGTGCGTCATTCATAGGATTCAATTTTTGCTGAAAAGTGGTGGAATACATTCGTCGATAGTAATTTTCCTAGCATGACTAGGATATGGGTTGGGATTTATTATGACAATTCTGCCGTGAAGGTGAACCACGTATGTCCTGAAAACGTTGGGACATGGTGAGAATTGATGAGGGTGTGCAGAGAGAGGGTACAACTTCTACGCACCTAATACGGATAAGACATATATATTTTCCTTGTTACATTAGCTGTGTATTGCAGACATAGATATGCAGCCAGTTTCATTACCAGGCAAAAACTAGAACAGACAAGCTTAAACCTTCTTCAAAATGTTTGTTCTTTGCCCAGTGACTGTTATGACCTTCAGACTGACTGTCAATACTAACCCAACGGTACCCTTTCTTGATAGACCATAAACACTAGAGCACCTTGCGTATTCTTGCGGTAAGCGTTTTGAAAAAGTTTCAGCCTCTCGTTCGTAGTTTTTTACTCAGAAGGTAAAACAGACACAGAACCAGCTGGAGGCTTTGACGGACTGCTCTGGTGCCTATTCTTCTTTCTATTTTCACAATTCTCCTGAAGCCATTATTGAAAATCGTTCGTTGAACAATACTCTCTAACAAGTTTTTTTTACCCTCACCAAGTCTCAGTCTTCAGGCCTCATTCGTCCGGACAAAATCTGCAGAAAATTCTCCTGTTTCAGCCCATTGCACTGGCCTTGGTTATCTAAGCAGCCGCCCATCCTGCCTCAGCTAACTTCCGGCATCAGTCATCATCATCATCTTGTCCCAGAGCTCTTCGTTTTTCGGTCGCTTCCTCCTGCACTTGCTGCATATACTTGAGTGTGCCTCTGTGGCGCAGCAAGTGGGCGTCCCTCTCGAAGTCGAAGCTGTCGGAGCTGTAGTACTCATCACTGCTGATGGGGGTATCGGTCCAGCTGCTGCTACTGCTGGTGGTCCAGCTAGCAGGAGATTCCGACCACGAGCTCTGGGACTCCCAGTCTCCTGCGGAGACAGACAGTGTGACTGCAATAGAATATTGACTGGAAGGAGTGATGTAGTTTCTTGTTCGGTGAGAGTAAAGATACAATGATGAGGGATGTACACTTAAATCCGTGGTTGAGGGACGTACGAGGTGAGAGGGCTAACTGGGAATAAAATACTACTTTATAATAGGAAAAATAGTTGGATGAACATTCTCAATGAATAGTTCTGCTTAGTGACGCAAACGTTTTTACTTACATCAACCTGCAATGAAACGCATACTTAAACTCAAAATATAAAACAGTTATAAGGTGAAATCGGTTTAATAAAGCGTCACTATGATTTTGATGAGGAGATTGCCCAAGAACTCAGGAGTCTACATGTCTATCTCTAACTTCGATACCAAAGGATAATTTTAAGACCTGCGGCCAATGTCTCACAAGAGCCAACCGCAGCAATCACCATTTGGGGTATTTTATAACAGATCTATGGCACTGAAGGTATGACATAGCTTCTTGATTTAGTAAAAGATAATCACTCTTGAAAATTAAGCCTGGACCCCATCCTCAGCAGCAGCGCCGACAGCAGCGACGCCCCCCCGTTTACCCGTATTTGTTCGCTGGCACATGCAATAGGCAAAGAGCACCATGAGGAAGAGGATGCCCATGGCACTGCCGGTGCCAGCGCTTTCCAGGTCCACCATCCGCGCCGCCTCCTGGAAACACAGGACCGGTCAGAGAAGGCACGCCCAGGAAATTCCAGTCTGAGCTTTTATTATGCGTGGTGTAGTAGGTATAGAGGAGCATTCTATTACAGAGACACAGGCGAAAATATCATCGGGGAATATTTGCAGATTGGAGTGCAAATATGAATTGAGAGGGCACTTCGTATCGTCTCGCTGCTTTATTGTTTTAGTGGCAGCATTTGCTTAACTATTTTGCTGATTCAGAATGATGAAGTATTCCCAATGAGCATTCACTAATAGACATTCCACACCTCTCATGGTAGATGTAGACCACTTACAATTCATAAAATTTACCGGTCACATTCCTTGTTCTTTTCCGCTGCCACGAACGGGAGGAAGTGATGCAATTTGTACGTTTCGCAACAACCCCAAGGTCAAGACAGAACCAAGGAACGTCCCCTGAGTCCCCCACCCGCTGCGGTTACAACCACAGAGATGAGTACCACACGTGCAGGTCACGAACTGTCGCATTAATTGAGCAGATGACTGTCGTATTCGCGAATAGTAAAGTCATTCACCATTTCACAGAGGAATTCATCTCAGAGAGAGAGTTATGTTGTAGCTGAGGGAAAAGCTGACAGGTCATGGTTACCATAGATGTTGAATCATTGAGTGCATGTTTGTTACGATAAGATAAAATGTAATGCCCACAACATCTGAGCAAAAGATGAAGAGTATAGTGGTGACCTCGGATGGCCTTCGTTTTCCGCCCTCACCATTGAGAAGTTGAGGGGCGCGCGGGTAGTAGAGCCTCTGTCGGCGGGCGTGGTGCCGGTCGTGTTGTCTCCAATCACCTCTACCACACACGAGCTCTCGCTCTCGTATTCAGAATGGAGCTTGTGAAGGGTGACGTCCAGTACTTTGCTGGAGGGCGGTTCCGAGTACATTTTCACCACCAGGCGACTCAGGTCCACTGACTCAGCGTACTTTTTGGGTACCCGGCCCAGTAGGATGTGGACCGCGTCCCTGCGGAGGACAAGGTCGAGGAGCGTCTGAAGAGCTTCGGAGCATTTTCCCTTCTGAGATGGAAGCAAATCTGAATGAATAAAGCTGTAAACAACTGATGCCTTGTACAACATTGTAATGTTTGTGTACTTTGGATGCTTGTTTTAAAGCATACGGATATGTCTGTGAGTAACGTACACATCCAAACCCAGAGGCGTAGCCAATGAGGGGGGGCGGCAGGGACAGCTGCCCCTCCCCCTGACGCCCCAAGGGCCCCCCTGAGGACACGATTCTGTAACAAGCAGGGACCCTTTTTACCCATCAGGGCCATTTTGGCGTTGTCACAGGGGCCCTTTTCGGGGCGCCCCCTCCCTCCCCTGAGCGAAATCCTGGCTACGCCCCTGTCCACACTCACACCTACATCCACATACACAAGCACACACACACCACCAGAACTCGCTGTGTAGAGGCAGAGACTACCTGACACCGCCATGTGGAGGAGGTGGCCGCCGAGGTCGCGGTAGGTAGGCGGTCTTCAGGGAGATGAGGTCGTCCAGGCAGAAGTTCTCATAGGTGAGGAAGCTGTGCGATGCTGTCACCTGGGCTTCTGCGTTGGTGATGTAGACCCTCACGATATCACACATCAGCTGCCAACAGAGCGGATCTAGACACAAGTTTTGGAGAGAGCAACCAGTGCAGAATCGAAAACAATTAGGAAATCGAAACACTTTAAAAGGGAACGCATCACCCAAAAAGTTTAAGGTAAGAACAATATTTCACACGTTCAGAGAGGAGAGAACACCTCTTCCGGTTAAATTTTTTCTCGAAATAAATTCACAGGGATGTTTAGGCAAGTGCATTTGAACCTGTGCTGTGAATTTCATAGATGGGCAATTTCGATTCCCATGGTAGAAATTGAAAGCAGCAAGGTTGTTGATAAGTGGATGTGGTATATCTCAACCAGGAACGATTCACATCCATCGCTCATTCCTTTCAAGTAATCATCCGAAATCCGATTCCCATCACTTACAAATCTCCTTTTTAGTCCTAGCTTTCCAGAATACTACGTCTTTGAAAACTAGAAGAGACAGAAAGCTCCCATCTGGGACCCACGCTTACCAGCCAATCCGTAATTCACGGCATCCAGAGCAGTAATAACCAGGAAAATGTATTGTGTAATCTCAGAGGCACCAAAATGCCAAGATAAGGCAGGTTCTTTGATCGTGTAAATGTATGCTGATTGCTATCAGCTTAAATCCAAGGCCATCTAAAAAAATTAACAAAAATAAAACATCGCTCCACAGAGGCTAGGAGTATACCCACTAGGATGTTGCCTTGAGTTTTCTTTGGGGTAATTTAAAGGCAAGGCTTGAGCATACTGGATGCGCATGAACGTGCTACCAGTGCACTTTACCAAAATTTCTAGAATTGGGAAAATTTACGAAGGCTCACAAAGGAATAGGGAGCAAATGTGAATACTTACGTCCAGTCCCACCCATTTTTGGTAAGACTCACCCCCGGTTTGGTAGTTGGGGCAGTATCCCTTCACTTTCGACGCCCTAATACACTCACCTCCCTATCAGGCGGAAGCTGGGCATTTCGTATTCTGGTTCGGTACTTGGACGGAAACCCCACGGAAACACCGATGACTCTTCCCTTTCCAACACAGGCTAGTATCGTCACCATGAAGTAGGGCCACGGATAGCTGGCCGCGTCCAGATACCTCTTGACGTTCTCATGCACACTGTGCAGTCCATTCACAACAGCCAACACGACATCACATTTGGAAACCTTGTGCAAAGGGTCAACATCTGCCCCAATCACAGTCCCGTATGGACACAGTGCACGATTTCCCTCTTCTGGGTTGCATGCTGGGGCAACGCGTGAAGACACGGTGCAAGTCTGCGGTTTGTAGAGCACCCTCTGGCAGTTGCATTGTGCGTCGAGGTGGCCGGAGCAGGGCTTGGAGCAGCTGGTGCGATGCTTTTGACAAGTGGTGAGGCCGACAAACAAGGTGTCCGACTTAGTGAGCCGCACCTTCGAGAGCTTGTCACCACCCATCCACTGCACCTGTGGAAGCAGATGGAGATTCAAGAGCGAGCACATGGTTGGTAAGAGTTGATGCTCACCGCTCATGCTTTTATCTATGCACAGCGAGAAATCTCCTTGATCGAGGAGATTTTCTGTTGAATAATTACTTTTGGACGTTTGCCCATGACTGCAGCAAAACTGCTCAACATATAACCTTAGCACGAAATGTCATTGTTAGGTATGACCTCGTACGTATTTGAATTATAAACCCTGATTGAACAAAAACGCTCTACTTAAAGCAAACCTATACAGAAAACTGTAGCAATACTTGGTGATGTGAGCCAGTAGCCGATCCAGGGCTTCATTTCAGTGGAGGGGAGGGAGCGGCGGGGGAAGGGGAAGTGGGCTCCGGCCTCCCCGGCCATCACAGCAAGACAGCCTCCGGCTATGCAGTCACAATGAGCTCTCTGACGATTGGAGGGGAGGGGCCACCTTTTTTATCCGCTAAATATAAGCCGCCCTATCAGCTTGTTGAACGATTCCATTTCTGGAAGGCAGATCAATATAGGACTCGGGTAGAAGTAAAGTGAGCTCGAATGGTCACGTTACAACTTACTGAACTTTTTTGATAGCTCTGAGAGATAAATCTCCCAGAATTATAAAAATGTAGCTGGTAGAGAAAGGCACAGTGTCTGCTGAGAGAGGTAAAACAACTTTAGCTAAAACACTTTAAGGTGATGATATGACTTACTCCCGTGTATTGTAAGTACAATTACTACATTTTACGTATCCTTATTATTGAAAAGCAACAGAAAAACTGGCTAGAAGCTCCTCGACAGTTCTGCCCAGCTACTGGTAGCAAGAGGACCACCATGCATCAATAAGTTTAGTGGAAGCGAGCGTCACCCCTTCCCCATCCCACAAGGCTGCAGGAAATGGAGGAATGGAATAATCTTGTCCACCCAGTTTCTGGAGGGTTCACCTGAGTGTCCGCCTGGAAGCGCGGGTCTGCTGCCGACACCAGCAGCTTGTTGCCCACCCTGTGGGGGAGAACATGCTGTCCAGCAGCAGGAAGCCTCCGCCGCCTCTGCCCTCGTAGTCGAGGGCAGCTGGAGGGGGCACCTTACCCTCCACAGTCAGCTCATAGCTCTTCACACCCGGTAAGTTTGGTACGACGTTTTTCGGTATCCATTTCAACCGTACCTGCGGACAACGCAACGGAAAAGGGCCAGTGTGAACAATCCTGCATCATCCACAAAAAATAACGAGTAGAGTAGCATGTTGAAGTAGCAGGGCATGCAGCACCATATCCTCTGTTCGTTTGTCTGTTTTTATTGACTCAGCCGTTGGCGTACCAGATAATACTAGCACCTCGATAGGTGTTGCTAGTGGTAACATTTAGCGAAAACAGCTATCTGAAACAGCAGCGCCACAGGAGAGAGACACTAACACTAAAACGGTGGCAGCCTGCTACTGACTTCCCGGCTCCCAGCCAATCACCTTCTCACAGCTACATTAACAGTTTGCACGGCGGAGTTTTCCGTTGAGTTTACCTTACCATGGGATCAATGAAGAGGTGCCGCTTGATGGAGCCTTTCTGCGGCAGCGCCCTGCTGTGACCGGCGCGCGGGCTCGTGCTGTGTACCACCATATGCAGAGCGGCCGAGGCGTCCTCGCAGAGCTTGGTAGCATCCTGCTCGGAAGCCGATTAGTGGCGAGCTCACATAAGTAAATACGATTCACAAAATGACACTTCTCCTAATAATGCTCTCTTTGTTCTTTTCTTTGGACTCTGCACCCTCGCCCCTGTGAGGGAGTGGGGAGGTGAACATCCTTTCTTAGATTCTTTCGAAACAGTAAAAAAACCCGCAGTGTAAGCCGCCATCATATTTGACACGATTTGTTCTTGATCGTTGTCCAAACTTTGGTCAAATTTTCAAGCCTGTGTCACCTAGTTCAGGTCACCAGGCCAAGTCTAGTGCCGACCTCACCTCCAGAACTGTGTCAAGTGGCACCAGTGAGAATGGATTTGATCGGTTGAGCTGTGATCCGTATAGAATGATGGGTCCACTGCTACCGTAAGCTGTGAACGAGATTTCTCATATCGGTGGCAAGGGTCAGGTATGGGTCATGGCAGGGGCGTAGCCAAGGGGGGGCGGCAGGGACGCCCCCCTGAGGGCCCGAAGGGCCCCCTGAGGACACGAGTCGCACGACGCGCGGTTCGCCCGCACTATGCTCTGTGGCCAAATTTGAAATAGTATACCAGACAGGGCTCTCTTAAGCCCTCTTCAGCACTCTATTCTGTAACAAGCAGGGCTCTTGTTATCCATCAGGGCCGTTTTGGCGCTGTCGCAGGTGCCCTTTTCGGGGCGCCCCCTGAGTGAAATCCTGGCTACGCCCCTGAGTCATGAACTCTCAATTTGAAATGCATGGAAAACTGGGAAAATTTTGAGAGATGACACTATTTCTGTAGATACAGAGTATAGGATAAACTCTCCACAAAATGGCAGTATCTTAGCCCATTTCCGATGGAAAATATTACAGTTTTGACTTGTTAGCTCTGAAAGCTTATATCGACGTACTTCAAAATCTTTTCAGACTCTAGTTAACAACTTCACTTTCAGAAGATGTGGTGGAAGGCGGAATGGTACTTTTATTTGAATATTAGCTTTTTGTATTGCCATTTCCAGTCGATTGATGGGCACCATGCCCATGTCAAATCATATAGTGACCTTGACGTGACCTTAGCGCAAGCTATTTGACATGTTTCCAGTATGGTTGGTTATGCATAATTTTACTGGTCGAAACGGGAGGAATAGCGCTTAAAGAATGGTTCTAACCCAACCCAGTCATACATTTGAAACAAAAAGGTTTCCCTAAGCTGTCAACTTCTTTGCCTTGTCATTTACTCGATATTGAATGAAGTCAAGAAAGTGCGAATAAAGTTTCGCATTAATTTCGCACGGGCAATCCCCTGGTTTTTGTTCTACCTTGCATAGACATCGACATCGATTAGTTGTCCGAATCCTCATCCCACACTGGCGAAGACAGATAGAATGTCCTCCGGGTCGGGAGCGAAGTCCGTTCACAGCTACCTTCGGCGATTCGGGGAAGGGGAGGGGGCACTGCACCTCCCCCTAAAAGGTCTTGAAAATCAGCGCTAATACACAGTTCCAAAAAGAAACTGTGCCTGTGTGTTCTCTCCCACAAAAGTTCGTCAAATCAGTGTTTGCAGAATGAAACCTGCAGCGTTGAATTTTTAGCTTGGCTCTTTTTCCAACTAAAACCAACCACAGAGCATCCACAAGAGACCGTTCTCTGCTTGCTCGCGATGTTAGGTAACTAATGCAGGAATAGGGTTGCTAGGTTACATGTGCGGGATTTACCCACTTCTGCCTCAGCTACTCGGTTTCGAATACATACGTGATTTATGTAGATACAAACACGGCGCTTCATTCTGCTTTTAGGGCGTAGTTGTTTTTGCAGGTGCTGACAAGAGGCATTTCTTTGCATAGTGCTCACCACCTTGTAGGTACATGTTTTTAATGTAGGTGTTTACTTCCCCGGTTACTGGAGAGCGATCTCTGCTGCCAGTAAATAAAAAAACGCAATGCAGCGGCAACGGTTGACGTGGGAACGGTGAATGGACGTTTAAACCCATAGTACTGCAGCCTGATCTATGCAAAGCTGTTCTTTATTCTAATTTATTCTTCTCATGCAGAGTCCTGACCATATACACGGATTTAATTACCATCCAGAGAAGAAGGTGTTCACCTTTGACAGCGGGCTTGACACGCTGGAATTTGGGTCGCTGAGTTCACTAGAAAACACGATAAAATATATTGTGAGTAATTCTGAAATGATTGCACGACAAACGTACAATTTCCACCTTTTAATTCTGGTTAATTTAAAAACTCTGGCCGAAAATAATGTAAAGCTACAGTGCAGTTGGCGAACAAATGTGACGTCAGGTCTAAGCCCATCACGTACTTTAGCTCGTGACATTTTTTGCCGATTTATTTTCCTGTCGTGCGGCGCTTGACATCCAATTTTCAGCTTGATATCACTGAAGTGGAAATACAACGTCCACTAAGTGATTTTAGATAACAAGGAAATGGTTCAAAGGCAATACGTTTGGCTAAGGAAGTAAGTTAATAGAATAGTTTATGTAAGTAAGTTATTAAATAAGTTTATGTAAATAGAATATTGATACTACTTTCAGACTGGTTCTGTGCTAATCATCTGTCTCTGAACCTGGAAAAACTTTCACACAGCACTATTTTCCTTATCCTAACAATTTCCGTATTCAGGTTAGCCTAGGTCAGCATATTATAGAGGAAAAGGAAGAAATTAAATACCTTGGGGTAATTTTCGATCAACAGTTGAAGTTTTCTGCTCATATAAACCATATCTCAAAAATAATTAGCAGAAATATAGGTATTATTTATATAATTAGATATTTCATTACCGATCGGGTTGCATTTCTCCTTTATAATGCATTAATTCAACCATATATTAACTATTGTTGTCTCATCTGGGGTGTAAATTATTCCTCGCAACTCTACAGAATCACCATTCTTCAAAAAAGGGCTGTTAGGTTAATTGATCGGATTTATCTGCCTAGAAGTTCGGAACCAGCCTTCAAAAGTATTCAATCCTCAAAATTACTGATCTTGCGAAAACACAAATGCTAATTGTAGTACACAAGTTTCTTATTGGTTTACTCCCAGATGGTATACAAAATTTGTTTCACGTTAGGGAAATAAGACCATATGATACGAGACGTGTTCTCATGTTAGAGCAACCATTTTCAAATCGAAACTACCGGCTTTTTACTACGCCTTGCTAGCGCCTAAGTTGTGGAACACGATTTTCTCCCAACAAATTTGAAACAATTGCGGAAATCCCAAGAAATAAACTAACTATAAAAAACTATTACGTGATCATTTCATTGGGTAAAGTAATGATGAAAGCGTGTTATAACAGTGGTAGCGAAGCGCGTTATTAATAACGTATATTAGACATGTCGGTGGCTCAGCACCTGGTGTCGAGTCACACCCTGGTGCTCCACACGTGACACACATGTAAAAAAAGAAAAAATCGAATCATGCTCTCATCTTCAGTCGCTCGCACCTCATCATCATCCGATAAAATGCAAAACAGGTGAGTAAAGACTCGACTTTTTCTTTTCTATTTTTTTGACACGACATTTGGCTCGACAACTAGACGAGAATATCATTTATTCTCTTCGTTGCCTTGGGGGCTGGTGAACAACAGGTTTCACCTAGCTTGCTGACCCGACGGGGCAACGGAGGGAATATACTCCCTCATGCTCACATTTTCAGTCTCTCTCACCTCATCATCATGCAAAACACGTCGATGTATGACGGACATTGAACCTGTCTATGGCTCAACACCCGGTGTCAAGCCGCGCACTGTGGTGTTTCCGCAAAAGACAAACATTATAAAAAAAAGTTGTCGTTATGTTTTTTATCATAATGACGTGCATTATCTAAAGATTCTAATAACATGCGGCATCACCTTGAAAATAGCTCAGGTTCTGGCAGATTAACCGAAAACCGAAAATAATTTGCTTCACGAAGGCGCAAAGCTTAAGCGATCAAAATAAGTAATTGGTCCAAATATGTCATCTCATGCGACTGATTTATTGAGCCTGTTGGATTTTGGATATATTTGTACTAGATGTACGCTGTCGACCTCCACTCTTGTGTGTTTGGTCGACCTCCACTCTTACAGTGGGTACTTTAGCGGGTAAAGTAAGTGTGATGTTTAGCGGGCTTAGCGGGTAAAGTTTTGTGTGTGATGTTCCAGATTCTGCTTGCGAATGTAGGAAGGCACCGATTCATCCCGTTTTTTTCTTCTAAATATAGTTAAGACAGCCGTACCAATAATGACCGCCATTATTATAAAGGCAAATGGTATAAAAACGTACTAGCAGGCCGATTTACTATTAATCTCCCTCCCAAACTATTTTGTTTTATGCGACAATCAGGGGAGAGGGTAACATAGGGTTTAATTTTTTGGACGGTTAGTAGGATCCAAGTGTTTCTTATCTCCTCCTTGGATACAACAATACTGTTTGAGCCGGGTCTAAGACATTGACCACATTTTCTGGCGTTGAGGCCAGAACAAGCACATCTGTTGGGATATCCAGCAAAACCTGTTCTGGCCGGGCATTGCTGGCGACAACGGAGATGCTACGGATTATTCGGCGGGCATCCCCAGCCACTGTCGACACCTGGTCCGGAACTTACTGGCGGGAATATATGGGCGGGACAAGAAAGTACAGAGGGTCTATCGTCTTTTGGCCTGCGATGGGCAAATTGTCTGTCATGACAAGAAAATGAGATACACATTTTGTTGCATGGAGATGGAATGGTGTATCGCCAAATGATTGGAAACTTCCAAATAATTTGATTGTTTGTATGTCAATTGGTATTCCGGCATACGCAGAAGCGTAAGCCAGTAAAAGCGTCTACTACCTATTTTGGTACCTAAAGCATAGGGGGTGTTTAAACATTAGAAGAATCGTCTGGCGTCAGACCGTCAAATGTGAAAACTTCAAAGGTAGACTTATTTCAGCTGCTGCGGTCTTAACTAGATGGAAACACGATGCTAATTAGCTAATTAGTCACAGCTCAGATGCACTCTGGCTGAAATATTTCTTCATAGGTGTTTTCTAACTTTTACACGGAAAACCTCAATAAGGACAGTTGTATGAATTTGTGCGAAAGTGATGGGGGCGCTTATTTCTGAGCACAGGCAGACCCAAAAGTGACAAAATCCTTATATATAATCCGATTTATTAGCTTTCTGAAATTTTCAAGTGCAGGAATTTCATGCTTTACTTTCATGTGAATGCAGGCCAAATAGTAGAAGTGTGATCGTGCGAGGGCTGAGCTGCTAAATTACGCTCTTCGTTTGAGTTTTCGGACCCTAGCGTGACAGAGCTGCCTTCTGCTCCAGAACACAACATTTGCCATATGTCCTTATTCGAAATGTCGAAGTATATAATTTTTTAAACCTTGTATCTAAAAACAGACATAAGGCATGTGGCCCTAACGACGTGAGCGCGCGCATACTTCATGAATGTTCCAATGAACTAAAAACACCAATAGCGTTACTTCGTTGACTTTCTCTTTAGCACCGTGTTTTTCATACCACTGGAAACGTGGGGAGAATTTTTATAATATTTAAGAAATGTGCATAGTCATACGCATCAACTATCGGCGCTGGCGTATACAAGGGGGAAGGGCTATAGGGGCTCAAAGCCCCCTAAATTTCTAAGTGCCCATTAGTGATCACCCAGTAAGAGGTTATAGGAGGTAAAGGTGGTGTAAGGTTGATTCACCTAGACTCCTAGCCCCCACCCCCTCCCATAAGCAAAACTCTGGGTCAGCAACTGACGATAGGGCTCGAGGATTGATAGAAATTCTTACAAAATACTAGAAGCAGAAAGGGTGTTGTTTGCTTCATTGCTGCCTTATGTGCACCTGTTTTGGCTGACCAACAGTATGTCTGGACGTTCGTGTGTTACAACATGGGATTCTTGCAGTCTGGAGCAACAGATTCACGGGATCTGGAACTAATATCACTTATACGGACAAAGCGTAAATCTCAAACTTCTGATTCACGACAAAAAAAGTCCTTCAATATCAACAGCAGAACACTGCCATGGACAAAATCATTTCTGGAAAAGAACAGCAGCTAGTTTGAATGGTCAGTGTTCTTCATAGTTCCTAGTCATCTCAGGTTCGCATGAATGAATGGGCATCTCTCACTCCTTCTCTTTGGATGTTTTGTTAGCGGCTTACATTCTGGAACCTGGCAATACGTTCCAATATCATCATAAAAGGTCGGACCCCCAATAAAGAACAACCCAGTGTCCAAATGAAACTCCTCTCTCCCCCAGGTGCCTGTCTCGATCAGAGATCCTAAATCCATATACGTTTCCGAATGTAGTGCCGGAGACAATATCAATATTTGAAGCCTCTGATTAATCAGAGTAAGCTATTGTATAATTAAATAGCTATTGCATAAACTAAATAGTAAGCTACTGCGTGCAAACTCACCGTAAGTGTTATGGTGATTGACTTGCCCTTCACATGTGCGTGACAAAATTTAGACTTGGGATCCAGTTTTATACAAAGGTCTCTTTCTTCATTGTTGACTCTTAAGTCACACTCCGGCTTTTTAAGGTCAATGGTGATGTTCCCATAGTCAGCGATAGATTTGTAACAAGTTTTTGTTGAAGGCATTATCCCTTTCACAAACTTGGTCCAGTTTTTCATTCAGTTTGTCCAATGTTGCCTCATCCTTACTCTTGGAGGGGGAAATTAGAAACAAGATTGAACAAAAAACGATTATACTGACCGTGTCTGCTCTGGTCATATCGATGCCAGCTTAGTTTGATCACTGAAAATAGAATGCGCTGTACAGCTGTAATTCCACATCAATAATGAGCAGGAATACAGCCGTCGGTCGGATCTTCGGTTGTTGAAACTTCGACCAGGGTGCGCTAAGCTTCAAGCACACTTCTAGTTCAACACATAGTTTATTTGTATCGCAGATGTTTGCATATGAAACACGTTCACTTGGTTTGTTAGCGGATAAGCGACAAGAAAGGGCGAAATTTGTTTCCCTTTGGTCTGACGCTGGGCATGGATCCGGACCTGACCTGTACCTGGACTCTGACCTGGACTTGGGGCGAAATTCCTGGAGTTAAAATGTCTAGCTCATAAAAGCTCTTATACTGTCCACGTGCCTACATCACCGTGAGTCTTTTGATCACTCATCTCCACATAAGTCTCAAATATAGCCTTTATATGCTTAGATGAAACACGAGGAATTTGGAGTATGCGCTAGTTGGGTTTAGGTTGGAGCAGATTGAGAAATGCGTAAATGAAGGCCAAATTACGTTAGGAATATCAAATTACTGAACTGTTTAAATGCTAATGAGCCCAGTTTTGCCTTTATAGCTTCATTAGGAGCTCAGATTTACAAATTATAATTGAAAAAAATTACAGAATGCAAAAACACTCAAGACCACGCCACACTTCAAATACATGCTGCCTGCATTCGATGTGTGAAGTGGTTAGATGTGATATGTGCCCGTGTGTCTTGTGTCTTTTATAAGCGTCTTATCTGTGTTTCTGATATACATTTTGAATATTTGAGCTCCTAATGAAGTCATAAAAGCGAAATAATGGGCTAATTAGCGATTTAATGACTAATTTGTTAAATAGTTGCAATGAAATATGGCTCTTTCTTACGCGTTTTTCATACACTAGCTTGAAAATATAGGGATAACGCTTCCTGAAGTTTTTTTAGCTTGGTATCAGGAGGCGAACTGATAGGTATATGTAAATCTTATCTGGCGTTTTAGGGCGCGCCGACATTACATCTTTTCAGTATGAGCTGACTTTTCATATAATAGTTTTTCATTTTATGTGACAGGCTTCCTCAATATGATATACGCGGAAGGCCGAATTGGGACTGTGACATTCACTCTTGCATATATTATCTGTAGAGCGAGTATTTTCTGTCATAGACAATCATGTGACAGCATTAACACGGATTATGATGTCTCATGATCACGTGTTAATTCAATCATGCTTCAACGGGGGATAACATTTAACTTGGGAACTGCTCGATAAAGTGGGTTAATATGATTTAGTATTGGAAAGGGCGTGCATAAATAGTTTCAAGGTCCACCACATGCCTAGTCAGTGTGACGACTTCTTTTCTATAGTGAGACCAAAACTTCACTTGGAGAGCTGGACCCCCGTATAGGTCGGAATATTCCTCCATGCCTTCATATTTTCCGTAATAAGAACGCGAGTCATGCGCACACTTACGCAAATAAAGCGCACATTCGCCTGAACGACGACCACCGCTGGGTATTCCAATTACGGGATGGAACGGTGGCTTTGAATCCGTCGTTCATCCCGTTCTGAGTAGGTACAGCCTTAGGAAAAGCAGCTGTGGTTGGATTTCCCACCAGGCTGCCCACTGAAGCGGTGAGGCTGTGTCGTAGATCTCGTTCGCTTCCAAAAATAGCGGCTAACGCATCAGCCAAATGGTCCTTACCTGCTGCATTTTAGTCCGCCTTCGAAGAAACCTGTTGGCTATGATTTCTTGGAAGCCACAGGACATACCAAACTTAGTCGTGCAATTCTGTCAGGTGTCTGGTATTCATGTGTGTACGTAGGTATTTGCACTCGGCCTGTGCCTAGAAGTTTGGCTGTCAGGTTTATCTCCCGGCTCAAGGTAACTGTATGACTGTAGAACTGTACAATAGGGTGGAGTGAAAAATCAAAATTATAATTTGACCGTTCCTTAACATAGTTTTTTTCTATTATGTTAGGCTTTATGGAACTCAAAAGTGACAGAGTTTTGGAATTCAGACCACGGGAACATGAACAATAGCGAGCATTTACCCATGGATGCTTAAGAAACTTTTGGCGTTGCAGTTTCCATTGGAAATCTTTGGTGCTAGCGTACGGTGGCTTAAGCGCTAGCTCTTAGAGCAGGTCATGTGCAGGTTGAAGCGTGGGGATCACCCCAAATTCATGTTGGAGGTGGAATATAGAACCCGAATAATGGATAGGTATATTTCGGTTGCAGTGGTGGATGTAAGGGGAAGGGGGCAGGGGCTCAAACCCCTTCCCCGAAATGTCTGATTGCCTATAGTAGTAAATGCATCGCTGGAGGCTTTCTGAGGTAAAACGATACTGTAAAACGATACTAAGCCCAATTTGAGAGAATTTAACGGCATGCCGATTGGGGAAAAATTGAAAATCGATTGAAAACGTTTTGACTTATAGGCTTTCAAAGCCAGACCTGCATTTGAGATCGCTGCAATTGCGCGGTCGGACCAGGTCACTTAATATTGGAGACAGGGTGGTAACGTCATAACGCCATATAACCGGGATGGTATGTCAAGGTCACCTCACATGAAGTTCAAGGTTAAGTTCAAAAGTCACAGGTCTAGGTTATATCAGAACTTTCAAGTTCATTGACCCCAGTGCTTCCGGTGAAATGACCCGGTCGGACGTATATGACGGTTAAATGACCCGGTTTCCCGGTCTGACGTATATTATCCTATGACGCCATAGTAAGGTACCTCAATGTAAAGGTCAACTTCAAAGGTCATTGGTAAAGGTCGATCCTCATTTTCCACTAAACAGTTGCTATAGTGCTTGTCATAGTGTACAAAATAGGTATTACAGCATATTCTGACCTCCTAGGTCAATGACCTTGAATGACCTTGACCTTAATACTGTAGAAAACACTCATTGTGACCTTCCCTCTATGACCATGACCCGCCTTTAGCCTATTCCCGTCTTTTTCCTGTATAATCACGGCATTTCCCAATAGCTCCCCAGCATGGCCAATGTTTGACCTTTATGACCTTTTTGACCTTAAAGATATTGACCTAGGTTAATGAAAATCACTCATGATCTAGATAATTATAGCTCCCACCCATCCTCCAACTGGTATTTTTCTACACCACTTAGTTTCCGAGATCTTAGGCAGGCCCCCTCCAGTGCGCGTTAGTGCCAGACCCCTCTCCAGTGCCGGTGTTAACTCAGACAGCAGACGCTCCACTCTGCCCCAGTGAGCCACAAATCAGCACCAGATGCCGCTTCTCCAGCCGCCTCAGAAAAATAGTCGGGGGAAACTTTAAGCCCCCGCTGCGCGTGTTAACCCGCGCCCCACCGGTGGTAAGGCGCCACCTTCGCCCCATCGGGGTTAA
Organism: Lepas anatifera; assembly: GCA_034440635.1. Classification (NCBI taxonomy): domain Eukaryota; kingdom Metazoa; phylum Arthropoda; class Thecostraca; family Lepadidae; genus Lepas; species Lepas anatifera. Next base: position 3,245,265 of record JAOTON010001034.1, read on the forward strand.
TGAAGGTTGGAGTTAGAGAGGGCATCGATGACCCCCTCTAACTCCAAAAATATGGGGCTTAGCGCAAATCTGCAAAATGCATCAGAAAGCTCGTGTGAATTCAGGACGAAATTATTTCGTATGTTTAAACGCTCAGTTCAATAGCTTGAACTCCAGAGGTCAAGTCAGGTCACGATAGGCTATTTCCACTAAATATGGAATGCTAAAGCAAGCTGGGCATAACCCTCATACCGTTAGAGCTATTGCAATCTGGTACGGTACATTTGACAGAAGAATGCCAGACCTTTTTCCGCAATGTACAACATAATGACCTCCTGCCAGAGGTTTGGCTTCCAGAGGTCACCTCATGACCTAATATGACCTAAGGTCACCAAAGCTCAGAAAGCGATCTTGCCGTATATCAAATGAAAGCCAGTGAAAAGTTTTCATACACAATGACGTTTATTTCGGCTATTTAGCTTGATTAGATAAAACATTATCGTCATAACACTGTTTTGACCCCTGGTGACCTGTGATGACCTCAGATAGGTCAAAGGCAAATATTGTCCCTGAGATCCATGAAAGGGTGTCCAAGAACGCTTTTCTGAGCACTCTGAGCATTTGCAATAATTTTTGTGAATTTTTGATCATTAGACAGCTTTTCCCCATGCCTTTTGAGAGGTCCCCTCATGACCTGATCTCAGGTCACGAAATTAAAAAATCCCGGATATAGGTGTGTCGTGTGGACCCTGGAGGGGTCATGAAGTGTAGGAAAATTCAAATCAATCAGCTTAGAAATGTAGCTCTTATAGGGCCCAAAAGTTGAAATAAGGTGGCCTTGGTTGACCTTGTCTGGTGACCTGACCTGACGTGACCTGGGGTAAAAATTTCAGGGACGATAGAAAAACGATAGGGTGAGAGGAACACCTCTCAACCACGGTGCTGCGCCTCGTCATTTCTCTGTTATCCCGAAAAAAACCTTAGGGGAGCCATCGATGGTCCCACCGTGGTGCGAGGGTTAACCGTCGCCCCGGTAGGGATGTATGAACACCCCTCGGGGTTTCCGGCGGCATGAAAAAACGGCGGTGCGAAGACAAGGTGTGCCAACTACGGTGGCGCGAAGCACCGCCGTAGTTGGCACACCTTGTCCTTGATCGATTCGCAACTTTCCTAAAAATTTTTACACGCGCATTGACGGCGGTCTGAGCCACCTTCGCTTTCACGGGTGGGGGGCGGGTACCCGCCCCCTAAGATCTCGAGAACCACGGTAGGTAGCGAAAAACGGTAAACGGTGTTGGGTAGCCCATCCACTTCTCCATCGAAAGTAATTATACTATTTTTGTCAGGTCACATTTAAGGTCACAAGAGGTCAAAACATGCCGTCATAGGGATAACATGTAAATGAAGGTTTTCGGCCATTGCATCTGAACAAGTAAAGATAGAGCAAAACGACTTCAACTGTATAAATCCTCGCAGCAAGCCGAATCGAATAATATATAATTTGACCTTGCTACGTCAAATCAAGGATTTGACCTGACCTGACGTCAGGTCAAGGTCAAATTATATAAAGTGCCTATCATTTAAACTGCAAAGATAAGGCAAATCTATTGCAGCTAAAATAAACGCTCTAATTCAGTGTAAATATTCAGTTAATTCAGTGAGCTGTCGCCCCGGTAACTCAGTTGGGAGAGCGTTGGGCTCCGGCCCGCTGCTCATAAGCAAGCAGTGGCAGTGCATGTCCAGGCTTGGAATCGGTTCTCCTGAGGCGCTCCGGCGCTCAATAGTTTACCCGACGTACAGGTCGGCTGGCAACTGACTGGTGAGAGGGTGATCTGAGCGGGGCGGCCGTCCCTGTGCTTTGTGGGACGTTAAAATTTGACGTCTAAATAAACCCTTCATTGTGGGAGTTCCTCGTTCGGTTGGTGGGGTCGGGGTCTCCGTGACAAGTCCCTTGGTGACTTTAGTGAGGCTCCGACTCCAGCAGTCAAACTGGGAACAACTTGGACAAAATTAATAAAAATAAAAAATATCGGGGCTTGGATAGGAAAAAGTATCTTGAGCCCATATTTTTCACCCCGTGGTGTTTTTTTTGCTTTTCGTCTCCAGTTCCCAAAATCCTAATTCCTACCGAAAAGGCATATTGTAACGGAATTTTTCACTGCGTGACGTTTTTTCGACTTTGGTTTGCCCCTCCCAAACCAACCGGCTAGATCCGCCATTGTGTCCTGGCCCCTTTCTATGTTCATGTTGCAATTTTTTACCTGCGACCTCTGAGAGGTATGGGCTGCTTCAGGAGATTTTCCGACTTGGGCCAATCACTTTGCAGGAAATGACGATAAATATTTTATTTGATGCCTTTTCTTTCAGATTGTTATCGGGAGTCGATTGACGTGCAGTCAAGGTGAGCCAAATTAATTGACTGATGTAGTGTCTTCATGAATTTGTATGAGGTATCAACCAGCTTTCACGTTTTTCGGTATTGCTATTCTGTACGAAGTGGGGTGTTTACCTCCATAAGTCCATACATGTAAATTCAAACAAAAAAACGAGCAAATGACACATACACAATAATGGGTTAAAACGGGCATGGATTCTCCCCCATGGCGAACCCATGGATCCATGACCCCATGGATCCTCCCCCATGGAACTCCCCCATGGCGAAGGTGGCTCGGAGGCCCAACGAGGGCGGGTGTTATAGTTTCAAACGTAGCTGCATAAAGGTTTTATGCTCAAATTGAAGTTTTAGTTAAGCTGCAGTGTTATTTCTTCTCATCAGCTGACACCACTTTTGAAACACCAGTAAACTTCGACAAAATCAGCGCACTAGAGATGATCCGCTGCCGACGAGGTGGAAAGAAGAAGAAGAAGGAAAGCTAATAAAAACAAGAAAAACAGTTTTGATTGCCTGGGAAGCATCGGGAAATATCGCCTGCACTCAAACAACAACAACGCACTTGGGAAGAACTGAAGGGTGGAAAGTGCACGGATTTATTTTTAGGTGGGATGTGAATGTGTTAGGGTGGTATTTTGAATCATGCGTTTGATATTCCTTGAGCAATACGTATTTGTCAACTTGATCTCGTAATATTAAGTTTTCTTAAATTGTTTTTATGATAACCAATTTAAAAATATAAAACTAAGTGCTTTTTAAAACTCCATGAGCATACTGAAAAAGTCTCAAAGTGGAGGTTTGAATTGCATGCACCTGCCCTGCCATCTAAGGGCTTGTTCCAGTGCCTCCTTAGAAAAAAGATGAGAGTAGCTTGGAGTAAGTCGGAGCAGGTGCAAAAACTGATGTCCGCTGGACCGATTTCGGATGAGATTGGATGAGATATCAGCTGATTGCGCCTGGTCAGCGCCAATATGGCGGGCTTGGCGCAGCTAAGAAATTAATCAAATTTGATTAAGGCCTCTGAAACTCATTTAATGTATTTTAGTGGAAGTGGAATACAGAAAAAACGTAATCAAAGCCTTTAGCTGCCCACAAACGTCGTTTCTCACTGTAAAACAACTTATTTTAGTTTCTCAATTGAAATTTGTGTGCCACAATTGAGCTCCTCCATCCTCCTCTGAAAAACCACCTTTCGTTTGAGAGGAGGTTGGATTAGATTTGAGATGAGCTTTGGCGAGCTTGGAGGAAGTTTAAGGAGGCGCTGGACCAGGCGAGAGGAAGTTGGAGAAGCTTTGAGGAGGTTGGAGCAGGTTTGAGGGAGGCGCTGGAACAGGCCCTAGGTACCTAAGTCAAAGTCATTGCTCAATGAGAGGCAAACATTAGCCAACTGGGCCCCATTTCATAAAAGGCGTAACTTATGCTTATAGCGTAGAAGTAGCATAATGCAGCGTAGAAAGTGAATAATACACCACAATCTTGTTTCACAAAAATGCAGCGTAAAATACAACTTCTTGCAAAGTTACGCTGCTCTAAACTACGCTGTACTGGAATTCAGCATAGAATATTGCCAATATTGTTTCATATAGCAGACAACATGTAAGTTGAATATGTAAAACACGCCTGAAAAGCTACGCAAGATATAGCAGCGTAACATTTATCAGACAATGAAGCAAAACATGAAAAATATATAATTTCTTATGGAATTCTGAATCTGAAGTAAAATTAGATAGTGTAGTGAAGGAAAAAAGAGTCATGAATGTAAAATAAACTTAAATGGAAGTGTGTGCAAGTTTTCCTTGCACAGGTATAAAGTGCAAGTTGCACATGCCAAATTGAGCTGGTATGTAGAGTTCTCACGGCCATTTGATATGCCAAAAATGATTTGTATGAGGTATCAACCAGCTTTCACGTTTTTGGTATTGCTATTCTGTACGAAGTGGGGTGTTTACCTCCATAAGTCCATACATGTAAATTCAAACAAAAAAACGAGCAAATGACACATACACAAGAATGGGTTAAAATGGGCATGGATTCTCCCCCATGGCGAACCCATGGATCCATGACCCCATGGATCCTCCCCCATGGAACTCCCCCATGGCGAAGGTGGCTCGGAGGCCCAACGAGGGCGGGTGTTATAGTTTCAAACGTAGCTGCATAAAGGTTTTATGCTTAAATTGAAGTTTTTCTGCAGTGTTATTTCTTCTCATCAGCTGACACCACTTTTGAAACACCAGTAAACTTCGACAAAATCAGCGCACTAGAGATGATCCGCTGCCGACGAGGTGGAAAGAAGAAGAAGAAGGAAAGCTAATAAAAACAAGAAAAACAGTTTTGATTGCCTGGGAAGCATCGGGAAATATCGCCTGCACTCAAACAACAACAACGCACTTGGGAAGAACTGAAGGGTGGAAAGTGCACGGATTAATTTTTAGGTGGGATGTGAATGTGTTGGGTGGTATTTTGAATCATGCGTTTGATATTCCTTGAGCAATACATATTTGTCAACTTGATCTCGTAATATTAAGTTTTCTTAAATTGTTTTTATGATAACCAATTTAAAAATATAAAACTAAGTGCTTTTAAAACTCCATGAGCATACTGAAAAAGTCTCAAAGTGGAGGTTTGAATTGCATGCACCTGCCCTGCCATCTAAGGGCTTGTTCCAGTGCCTCCTTAGAAAAAAGATGAGAGTAGCTTGGAGTAAGTCGGAGCAGGTGCAAAAACTGATGTCCGCTGGACCGATTTCGGATGAGATTGGATGAGATATCAGCTGATTGCGCCTGGTCAGCGCCAATATGGCGGGCTTGGCGCAGCTAAGAAATTAATCAAATTTGATTAAGGCCTCTGAAAATCATTTAATGTATTTTAGTGGAAGTGGAATACAGAAAAAACGTAATCAAAGCCTTTAGCTGCCCACAAACGTCGTTTCTCACTGTAAAACAACTTATTTTAGTTTCTCAATTGAAATTTGTGTGCCACAATTGAGCTCCTCCATCCTCCTCTGAAAAACCACCTTTCGTTTGAGAGGAGGTTGGATTAGATTTGAGATGAGCTTTGGCGAGCTTGGAGGAAGTTTAAGGAGGCGCTGGACCGGGCGAGAGGAAGTTGGAGAAGCTTTGAGGAGGTTGGAGCAGGTTTGAGGAGGTGCTGGACCAGGCCCCAATGGAAGAAAAGTCACATTCTAAATATTTTACAGGAGAGCATTTTTGCTGTTTTGCTTAACACAAGTGGAACCCTAGGACTGGTTTGAAAACATAACAACACTTTTTTGGGGGATTTTTGTTAAATATTTAATAACTAGATAGAGCTCGTCTTTCCAAATTTAATGATTTGATAATCCTAAATTCACAAAAATGACGAGCTTTTCTTTCATGGGAAGGCAGTGCTGGTCTGTGCTTGAAAATTGGTACTCCTGAATCTTGTCTTTATAGCCTTGGTATTAAAATGCTCAGGTCTGATGCTATAGAATTTGTCACTAAATGCACCATGCATTGAAAATTGGAATTAACCATAAAAAGTGCCAGCTGATTCTGCAGGCATCATTCCTTCCAAAATTTAGTGATATGTTAAACCTTATTGTCCACTCAAATTGAATGTTTTCCACATAAATTTTACCTAGCTGAAGCCATCTAATTTGATAAACCATGAAAATTATGGACTCCTTTTTTAACATTCATGTGCCACATGATTGGGAAACCTTTTTGGGTATGAAATTAGTTTAGAGACTCTTGGCTAAGCCCAACATAGGTTATTTACCCATTTTTTAGGGTAGCTTCATATAATGGTCTCTTAGATTTGAACTAGATTAGGATGAAATGGAAAAAATTCTGTGCAAAATATTTGCATTTGTTATTCCTCAAACTCATGGTAATATGGAGCTGTTCTCATAGCCTCAATTGAAAAGGCTATATGTGCATGCTGCATGTTTTACATCCATACACATATATTGACAGTATGCATACATAAAGCGTACCTCCTAATACTAATATTTTATGATATTTTAATATTTTGATCAGAAGAAGCCAAGAAGTTGACTGCAAAAGTAAAATTTTCATTGTATGATATTTAGGATTCATCTTACCTCTGGTATTTTCATTCCATATTGGCTTTTCTGGGATGTTTCTTGTGTTTTCCAGTGTTGTTTCTTTGTCAGTGTATGATACCATGCTGGCACTAAATACTGAAATGAGGCACGCTAGTGCATTTACCATAGAGTAAATTATTTGAAGGCCTTGAGTCTTTTGAAGTAGGTTCTAAGACACATGAAGACTAGTTATTTATTTTATTCTAAAAAATATCCTCCTATTTTATTCTAAAAAATATCCTCCATCCGGGTGCCCAACAAATAAGAAAAGTGCTTGCCTTTGAATGATATTCATCCCCTATTTTGTGTGCATTTCTGAAAAAACTTAAACATGTGATTTGATTGACTTTGATTGATTTGTTGATTAAAATAAGGTCAAGACTATTCTAAATGTTTAACTGTGCTACTCATCCTTGCTTTTTTCATTGTAAATACATTTGATTGCTTTTTAACTGTTAATTTACCTTTTCTCTTTTTAATTTTTTCCATTTGGTTTATTGTTTATTTTCTCATCACACCTGTTTTTGGGCCTGATTTTGAGCACTTTCTATTTCAATCCCTCTATAAATAACAATGTCATAAGGTAAAGGTTATGTTTTGGGCTGCGGCAGGGGGAAATAAAAGTTGGTTTGCGCTGAGAAACCACAGCGTAAAATTTGGGAGCTCCGGCCATATGCGTAATTTTCCCATCCCAGAACGCATAATGTAAAGATGTGTACAGAGCAGAGTGGTGGCATGACCTTAAAACATTCAGTGCGAACCACTCGAAGTCCTCTACATTTCCACAAGACTTTTGGGTATAAAGTAAGAAAAATCTGTAACGTAAGATGGGACTACCTTGAAATCATAACTGTTGATACTTTCAACAGTGGAACTCTTCAACTGTTGATACTTCAACAGTGATACTTTCAATTCTGTAACACTTTCTGTGGAAAGTGTCACAGAATTGTCAAGGAAAATAAGCAAACTGTATTTACTTGAGCTTTACGAAAATGAATAAAAATTCCACTTGTTTTTTTAATTTTAAACTCAAGGAAGGAGGTTAGGCGCTACATGCATCGGAAAGGTGGGGTCGATGATAAGTTTAGGAATGATAACCCGAACTGGACAGGGATCGGTTAAGGTAAGACACCTTGTCTTGTTCCCTGCCACCTATTTTGCTAAACATCAGAGCTCACCGCATATACCACAGTGGGGAAGAGGGCGGCACAGTGCACCCAACATAGGCATCACAAGTACACACCGCAGACGACACATCACACACCAGATATGCACAGCTACAGAACACACAGGAACAGTACAACCACACATCCCCCTCAGAGAAGACAAAAAGGAAAAAGAAAAGATGGAGCAATGAGCCAATTTCTAGTTATTAAATCAAATCAAATGTAATCATGCCCCATCACCATGAGGAGCCCTACATTTCCCACTCCACTTCATCATCGTCGATGGGACAACTGATGCAATGCACCGATCATAGTTTCGGTGCCTTGTTCTTATGATGTGTTAATTTTCTAGTATGGCGCACGGCGGAAAATCGATAATTGTCTGAAAGCCCACTGCGTAAGAATTCGTGCCTTAACCAAGTATTATTTCCCCCCGGCTGCGGAGAAACCCATGCCCCGTAACCACAGCAACTAGCGACTCGCTGCTTTCACCAATAGAATCAGCGGGGTCAGAAACGGAATATTTTTCGGTTTCATTTCGATCCCTCCATAAATAACAACGTTATAACGTAAAACGTTATTTTTTGGTCTTCGGAGAAACCCATGCTCCGTAACCACAGCAGCTAGTGACTCGCTGTTTTCACCAACGCCAATTCTATTCGTGAAAACACGCATTAAATATTCTATTGCCTATCTATTGCATTAAATACGAGTTACACTGCAAAGTATTAAAAGTTTGCAGTGTAAGTAGTATTTAATACACTATTTCCATTTTTTGTTTTCCAGGAAGTATTAATTTTGAACCATGATTGAATATTTATGGAGCTTTTTAAGGTGAAATTTCCTAGTTTGCGAGATAGCTCCACCATAATTTACCAAGGGAATGTTTACTTTCCATTTGCCAAATTTACCAAGTGATTTGACCAAGCAAAGGGCTGCCACTTTTATGACTTGTTTCGTTTTCTTACTGATTGATCCCAAGTGTACTCATCTTTTGGAACAAGCACTGCCATTTATGGAGTGTGCCTTAGTCCCAAATTTGTATCCTTTTTCCCTTTATGGGGGATTTATTCATCCGGGTAATGCTGACCACAGTTTCTTTCCATTGGAAAGCTCCATAAATGATCGTTATTTTGGGTATGCTCTTAAATTTAACTTACCCGGTAAGAGCGTGTGACCCGTCTTAAAAACAGTAATAATTACTCTCCATTTCATCCCCCCCCAATTAAGTCTATCCAACACCCCGTTTAGTTCCAGCCTCCATGTGTTAATGCTTATTTTAATGTCGGAAAAGTACTCGCACAGTATGTACACTGGCGTCGCCTGGCATTCGCTGCCGCTTTGGCTGACGGCGGGGCAGACACCCCATCTGTTGGCTGCGGTGCGAACTGCTGGGTGGCGCCAGCTGTGCACTCAAGCTACACACTCGCATTTCTCGCGCGGCGTGCGAGACACTATTAGACGTCTGCTCGCATCATAGCGTCTGCTCAGGCTCGCCCATAAGTCGTGTATATCGAACATGACAGGCAGGCACACAACCGCGGATCGGCACTTGGCTAATCCCCTTTGAATTAACTTGGCGCTCGTATTTCCCTCCTCATTTTTCTGTTACCTTGCTTTGCTCTCCCTGCTGGAGACGGGTTTTGCGATGATCGTGTATTGTGTCTCGCTTGTAACTGCAATAAACTTGTCTGGAAGTAAATAATATATATTTCGTGCTCGAATGCAATGCAATTCGTGCTGTAATGCAGAGTAAACCCATTACCCAGTGAATCCGGACTGATGTATTCAATTTTGCCTTGTCTTGGTGACACTGCCTCTTCTGTTTTAAGGCTAATTTTTCAACAAAAACAATTGGTAGGTGCCTACTTGACTGAGAGGCTGACCCCAAAAGCTGATCTTTGGATAGGTCAACTAATCAAAGGTGGGGTCTTGAGTCAATAACAATGTATTTTGAGGGAACGGAGATTTGGGCTCGAGGCTGCTGGTTAGAACTGATCAAACCATTCTGTACACCCAGCAGGCTTAGATGAGATATTGTTGGAGTTGCCCTGTGGTAGAATTCCTAGCTTGGTGCTGCTTTTGCATTGTTTGGGGCTGGAAGAGAGAGTTTAGGACAGACACAAAAATTGGAGACAGAGTATGACACCTGCTAAATGAGTGTTAATATGCCTGCCTGGGTTCCTTTTAGAACAATAACAAAATATACCAACGAGATAATTCTGCTTGTGTTAAATCAAACCCTGCACTTCCAGTAAATTCATTCCCCAATCTGGGCAAGGCTTGAGCTCCTCCATTTCATCATTAAACCCCTGCCTGGTTGTGTGGAGTGGTGAGGTACCAGTGCTTAGAAAAAGCTTGAGACTGGTTTCTCGGAAAAATTCACCTGTTAGCGGGCCTTTAAAAGGGTGAGCAGTAGGATCATGGAATAAAGATAACTCTAGATTAATATGGGTATCTCTATTCCATGGTGGGGCTGCTGCCTAAATGCTTCATGTGCGAATTCAGGATTGTTTGAATTTTTGGGGGTCATTCTTTTTATTCGGGTCCTACAGTCAGGGTTCCTTAGACAAGTTCTTTAAGCACATTCCTACTTCTTTATTGAGATGCCACTTCCAAAAGATAATACTTCAAGAACTTGGAACAAAATACTGACATTTTAGCTGTCAACTGATAGGTAGATGATAAGGTGTCCGGGATGGGGTGTTAGTACGTTAGTTTTTGTATGTAAACATTGGCTTTTAATTGACTGGTTGTTATGGGAATCGGTCACTTTGATGGTGTTGTTGGGGGTCTCAAAGTGGAACCGACGAGGAAGTGAGCGTGACATCAACCCATCTGCGTAGTTTTACTCTGTAGTGAAGCTATGGTTCATGGCTCCCGTCATCACCCTCTCTGAAGTAAGGGGGTGTTTACCCACCTTCCCGTTTTTTTGTAAGTGGCCATCAAGTGGTGGCATGTTACCCCAAAATATTACTCTACCCTATCTGTGATTTTTTTGCATTCTTTTTCTCGAAAAATAGGGTCTAGGTCATGTCAGGTCAGGTGACCAAGCCAAGTCATGTGACCTCACATCCAAGAAATTCTGCGAGTGGCATCAGTGAGAAAATGTATCATTGCATTGACGTGAGCTTCATAGAATACAATAAGCTCGCCAAGTACCGCATGTTGCGTTAACATGACTTCTGAAATTGAGTACCTAGGGCCATGTACGTACAGGCCTTGGCCTCGTTAGAAATACATAGGGAAAATAGTGCTCCCTGCTACAAACATTCCATTTACAGACTACTCCTGAATTGAGTATTCTTCCGTTGTTTTTCTAACACCATTGCCCATGATAAACGCTGTATATGATGCATATGATCATGTATGATGTACATGATGTACTGCATCCACTAATGAGAGAGTTGTGATTGACAACAGCCTATCTGGTTTCAGGTGTCTGCGACCCCTGGCGATGTCTCAGTCGGTCAAGAGTGGCTCAGGTATGCGCCTTCTCGTCCCGTGTCGCTCTTGTTCACTCTTGTGCCGCAGCCATGTGTACTGGTGTACCCTGAACATGCCGTAGCATTGCCGCGCGGGGTGGGCTGTGAGGGCCGGAGTCGGCAGCTATGAGGAGCGTCAATGTCAGCACGGCCAGTGTTCTCCCCCCACCCAGGCGACGGTGCCGGTGGCGCCCTCAAGCGACCGGCGGGAGACGCCGGTGACAGGGGCGGCAACAAGGCGGCGCGTGCTAGCCCGGCCTCCGGCACCACCAGCGCCACCTGTGCCCCTCCCAAGCCTATCTCCATGTCGCTGGGCGGGCTGAAGAAGGCGCCGCTGCCGCCGCTACCGTCGGCTCAGAAACCGGCCAAGGCGATTTCCATCCGGCTAGGCGGACCGGTCAGTACCGGGAGCTGTGGTGAAATAGCTCATTATCGCGGGATGTAATCGGGGAAAGTTTAGTAATTGTTTGCTTATTTCACTCGGGATTTCTTCTTTTCAGATTAACTGAGCCTGCGGATGAGTGCACTTGTAGAGCTGTGGATTCTAGGCATCAGATTTAAGTGAATATGATATCAAGTCCGGAATTATGACTTCAGGATTGACTCAAGTCTTATGTTGTCTAAAGCCTCTGTCTTATGTTGTGTATCTTCCATCCATACTGGCATATCTTTCCGAAAATATCCGCCCGAGTATATTCACCTCGGCATTTTAGATGATGCATAGGTGTTGCCACGCATTCCAAGGCGGAAAATGAGACATCTACCGTCAGAAACGATTCAATACGTTTTGTACGTTTTGTTTCGTTAGTACTTTTTGTTGCCGCCGCATTCATAATGCCTGAAGTCACTCTTAGAATAATATTTTGCCAAAGCCCTGTCACAAGCTAAGATCCAGAACGCGATTATTCACAATAATTTTTGGTTTTTGATGATTTTAGTTACGCCCCTGCCGTTTTGATACGGCTGCATATCATGCGATCTCCCATTCAGGTCTGTGTTCGATTTTAGACTTGTGTGGGCTTGTCTTGACTGGACCATCTCCTTCCATGCTCATACCCGTGTAGTACTCAGGAGTACAGTACCACGCATGCGCAGTGCTGACGGCGCGCCGACCGGGACCCTGTTTTCCACCCGTCTCTCGACGTTCGCAGAAGCCTGTGTCGGTGCAGCCGGCCCCGCTGAAGAAGAAGTCGTCGCTGGCTGCGGCTGCGTTCGGAGGGAGTGACTCGGATGGCGAGGAGGAGATGCCGCCGGAGGCCAAGATGAGAATGAAAAACATCGGCAGGTAAATACGCATTGAGGAACTTTGTACGTGGAGGGGCGGGGGGAGCGGGTATTGAATCGTGTCCTGATTTCTTTGACGAGTATTTCCTATGCGTATCTCTTCCAGTCCTGTCTTTTCTACTCTGCACGGGCGTCTGCAATTGACTTGTATAGTCAGTTGTATGGAGAGACTCTGCATTCCAATGCAGAGTTCCCACTTATCCATATAAGAGTCGGTATCAGTAGTCTGTATACCGGTCTACCGCTCTATCGTTCAATGGGAAATATTTCTCATCTGATGTCGGACCTGCACAAATTCATCAGAGAATATAAACGAGGTCTCGGATTTTTGCTCTGACAGACCTGCACTTCATTGTGATTTGCAGTAGGTAAAGGCATGCCGTGCCAAGAAAACCCGTATCATGCCAATTGAGTGCAGTGTGACACTTTTATGGTGAGGTTCTAAATGTGAGCATTGTGCGATTGAACATACCGGAAAACCTCAGGCTGCCTATTTTCCGTCAGAACTTGCCGTGTGCGGGAAGCTGCGTTCTCATCGAGCACTAGCTCCCCTGCATGGCGCTGTCCTTGAGTCTGCGTCTCCTCCGCCAGCAGTTGAGGCCATAGAGAAGTCGAGATAAACAGTGGCTATTGGTGCACGCAAAATAAGTACGCTTTTGAGGTGTTGTTTTACCGTACAATGTGGGTTTGGAGAGAAATTGAAGGGGGAAGCCAATGATATTTTTGAACGTTTTACGCGGCTGAAAGCGCAGTTCCAATCCAGTAAGGCGCGACAATCGCCTAAATTAATTCAAACTTGAAAATGTGGATGAATCCACATGTCAAGCATTGCAAAGCAGAATGTTTTCTAACTTTCCGCATTGTTGTGGTAGGTACTAATGCTATCCGAAGTAATTTATTCCAGTGTTTTACATGGACAACCGCCTTAACACGCGCATTGACGGGGGGCGGGTACCCGCCCCCTCGGGTTTTTCGGAGATAGGGGAAAAACGGCGGCGCGTAGCGCCGCCGTACTTGGCATACCTTTTCCCTCATCAATTTTACAACTTCTGTAAAAATCTTTAGGTTAGGTCATCCAAGGTCAGGTCACCAGTACAGGTCAAGTGACCCGACCTCAAAAAAGTTTAAGATAGCATAAGTCGGAGCAGGGTGAAATCATCCGATTGAAACTCATATCACATAATGGCCCCACCGATTTCTCTAAAATATGTTCCGGTATTTTTGATATCGATGACCTAAGGTCAGGTACGAGGCATGACCTCTCATTGGAAATACATGGGAAAAATGGTTTTTACGGAATGACTCAGTAACGGATGGTGATAGATCATTTATTTTAGCTGCATTAGACTCGCCTGGGCTTTGCGGTTCTAATGATATGCATTTTATATAATTTGACCCTGACCTGACCTCAGGTCAGGTCAAATCCTTGATTTGACCTAGCAAGGTCAAATTATGTATCATTCGATTCGGCTTCCCGAGAGGATTCATACAGTTCAAGTCGTTTTGCTCTATCTTTACTTGTTCAGATGAAATGGCCGAAAAATTGAATTTACATGTTATCCCTATGACGGCATGTTTTGACCTCTCGTGACCTTAAATGTGACCTGACAAAAAAATGGTTCATATGTTTTCGATGGAGACGTGGATGAGCAACCCAACGCCGTTTACCGTTTTTCGCTACCTACCGTGGTTCTCGATCTTGAGGGGCGGGTACCCGCCCCCCCGTCAATGCGCGTGTTAAGGCAGTCCTGCAACATGTGCGTGACAGTAACTTCTCTGACATTAATCATGGGTATTGCATTGGGACACTCCTTTTCTTCTTTTGTGATCGGTCTCATCTTAGGATATTACATTTGTAAGGACCTAAAAATTCCGACATGGCTAAGTCGCCCACTTTGGTTCTATACTTGCCCCTGCATGATCCCTTAGTGGCATGCGTCGCTCAAAGGCCCACCCATCGGGGACAAATCTCTCTCTCTCTCTCTCTCTCTCTCTCTCTCTCTCTCTCTCTCTCTCTCTCTCTCTCTCTCTCTCTCTCTCTCTCTCTCTCTCTCTCTCTCTCTCTCTCTCTCTCTCTCTCTCTCTCTCTCTCTCTCTCTCTCTCTCTCTCTCTCTCTCTCTCTCTCTCTCTCTCTCTCTCTCTCTCTCTCTCTCTCTCTCTCTCTCTCTCTCTCTCTCTCTCTCTCTCTCTCTCTCTCTCTCTCTCTCTCTCTCTCTCTCTCTCTCTCTCTCTCTCTCTCTCTCTCTCTCTCTCTCTCTCTCTCTCTCTCTCTCTCTCTCTCTCTCTCTCTCTCTCTCTCTCTCTCTCTCTCTCTCTCTCTCTCTCTCTCTCTCTCTCTCTCTCTCTCTCTCTCTCTCTCTCTCTCTCTCTCTCTCTCTCTCTCTCTCTCTCTCTCTCTCTCTCTCTCTCTCTCTCTCTCTCTCTCTCTCTCTCTCTCTCTCTCTCTCTCTCTCTCTCTCTCTCTCTCTCTCTCTCTCTCTCTCTCTCTCTCTCTCTCTCTCTCTCTCTCTCTCTCTCTCTCTCTCTCTCTCTCTCTCTCTCTCTAGCTTGTGTTTGGACATCTGTCGGCAGGTAAGTAAACATATACCTAGTGATATTCCCGCTAGGGGCGCTACTGTACCCGTCACTTTTATGGGCGGCAGAGGAGCGTGCTGTCTGACCAGAATCACCCAGCACGAAGAGACTATTGGAAGAGGGATAGAAGGGCCAGTGGCGTCGTGGTCTGCAGTACGGTGGACATGATTGGATTGGCCGGAGTTAAGCACTGACATCTATACAAAATCGTCCGTATCTATATCTTGATATTCTTTGGACATATATAGTTGTTGTTTTTACAGTCTGTCATAGTGGTGCTTGGTTCTCTAACTTTAACGTTGGTACTTTGATCGGTTGCTTAAAAGATCACCTGGAACCGTTTATGAACCCTATGCGCCACGTGAGGTTCTAACAGTTTGTAAAATTTTGTAAAATTTTGCAAAGTTTGTATTTTTAAAATGGTCGAGAATGGATTGCTAGTAACAGTACTTTTTGTTCGGCGATTTGCGTCAATATTTTGTAAAAGTTTGTATTCTTCATACGTGTTTTCACTTTTTCGAGTTTTTAGCAGG
>JAOTON010001035.1:0-162500 GCA_034440635.1 Lepas anatifera
CTGCCTCGTAAGTCACATTGCCTGGTTGATGGAGGCTGGAAGTAATTCCTTTTAACACTCCGTTCGTCCTCTCTCTTTGTTTTAAGCAAATTAGAAAGCTTTGGAGTATAGTTTAACAGGAGCCCCAAACGAGTGTGCAGGTGACCAGGGTCGGTCGGTCAAACCCCGAATCTTTTGGTTCCGAATTCGTGGGAAATGGTTTCAAAAGACGGTATTTTTGCCTAAAATATTTGGTAGGTGTTTGTATTTCTATTTTTTCAAAATAACGCAAACATCCTGGCCGTACTTATGCAATTTTACCGTCTGACTTTGGACGTGCCAGCGAGGGCGAACTTGGATTCCGCCAGTTAGGAGACTAAATAGCTGTCCAGGAATTCACCTCAGTGTGGTGGGGCAGAATCAGGGTACTTTAACTACGGGTACAACCAAGTTTCCTACTAAATATAGTCCTCCCATGATGACGTCACCGCCCTTTCCTACTAAGTTATAGGAGATTCTACTATGTTTTTGGAAGGATCAGCTGAAACATACCAAGTTTGGGCGTATTTGGCACCAATCTAGTATAAATCGAAATCAACTTGTTTCACCCATTTGATAGTAACCTTGATCTCAACGGCGAGCAGCGTATTTTACGTAAATCTAATGAAAAAATTATAACACTTCAAAGAATTTGTTGAAAGGGCATGCATTTATTTGATCAACTCAGGCCTACCTAATAGCCGAGAGAAATAAATTTACCTTCGCTCAACAGATCACCGGTGTTTATTGTCTTCTGCTGCAGGTACCACCAACAGCCAATCCAAGGTCAGAAATCAACAGCCAATCAAAATCGAGATTAGTCTTACTGCAAACAGCTGTTAGTGCTGAACATGTCCTTATTTTGACACGCTCTGGAAAATTGGTAAAAATAGTATTCTTCCTTGGAGTTTTTGCAAAACGTCTGATGGTTTCACAAATAAAAATCTTTTAGCTTTCTGTTCAACCATATAAGTTTTGTTGATACAGTTCTAAAACAGGTTATTTAGAGCTTCGAAAAAGTGCAATTTCTCCAATGCCCTGCATAGTAACTGTAGTGCCTCTCCAGCCATGATGACGTAATGCTGCCAAACAACTTGAACGGGGTCTGGGCAGAATCATGACACGGAAAAACCTCTGGTGGAATATTTCGTTTGTGCCGAAGCTCACATTTTACGGAGCAATAGCGCTTCGTGAGCGTATTTCGTTTAGAACACTCTGCTCTCGGGCCTTCTTTCTGCTACCCTCCCCCATCAGCCCCCCCCTCCACCGCCCTAAGGGCCGCACGTAGCTGCTCTTGGTTACTGCTGCCGGCGGAGGGGCAGGTGGGAATGGAACCGTACGTTACTCATCCCATCTCTCTGCAAATCGTGTTTTCTAGGGTAAATGGTATTTTAAATTAGTTTTTTTGCGAACTTTATGCTCTCTGTTCAAATCCCACTATGAAAGGGTCACATTCCCTTGGCTTTTTTCGGCTCTGTTTTATTTTTTTCATGGCTAAGTACAGCGTAAGTGTTATTAATTATTGTGGTGATATGACCGGGTATTTGTTTTTTTTGTTGTTGTGTGAACCATACAATTCGAATGATTTAACTCTGCCCTCCGTCTGAATTGAACACCAAAAAGTGGAACGTATAGGCTTCCGATATTTGACTCAAATTTTTTTTTCAGGGAGACTCCGACATCTGCAGGCCCCAACTCCTTCGGTAAAACAAAAAACGGCTTCTGTAACAACAAAAAGGCTAGAGACAAACTCGTCGAGGGCGACACCAAGGAAGAGGATTGATGTGGAAGAGGACAGTGCAATAAAAATCCCTTTAAAGCTTCGCGCCGATAGCCTTTTTCCTAAGGCATCGTTACGCGCTACCGTGCACGCTGGAAACCTTGGTTCAGTCCACTTTCGCTGGCATGGCGGCCGGTGCTCTGCGTCGGTAAGTTGAAGCATTTCTTCAGCGATAGTTTCATCACAGAGTGTGGGAGTGAGGTTAAAACTGTATGAGAGAGGTCAAAGATGAGAGAAAACTTTGTTTGCCCTTTGGGAAACACTGTGTCTTTGTTTTTATGCGAGGACGTAAAATCAAGTCATTGTCCTTCAAACTCTCTCGAGAACAAGGATCATGCACCTTGTAAATAATGAAGTGTGTGTATGTGTTGCCCACAATGTTGAGTACCATTTCATGAAGTGTTTTAAGGGCGTTTTGCTTGTGATGAACCGGAATTTTTTTCCTGGGATGTGTTAAAACAAATAAAAGCTGAGACCTTGAAGCAGGTCTCGTCGGTACTGTTTCGGCATTATTCAATTATGCTCGTTTACGATTTATTCAAAGGGTGTTTTAGTTTAGACTTCTGTCGTTTCGGACTTTCAGATAACAGCAGCCTCTCCTTCTAAGACGTTTTTGCGTAACATTGAAGTGCCTCGGTTTTAGCATCGGTTATATATTTCGTCTGAAATTCGCAATTGTATGCAATTTAAGTATCGATTCCTTCTGTTAAAAAATTAACTGCAATATGTGCTTGCCTTGCACAATTTTAAACTTGTGATGATTGTAAACGACGTTGCAAGTTGTTATAATATAATGTTGCCGGCTGAGGAATGGTACTCAATGTCGGTGGCCCATGGAGCTCGTTTTGCGGCACTCGCTCCGGAGTGCTGCATCAGAGACAGTCTCAAGAATGCAATTCGGAGGGATTTCTGGACTACCACGCCAGGACGAGCACAGTCTCAGGGATGCAATGCAGGGATCAGGGTGGCAGTCGATTAGCGTGCGCGCTCGGCTTGATCTCGTGACCGCTTGCAGTGGGAAAAGGGTCACAGGATCGAGCCCACCCAGAGACAGTATTTAGTGCACTGCCCTAGCCCAAGCCTAGTGCATTCTACTCTCCCCCGTTCCGACGCCATATTACTATTTAGTTGCAGTATTTGGAAACCTCCAGAAAAACAATATATGGATTTTTTTGCGCGGTCCAAGCACCTGCTCTCAGTTTCAGTATCGTCTAGTTCTCTGCCTGAGCTCCTGTAACTAATGTCTGTATATCGGGACCAGTCTGACTGGGGGCCGTGTTTCTGTGCGTGAGGGATAGGGTGGTTTTCGGCCGTGGTGCTCCGTTCACGGTCACTGGGAGTCTGCTACATCGGCGACCATCGACACCCTGGGTAAGTAGCAAGGTAAGTAACATCTTCTTTCCTAGGCGGAGGGGTCAAGTGCCAAGAAATGATAAACCCCGCCAATAGAAAAGAATGGATATTATCATCTTCATTATCCCTAAATTTTACACTTTCTCGGTGCCAATGAACCTCAGATTTCACACCCAATCCTGTCAAATTTCGATATTGCACCGGTCTGGTTTCGAGAGAGAAACGTGCAGCTTTGCTAGACGATAGGAAAACGTAGGCTGTAGTTCGGGGATTGGCACTCCCACCCCTTTCAGCTTGTCAGGCCGGGCCGGCAAGGCACCGTCCCATTGTGATCACGAGTTGTGAAAGCGAAAGGAAAAGTGTCCGCCGAAGTTTCATTAGAATGACGTAGCGGACATTTCGGGCGACATTTCCACCTGTGTGTATGTACGTATCGGCCCGTTCAGAACTACTAGCGTCAATCAATATGCGGTCCGAACTGAGAAAGTACACTAACCAACATGGGAATTATTCGGTCAAGTGTTGACTTTTGTGACAAATTTCGATGGGTAACTGTCCTAGTGCTGCGGTTTTACTTCGGCATTAGTGGCGTGATGTTTGCTTGGCGCTGAATATCTAGTGGTGTAGCAGGCGAACAAGGTGCCGTCAAGGGAGGCTTGTGGACAAGCCTGCGGGATGTCAGGTCAAATGTGTTGTAGCGAGCTGCGTGGTGGACGCACCGGGCCATCTCTCAGCCTTTGAAACATTGGTCAGGCTTACAAAGATCGTTGGGAGGCATGCTTATACATTTGACTGAAATCCGGGAAGTTTCCCTTTGTTTTCCTTTGAGGCAGCACATGAAGACTGGGCCGGGTAAAATACCCCAGCTGTAACTTCTATGACGAAGGCTATAATATTTATTGCAGTGAATTCACGAACGGGATAGGAACCACATTGCATCGCTTCGAACACTACAGATAATACAGACCAGATTGCCGTGCTGTTTTCTGCGCTACATCTTGGGAATGAGACAAATGTTCGCGTTAGCTCCATCAGCAACTATCCCCATCGTCAAAGACTGTACCAAAGACCAAAGACCCTGGACGTCACAGACTTTGCCAGTCACCGACATCTGTCCCAATAGACGTCACAAAGTGCGTTAGTCACTGACAACTCCTTATAGACGTCACATACTGCACCAGTCACTGACAACGGCCCCTATGGGCATCACAGACTGCGCCAGTCACAGACAACTGCCTTTATGGACCTCACAGACTGCCCCCAGTCACGGTCAATTCTCCCAAAGGACGTCACAGACTGCACCAGTCACTGACAACTGCCCCAATAGACGTCACAGACTGCACCAGTCACTGAAAACTGCCCCAATGGACATCACAGACTGCACCAGTCACTGACAACTGTCCCAATAGACGTCACAGACTGCACCAGTCATTGACAACTGCCCCAATGGACATCACAGACTGCACAAGTTACTGACAACTGTCCCAATAGACGTCACAGACTGCACCAGTCACTGACAACTGTCCCAATAGACGTCACAGACTGCGCCAATCACTAGCATCCCTGCGTATCAACGACGCGCTTCCACGGCTCGTTGAATGGCAGGCTCTGCCAAAAGTCCACTCTCCTTCCGAACAGGCGCTCTCCGACCGAGGCCTTCGAGTTGATTCGCATGTGACGCTGGGTTAGCTGGTCGAAGGCTGGCCAGTAGGGCATTGGGAAGACGGTGGACCAGGGTCGTCCGCTGCGTGCGAAGTTGGTCCATATGTCCACTACGAACCGAATCATCCTGTAAGACGGAGAGTTTAGAGGTGGAATTGGAAGGTCATTCTCCTTGAAAAGGTAGTTGAGGTCGTCGGTGTGGGTGGGACCATACGCTGACTCTATACCACGCTCGGCTAACTGTGACTGCCGGCCCGGGCCCTTGTGATCTATGACGTACTTGTAAACTGAGGTGTGCTTGGACGCCAAGCGAACCTCCTCCGACATGGGAATGTGGTATGATCGGTCCCCCATTATCTGGACAATGGGAATGTAGTTGTTGTCCTTCAGCGACCCATTGCCGGCGTAGAAATGCAGTACGTCGGCTGATACGACCGTGGCGTTGGCACCGCATTCCAAAATATTGGACAGTGAGGGTCGGGTGATACCTGCGAGCAGACCAAGGGCCTTGGGTGTGCTTGCTTCGACACCGGCTACGAATTTCGGGTCTTTTAGGAAACTGTACAGATAGATGGCCCCCTCCTCTTCCATCCCGCCATTGATCCATGGCACCTGGTTAAACTCGCCCCTCTCCAATAAAGCCCGGGGATCCTCGGGAAGAACAGGGTGGTCCGCTTCGGCATCAACACGAGGCTGGAAGGGAATGGAAGCAACCTCGTCACGGACCACCTTAAATGCGTCGATGATATCGTCGGCGGAAACTTGTCTTAGGCACTCAACTCTGGCCTGTTTGTCGACATCAGTGCAGTTGACAAGGCTCTCGAACTTCTCCGTTGCCCCTGTTCTCTTCCCGGACACTGCCCAGTCGGCCAGAACAGATCCAGACTGTGTTATTGCACGGTGGAAAAGGCCCTTAGCAAGCGGACTGAGGACTAGCATTGAAACACTGACTCCACCGGAAGACTCACCGAAAATGGTCACCGAGTTGGGATTTCCACCAAAGCTGGCAATATTGTCTTTCACCCACTGGAGAAACAGGATTTGGTCCCGGGAAGCCAAGTTACCAGGGGCGTTACCGTCAAAAGTACTGTAGAGAGCGAGAGGCCCCAACCGGAAGTTGAATGTCACGAGGACGATGTTTTGGTCCATGAAGTATTCCGGTCCGTAAACAGCGTCCTCTCCGCTGCCCACAGTGAAGCTTCCCCCATGAATCCAAACCATCACCGGTAGCCCGGCGGTAAATGTATGAGACAGACTCCGCGTGTAAACGTTGGCAAACAGACAGTCCTCAGTGCCCTCCTTGGTGTCCTTGTTGTAGATGTTGTACTGGAGGCACCGACTGCCGTGTTTGGTGGCATTAAGTGTGCCGCTCCAGCCACAGTGGCGCTGAGGGGGCCTGAAGCGCAGATCTCCCACCGGAGCTTGGGCGTATGGGATCCCCTTGAAGCTGTAGAAGGTGGCGCCGGCGGCGCTGCGCCGCACCTCACCTTGCAGCTGCCCCTCGCGAATGCGGACCAGGGGTTTCGATACGTGATGGCAGGACATCACCATCTCCAGCAGGAAGGTAAGCAACAGCACAGTCCGCATCTTGCAGGGTTGCTCTTTGAGGAGACAGAGTCCTAATGACAGCAAGCTTCGGTGACACTATGATTCAATGCTAGTTCGGCGCACTTTTACGTCTGTTATATAAAGCTGTAAGAGCAGAGCTGGCAGCCAACACAACTCTGCCTTATCACGGAGGGCTTTGCTGCACGACTGCCTCGTCGGGAGTCGGAGCCGTGCTGTCGAGCCCCATGTTTATGTATGATGTCTGACAGTCCTCACCCTCGCCGTGCTGCCATGCTCATTTTACGTGCTTGGAGTCACCTGTCTACTTGGTTTATTTCAGATGATTGAGTTTTTTAAACGGAAAATATGTTCTGCTAGTTTTATTTATACGAAAGGAAACCCATGCAGTAGTGGTGTGCCCAATAAAATAGGGCTGGATAGGGCAATGCAAACTCTGAGGTACACCTGTACCATTGTGAGTTTGTTTCTGCTCTGTTATTTCGTGACGTCACTCGTGGAAATACCAACCGCAGGGTAATCCCGCTCGGCCTGCATTGCTCCCTGCTCCATGTTCCGTGCCGGTGTTCCGAAACGATCGCGATCGCCTGTAAACCTATAACTCGATAAGGTCAAATCCGCCATAAGAGCCATGTTGGAATTCTGGTTGGAAATAAAGAGGCCATTCTCGGAGCATGCATGCTGCAGTTATGACATGTAGGCAGATACTTCGTCGCATAGTTTATTTTTTCTGGGCACGTGTATAATCCAAGACGGCTGCACAACGTGATGAACCTTCCGTAGACGGGGATCTCATGGAAAGTCCCTCTTTATGGATCAGAAGCGATGTGATGAACATGGTTTAACTGGAGCAGCGTTAACCCTCGCCCCATCGTGGGTCATCGATGCCCCCTTAAGGTTTTTTTCAGAATAACAGAAAATCGCTGAGGCGCAGCACCGTGATAGAGGGGTCTACCTCTCACCCCATCATTTTCCCACCATCTCTGACTTTTTTACCCCGGGCCACGCTAGGTCAGGTCACCTCACTTCAACTTTTGAGCTCTACCATAGCTACATTTCTTGGCTGATTGATTTGAAACTTTCTACACTTGATGAACCCTCCAGGTTCTACAAAATACATACCCGGGATTTTTCGATTTTGTGACCTGAGTTCAGGTCACGAGGTGACCTTCCATAGAAAAAGCATGGGAAAAGCTGCCTTATGATCTAAAAGTCATAAAGATGACTGCAAATTCTCAGATTTCTCAGAAAAAAACATTTTTGGCCACCCTTTCATGGACTCCAGGGGCAAAATTTTCCTTTTGACTTATTTGAGGTCATCAAAGGTCACCGGGGTAAAAATAGTATTTTGACGATAACTTTTGAAGCAATCAAACTAGAGCGCTAAATTAAACGTCATCGTGTATATCTGGTAACTGGCTTTCATTTGCTTTACGGCCAGGTCACTCTATGACCTTTCGTGACCTCAGGTCATGTCAGGTCAAAAGGTGCCCTCGGGAGGTCAAACCACTGGTGAGAGGTCATTATGTTTCACACAACGGAGAAAACCCTGGCATTTTCCTATCAAATGCTCTTAAACAGATCTCAATAGCTCTAATGGCCTTCGAGCTATGCCCAGGTTTCTTGGGCATTGCATTTTCTAGTGGAAATAGCCTATCGTGACCCAACTTGACCTCTGGAGGTTAAACCATTGACCTGAGAGTTAAAACATGGAAGTAAAACCATACTGAATTCACATAAGCTTTCCAATTCACGTTGCAGATTTGCGCTAACACTCATATTCTCGGAGTTAGAGGGGAGCCCATCGACCACAGGCTCCCGATGGGCGAGGGTGACGCTGCAGCCGCGGTGGGGCACGGGTTGATAAAATACTGCTGAGTAACTAAAACCCAGATGTACAATTGAACAGTTGGAAGCGGTCATAAGTGTGAGCAATTACACACAAATTTATCATCAGTTTCATAAGCTCGAGTAAAGCTTACGTGAATTCCTTTTCATCATCACTTGATCCAATGCTGTTCTTTTAATTTTTAATTTTCTTCCGGCAATGCCCTCGACCCTTTAAAGGGAATGTGGCACCTTGGTCGAATCCTGGAATTTCGTGTAATTAGGCGTACTTTTAGCCGAAAATAAAGAAACCACTCGTGATTTCTCTACAAAATGTATAATAAGCTCAATATTTTGATTTTTAAAATACTCCTCTAGGAAAAGAAATAAATATCAGCCTGTGGATGATGTCATGATCTGGCAACCACTTCCATACTTAAACACTTCAAGGGCTTCAATTGGCTGATCCTCATCGTGACGTCAGCATATGTCGTCACACCAACAGCCACGACAACTGCGGCCTGCTGCTAGGGGTACAAGAGGGGTACATTGCAGGTAAATTTTTGTCTTTTTCTACGGAAATCTCGAGTTCCAAGGCAAATTATATATTGAGTACCGGGTTTTCCGACTTGCTTTACAACTTGGCTATCTCTGTTAAAATCACGTTGTGAAGGTGCCACATTCCCTTAAAAGGGAAGGTAGCCAAGTCGTACTGAGATAGCCAAGTCGTAAAGCAAGTCGGAAAACCCAGTACTCCATATTTCATTTGTCTTGGAACTCCATGTTTCCGTAGAAAAAAGCTAAAACCTACCTGACACCAGCCCCCATCAGCCCCCCGTCGCCGGCGGCCATTGTTGTGAGCTACTGGTGTGACGACATATGCTGACGTCACGATGAGCATCAGCCAATCGAAGCCCTTGAAGCGTTTCAAGTATGGTAGTGGTTGCCAGATCGTGACATCATCCACAGGCTGATATTTATTTCTTTATGAGGAGTATTTTAAAAACAAAATAGTGAGCTTATTGTACATTTTTCAGAGAAATCATTAGTGGTTTCATTATTGTTAGCGCCCGTTCATACCTTTATGGCTTTGGTGCTTAGAGCGACACCTTTTTTAGAGACATGGCGGCTTGTTCTGTTAGTTTTCGTGACGGTCGCTAGGTGCTGATACCTGTGAGCGGCCTAAGCTGGGTTGCGGTCGCTTTAGTGGTGATATTCCATTTGTTGGGCGCTGGAAATGCGGGTGATATTGTTACGGTGGTCACTTCTGTTATTGTTTGATGCCTAATTTCCGTATCGTCGATATTTTCCACCGGATGTTAGAGTTGATAGTGATGGTTCGGGTGACGTCAATCGTGCTTCTGACGTCATCCCGTCTGGCGCTGACCTGGGTCAGTGATTGAGGGGCGGCGGCCTTTCCGTTCTGTGACGCCGTTGGGAGAGGGTGCGCCTAGGAGTCTTCTCGCCCAGTAAGTTGACTATTGTAATCGGTTGGTGACCTTGTAGTAATTTTCTGTTAAGTGAACACCGCTTTATGTTGTAATGTCGCTGATTATTCAATTCAACATTCAGACTCGGATAGATATTTGATGTGTTAGGTGACCTGCCGCACGTCTTTTAGGTTCGGGCAGTTATGGTGCAGTTTTGGGGGCGCGTAGCACCGTCGTCGGCGCGCAGGGCAGTGGCCTGATGACGGCCCGTGAGGAGCTGCCGCCATGGGCTTGCGGAGTGGCTGCTGTTACCGCTGGATCCCCGGAGGCATTATGAGTTGGTAGGTTTGGGTCGTTGACGCGTATTTCTATCCTCGCTCAGTGCTAAAACGCCTTAATTCCACGGTATGTGTTAGTCATGTGTTTACGAAAGGTCCACGGTTAGTTATGTGGCCACGGCCGATATATATCTTCCCTTTCTGTTCAACACAAACATTGTAATTGTTTGCGATACTTTGCCTCAACCGTGCAGAATGCTGGAGTGTGCTGACCATGTTGGTGTTCCGTCAGAAACGGACTTGAGCCGTAATAAAGGGTTCGTCCGGTATTCGGCATATTTCTACGGCGGAGCGCGTGGCGATCAACAGTTTCAACTCAGCTTCAAGCGGCAGGCTTCATTTGGACCGGTCGCCACGTTGCGGTTGCGGTCAGCAGGGCGCAGCTCATCGCGGACAGCGAGCACAGAGCCGACCATCTGAAAGGTACCGTCCCATTGAGTGCGAGTCGGGAGGTGGAAGTCTCCTGCTCGGTAGTGCGATCTGACTGTTGAAAGGTTCAGTCTGGTCCGAGCCAGTAGCATTAAGTTGGCGCGATCTGCAGTGATGATTCTGCAGCATTAAGCTGCGCGATCTGCAGCAGTTTCTGCGGTGAAGTTCGGACAGTATGGTTGTGTGCTTTCAGTGTGCACTGTGGGTCAAGGGGTCGCTGTAGTTGCATAGTTTAATTTCATTTATGGAGAAAGGTTGTGATAGCCTGTAAGCATTCCATGTTTCCGTTTTCCAACATCCCGTCGTTTGTCGCTCAGGCCTTTTTGCTGCTGGTTTTGTTTGTCGCGTTTTGTGTCGGTCCAGTTTGGTCTCCGTGCTGTAAAGTTTGTTATGGGACTCTAGATTTGCATGCCAGGCTTAATTTAGCGTTCAAAAAACCTGTTCATAATCCGGCTCCATGGAATAGATCAATAGAGTTTGACTCGGCTCAGAGGGATATCATGGACGTTAATTCCGTTTCGAAAAGGGATGAGCTTGGTTTGAAATTTAAGGTTTCAGAGTTACAGCAAGAGTTAGGGATTAGAGGTTTGGACACCGAAGGAAAAAAATCCGAACTAGTTGATAGGCTTTGGGATGCCATGGAGTCAGAGAGGTTAGGTTTGGATCCGGAACCTACTGCGGATCCGGTGGCTCCGAAGCTTGCGGTTGATGCACCAGAGGAAGCCAAAGTTTTGCTTGCCCAACTAAAAATGCTTAAGGAAAGAGAAATAATAGTGCAACGAGAGCTGAGTCTGAAGGCCGAGCAGAGTAGGCTTAGCACACGCCGTGAGCAGGTAGATTTAGAATTAAGGCTAGTTAAACTGGGACATATGCCTCCTGATTCAGTATCGGACGAATTTAAAGTAGAGACGGCGGTGTCCCGCATTCCTGAAACCACGACAGATGCGCTAGCGGCTCAGGTGCAGAGATCTTTGTTACCCCCTGCAGAGATAACCCCCTTTTCGGGAAACGTCCAGGAATATCCCCTTTTTGTGAGGGCATTCGAATCTCGAATTGCCAGCAAGACGCAGAGCCCAGACGAGCTTATTTTCTACCTCCAGCAGTACACCAGGTCCAAACCAAGGCAAATAGTCAATAGTTGTTTGGCTCTGGGAGTAGCAGGCTACACAGAGGCAATGAAGCTTCTCCAGCAGCGGTATGGCAGTCGCCACCGACTCATAGACTCTTATGTAGAGAGGCTAAGAAACTGGCCAAGGATAGCTGCTGGAAAGCTTGAAGACCTGGATCAGCTGGTCATATATCTGACGGAGGTGCAAAACGCTATGGTGGGTGTACCAAACGGAGAGTTGGATCATTCACGTACCTTGCGGGAAATCATGAGCAAACTTCCTATTCATCTTCAGGATAGATTTTTGCGTGACGCTGATAGAATCACAGAAACTGAAGGTAGAGTGGCCGTCCTATCCGATATGGTTAGATTTTTGGCCGCCGAAGTCCGGATCAGGGCAAATCCTGTATTCGGAAGTAGCACGGATTCCCCTGAGCTATCACGAGTGGAGCGGGGTTCGGCGTCCAGACATCACGTGAACGCGACACAGATCAGAGAGGGCGCAAGTCCGGAGAGACCCCCGTGCAGCCACTGCGGCGGAGGCCATTTTGTGAACGATTGTGGGCATTTGCGTTGGCAGTCCTGGGAAGACCGGAAAGGGGTCGTTGTTGAGCAGAGGCTCTGTTTTGCCTGTTTGCGAGTGGGGCACCGGGCTAGGTTTTGTAGATCACGGCTACAGTGTGGAATTTGCAGGGGATGGCACCCCTCCCTCCTGCACAGGGAGAGTCCGCGGATTGCTGCAGGAACTGGTCCTGCTAGTTCGTATTCGCCCGGGCGGGCTGTGACTGAGACCCGATCGCCATCAGCGCCTCAGGGCACCGGCAGCCCGGGTGACAGTAACCCTCCCACTGTCGTCAGTGCGGGGTTGGGCATGAACCGAGAAACTGGCCGCACTATGATGCCCATTGTTGCAGTAAGAGTGCGGTCTAAGTCTGGAGTGGTTGTAGAGACAAATGCATTCTTAGATGCGGGCAGCTCCAGCTGTATGATCACCGACGACTTGGCTGCTCGTTTGGGTGCCGTCAAGGAGGAAACAGAGATTTCCGTCGATACAGTGACTCATCAGACGCAGAGGCTTAAGTCCTACCAAGTTGATAATATCGAGGTGGCACCGCTAAATGGGGGTGATTTTTCTTCACTTCCGTCGCTGTTCACACTGAAGAGCTTACCGGTGTCAGTGGCTGACAAATGCACGCAGGACATAGCGGATAGTTGGGACCATTTATCTGGGGTAACGTTGCCCCAACTGAGTTCACCAGTTCAGCTTTTGGTTGGGAGTAATGCCCCTAATCTGTTAGTTGCCGAGGAAGTCAGGTCACCCAGAGACTCTCAGAAGCCGTATGCTTTGAGGAGTTGCCTTGGCTGGTTCGTAATTGGGGGATCAGGTGGGGGCATGGTCGGGACAGGCTCTTCTCAGCTTATCAACTTCGTCAGAATCGAAAAGTGTGCCACCCATTCCGGTGACTGTGTGGGAGTCGACATGTTCAAGCGGCTTTATGAACAGGATTTTCGAGATTTCTCTGACGATAAAGAAGAGTTCTCGGTAGAGGATCAAATTTGGCTCAATGATGTAAAGTCTACCGTGAGGAAAGACGCAGAGGGGCACTTCGAGATAGCACTACCGACAGTAGAGATGGAGAGCATACCAGACAGCTTTCCTGCTGCCGAGAGACGTTTAAAATCACTCAGAAATCGTTTCAAGAGAGATCCAGAGTTTTTTAGGGCTTACTCCGAGGTGATCCAGTCTATGGAGGCTGACAGCTACGCCGTCAAGGTGCCGGCGGAAGAGATGGATTGGAAGAGGGTGTACTATGTCCCTCACCATGCCGTTCTTCACCCTGGAAAGGGCACTGTAAGAGTCGTTTTTGACTGTGCGAGCCGCTCTGGTGGGGTATCCCTTAATGACCTGCTGAGGAAGGGGCCTCATTTGACCAACTCCCTTATAGGAGTGCTTTGCCGCTTCCGTGAGGGCCCTGTCGCATTTACATGTGATGTCCAATCCATGTATCACCGTGTCCATTTGCCGAATTGTGACACCGGCCTGCTGAGATTTCTGTGGTTTAGGAACAATGACATCGATGGAGAGATCCAGGTATGGAAAATGAGGTCGCACATTTTCGGTGCGGTTTCGAGCAGCAGTGTGGCGTCTCTTGCCCTGCGCCTCTGCGCCGATGAAGGCAGGCAACAGTATCCCGCAGCGGCTGACACGCTGCTCAGAAACGCGTATGTCGATGACGTGTGCAAAGCGACCTCCAGTACTGAGGACGCAGTGACGCTGGCCAACGATCTCAAAACCCTATGTGAGAGGGGTGCTTTCAAAATGCGGAAATTTACCAGCAATAGCGTCGAGTTTCTAAAGGGTATTCCAGTCGAGGAGAGAGGAAAAAGCGTCAAAGACCTAGATCTAGACAAGGACTGCCTCAGTTCTGAACGGACCTTGGGCTTGAGGTGGGAGATGCAGGATGACGTGTTTAGTTTTCAGTTCCGTAATCCGGGAAATCCAGTAACCAGACGTGGTATTCTCTCAACCATCAATTCATTGTTTGATCCGCTGGGGTTTGTGGCGCCTGTGACTTTGAAGGGCAAAGTTCTCCTCCAGGGGCTTTGTTCTCTTTCATGTGGTTGGGATGACGTCATTCCTGATGATTTCCAAGTGGCCTGGAAAGATTGGTTGAACCAGGCTGAGATGCTGAATTCTGTTCGCGTGAGTAGAAACATCGCAGGCTCTCCCGGCGATGTATTGGACACTCAGTTGCACGTGTTTGTAGACGCGAGCGAGAGGGGATATTCGGCGGTCGCTTATATCCGGAGAGGGATTTGTGCACCAAATGGAGATGTAGATATTTGCGTGAATTTTCTGAGCGGGCGATCCCTTGTAGCCCCTCAGAAGGGTACGGCGTCAGTGCCCCGGCTCGAGCTGGCCGCGGCGGTTCTCGGTGTGAAGCTCCGAAAGATTTTAATGCGGGAGTTGGATGCTAAATTTGACAAAGTGTACATGTGGTCAGACAGTATGATAACCATATTCCGAATCAGGAGCAAAGCACGGCGTTTTAAGACTTATGTCTCAAATAGATTGGCGTACATTCGGGATGGTTCCGATGTTTCCGACTGGCGACACGTGCCCACTCACATCAATCCTAGTGACGTTGGATCGAGGGGTGGGACACCGGATAGCTTGGGGCCATGGCTGGAAGGGCCTAGGTTTCTCAGGCAGTCACCGGCTCACTGGCCTGAAGAGCCTAGTGTAGCGTGCGACATACCTGACACTGAAGAGGAGAAACCCTGTCCGGTGGCGGTAACGGCGGTGAAAGTTGTAGCCTCAACGCCTTCAGATACCTTAATCAGTCATTTCTCATCATGGTATCGGCTGAAGCGAGCCGTGGCGTGGTATCGGAGGTTTGGGGAGGTTGTTAGATCTGGGGACTTCCGAAGGAGTTATCTGGCCCAGAAAAGAGGCCTTCGAACGAGACGTTGTACAACACATGGCGGTTTGAGTTTGGCAGAGCTTGTACAGGCTGAGGTAGCAGTACTACAGCATGTGCAACTAAGTTTGGATGACTGCCCAAAAAACCGTGACACGGATGGGCCAGTTAGAGTTAAGCGAGGTAGCCAGCTTGACAAGCTAAGGCCGTGTTTGCTTGGGGGCTTACTTGTAGTTGGAGGCCGGTTGAATGGCTCTGAATCTGTTCCCGAAAGCTCGAAACATCCAATCATTTTGCCCAGGAGGCACCACGTCACGAAGCTGCTGATCCGTGAAGCGCATGCTTTGGTCGGACACCAGGGTGTAAACCATACCCTTTGGAAGCTGAGGGAGCGTTACTGGGCTATAGGGGCGGGGCCCGAAATAAAGAAAATGGTTCGAGTTTGTGTCACGTGTAGGAAGGTAAACGCCCGTCCTGCAACTCAGCTTATGGCTGACCTTCCACAGGAGCGTATCACTGCCGAAACGCCTGCATTCCAGATTGTGGGTTTGGATGCATTCGGGCCTCTGACAGTCAAAGCGGGACGTTCAGAAAGGACTTATTATGGTCTGATGTGCACCTGCGTTGTTACCAGGGGCGTACACATCGAATTGCTGGATTCGCTGCGCACGGATTCCGTAATTAATGCCATCCGCAGAATATCAGCTCGACGCGGTCGCATTGCTAAGGTTTTCAGTGATGGCGCGACGAATTTTGTGGGATCAAACCGGGAACTCAAGGATGCGTTACGAAGCATGGACGAGAACGGAATACACAGAGAGGCTCTCAGACTGGGAATAGAATGGAAGTTCAACACCCCGACAGCTTCACATTGTGGCGGGTTTGTGGAGCGGCAGATTAGAACTTTCCGGAAGGTTTTTGCGTCAATTTCGACCCATAGAGCCGATTTCGAGACTATTTCGACACTCTGTTGCGAGATAGAAAATATAATGAACAATAGACCGTTGAATTATATCACGACCAGCTCTGGTAATCTAGAGCCGATCACACCGAGTCATTTGTTGCTGCTGCGTGGGGGTACAGATCCCTTACCGGGAGTTTTCAGTGAAGCAGATTCATTTTCTCGCCGCCGCTGGCGTCATGTCCAGCATTTGGCAGATATGTTCTGGGGCCGCTGGAAGCGGGAATTTCTTCCCACATTACAGCAGCGGCAGAAATGGAGACAGGCTGTTAAGAATCTCAAAGAAGGGGATATCGTTTTGCTGGTGGACGATGCTCCCCGCAGACGTTGGCAAATGGGGAGAGTCCTTCAGACCATGCCGAGCTGTGATGGATTTGTAAGGAAGGTTGTAGTAAAAACTAGCTGTTCTACTTATCTGAGACCTGTGCATAAGCTGGTGGTAATACATTCCAGCACTGATCTTCAGTGGTAACTCATCTGGAATGTTTGCGTATGCGGGAGTATTTGTGACCTTACCTGTGTGAGTGTTAGGCCTGCTGTCCATATGAGGAGTGTTGACTTTCTCTCGTTATGAGTTGGAGTCGGGGTCAGGTCTCGTCATGGTCTCGTTATGAGCAAGAGGATGGTCCACGTGTATGTATATCCATCATGTTCTGTCAGACGTGGGTGTTTATTTAGTCTTCTTAGTGCCTGTGTTTTTTTTGTTTCTCTTGTTTACATGACGCCGGACAGTGGCGTGATTTCAGGCCTGGTTGTGCCCGTCCTTTGTGAATCTACTCCATGTTATCAGTTTGAAAGCAGCATGTCGGGACACGAGATGACGTCCTTTATCCTGCCTCGATACCTTGAGCCCACTGGGTTCGACGCTTAGACATTGTCCGGGTTTAAGTTAAGCGATGGGGCGCTCATGTGTGATATTCATGGTTATTAGTAGGTATGTGGTACGTATAGCGTAGGTGTCGAATCGTGACACTTTCCTTGACTGAGGAACAGGCTTGATGGATTCTATCTGTGTGTTTATAACGGGCGCCATGGTGAATTGACCAGACATCCGTTGGTAAATTGGGGGGGACTGTTAGCGCCCGTTCATACCTTTATGGCTTTGGTGCTTAGAGCGACACCTTTTTTAGAGACATGGCGGCTTGTTCTGTTAGTTTTCGTGACGGTCGCTAGGTGCTGATACCTGTGAGCGGCCTAAGCTGGGTTGCGGTCGCTTTAGTGGTGATATTCCATTTGTTGGGCGCTGGAAATGCGGGTGATATTGTTACGGTGGTCACTTCTGTTATTGTTTGATGCCTAATT
This sequence comes from Lepas anatifera, assembly GCA_034440635.1. Lineage (NCBI taxonomy): Eukaryota > Metazoa > Arthropoda > Thecostraca > Lepadidae > Lepas > Lepas anatifera. The sequence continues at coordinate 17,197 of JAOTON010001035.1, forward strand.
TCCGTATCGTCGATATTTTCCACCGGATGTTAGTGTTGATAGTGATGGTTCGGGTGACGTCAATCGTGCTTCTGACGTCATCCCGTCTGGCGCTGACCTGGGTCAGTGATTGAGGGGCGGCGGCCTTTCCGTTCTGTGACGCCGTTGGGAGAGGGTGCGCCTAGGAGTCTTCTCGCCCAGTAAGTTGACTATTGTAATCGGTTGGTGACCTTGTAGTAATTTTCTGTTAAGTGAACACCGCTTTATGTTGTAATGTCGCTGATTATTCAATTCAACATTCAGACTCGGATAGATATTTGATGTGTTAGGTGACCTGCCGCACGTCTTTTAGGTTCGGGCAGTTATGGTGCAGTTTTGGGGGCGCGTAGCACCGTCGTCGGCGCGCAGGGCAGTGGCCTGATGACGGCCCGTGAGGAGCTGCCGCCATGGGCTTGCGGAGTGGCTGCTGTTACCGCTGGATCCCCGGAGGCATTATGAGTTGGTAGGTTTGGGTCGTTGACGCGTATTTCTATCCTCGCTCAGTGCTAAAACGCCTTAATTCCACGGTATGTGTTAGTCATGTGTTTACGAAAGGTCCACGGTTAGTTATGTGGCCACGGCCGATATATATCTTCCCTTTCTGTTCAACACAAACATTGTAATTGTTTGCGATACTTTGCCTCAACCGTGCAGAATGCTGGAGTGTGCTGACCATGTTGGTGTTCCGTCAGAAACGGACTTGAGCCGTAATAAAGGGTTCGTCCGGTATTCGGCATATTTCTACGGCGGAGCGCGTGGCGATCAACAATTATTTTTGGCTAAAAGTACGCCTAATTTCACTAAATTCCAGGATTCGACCAAGGTGCCACATTCCCTTTAACTGCCCGGTACGGTTTGATAGGGCAACCTCCCATTCGATTTTTCGCGAATGATTCTGGACTGATTTGAATATGATTCTGGACTGATTTGAATATGATTCTGGACTGATTTGAATATGATTCTGGACTGATTTGAATATGATTCTGGACTGATTTGAATATGATTCTGGGCTGATATGATTCTGGACTGATTTGAATATGATTCCGGACTGATTTGAATATGATTCTGGACTGATTTGAATATGATTCTGGACTGATTTGAATATGATTCTGGACTGATTTGAATATGATTCTGGACTGATTTGAATATGATTCTGGACTGATTTGAATATGATTCTGGACGGATTTGATATGATTCTGGACTGATTTGAATATGATTCTGGACTGATTTGAATATGATTCTGGACTGATTTGAATGAGAGACGAGGCGCAGTGCATGCTTGCTAGATGATAAATTTGACGAGTTGAAGCCGAAAATCGTCATCAATTTACGTCAGGTCAACGAGTTATGACGAAATTTGTAAACCAATGTAAGACGATTTTGGAATTTTTAAAATGAGGCAGACCGCCCTCAGGGTGTAATTCGGCTCATAGAAGAGCTAGATCAAGTTATTAAACGAAGAGTCGAGCAGTAAGCGAAATAGAGGGTAAGCTTGCCTCACTCGAGCTCGAATTACTTATACATATGCAACCCATGGACACTATTTTTTCAGAGTTGCTGCTATTGCTGTGGAAGCCGGCTCACTGTTGCTCATTTGTGAACTGTAGTAGGACGTCCAGAGCTAGGAAAAATCCGTGAGCGATATTTCTCACTGATGCCTTTTACGATTGTGTCGGTGACAGGTTGACCTTGGAGCCTCGGAAAGTTTTGCTGTATCTGGCAGATGTAGGACGAGTGAACAATACCAACCGAGTGAGGCAAGTGCAACGGAACTAAACCAATCTAAGCTCAGTAGCTCTATTTTAGATACCAGCGTTTAGGACGATACCCGAGACAACATTTTTAGGGATTGATTAGATTGAACTCTTAGGCGCGCCATATAACCCTGGCAGCTGAAGCGCCCTTAACCCTAACACACACGTACACGCACGCACTAGGGAAAGCAAATCGCTAGGTGGCCAACCATTTTGAGGTTAGGTTAAAACGAGGTCACTAAAGGCTACGTTTTTCGAAAAGTAGCCTTTTGTATCTATATTTTTGACGGCTACAAGATGCAACAATAAATGTGACACCATAGTGAACAGCTTGATGTAACAAGGTCATCAAGCGATCTAACACGGCCATGCTGTTTGGCATTCAAATTTTTGGGTCAAGGAGAACACATTGATGCTTTTGGCTTTGTTCTAGGACCAATGGTTCCGGTCTATAAGGGATATCCCAAATCAACTTAAATTTGACCCATTCGACTCCTTGTGACGTCACCGCTGAATGGATATGATTCAAACGTAATTCTTTGTTTTTATCGCCTCTGATTCTTGAGATTGTGGATGGGAAGAGGGATCCCGATCGTACTCCCCCAGGCGGTGGTAGTTACGAAAAATATATGCGGTGCTGGGTTCACGATTTGCCAGGTACCTTTTTATGGTCTTCAGGTGCCTTTCTCGAAAGGTACGCCCGTAACGGAAAACGTTAGTCACGGGAGCCACCGTTGTACGACGGCACATTGATGTCGTGCGTTATTGTTCGGTTTGATATCATCATCAAAGCTTTATGGACGGGCGCTAAAATGCCCTGAGCACTTGACAGTACACTGCTCGTAACCGATTCCGGGAGGGCACTATAAGCAGATGATTTTTAGGCATTCATCTGTGAAAAGATAAAGTGAATGTCTGCTAAATTGGAGCGTTTTAATGTCCATATACTGGAGTGGAGCCGTCAACACCGGTTGTGTGACCATTTACGTGTATATTTATTGCTTGTGCTAGGACGCGGTTAACTTGTCACTGCACTTATAGTAGGGTTTGATGGCGGAATTTTACGATGTCCACTGAAAGGTGCAAACAGGGAAGACGGAGGACGTGCCCCCTCCCCCTCCCCAGCTGGTGAACCGTGGGGTCGGGGGCATCCCCCAAAATCTAGGCCTTCCACGATTATCTTAAATCTTTCTCTCAAGACAACCCCAAATTTCTCAGCTTTGCCTTCCACCAGCCCCCTGGCCTTACTCCCGTCATGTCCCCTAGTCGAGTCAGTCCCCCTCTCGGTTTCCAGGATTCCAGAGCCAAGGGGGGGCACGGCCACCTTTGGTATCTTTGACAGCTTCAGTTAGAAGTGAGTGTGACAAGTCTTACAACTTATGAACTGTTTTTTGTTTGCTTTTTGATGGACTGCTTGGACGCTTCCAAGTTCGGGAAATGTGTCAAGGTGCCAGTTACGCTATGAGATATTCCATGATGAATCTGAAAATCGCTTAATACAAAGTTAACTTCCGCTGCACTCATTGTGCCTCGGCTGAGCTAGTAGCATCAGCTAGCGCTAACGTTCTGCTGCATTTTGTGCCTAGACGTGCTGCCAGAGGCAAAGTGTATATAGCTAGCAACTTTGGTACATGACGCGAAATCCACAGATACTGCTGTTTTTCGGTTTACGAATTGTTTTTGGAGAAACATGTTTTAGAAGTCCTTAACTTTGTTGAAAATCAACTGAGGAATAGCTAGCAAGGATGCACCCCAGCAACTGAAGAAAATACTCAGTCATGCTCATAACTAATGTAAAAAATATTGCCAAACGTGCAGCTACAAAATATCCAGTTTGATTAGAAACTGGCCTGAAAGAGGTAACTATAACTCTATTTCAGATACTTTCATTGGTTTCGAAATATTTTGTTCACGGCAGTCTTCTTACGTATCAGTTAGACATCGCAAAACAGCGGGTGGAACCAGCAGCAGGTCCCTGCAGCTGGGTGCCGGACCCTTAGGTACCCAGAATTTATATTTTACACACTGAGATGGAGACCATTTAGCCATGGTAGCCTCTTTTAAGCTCCTTCGCTAACAAATGAAGCCAGTAACGGATGTATATTATGAATTCGTACGCCACTAAAATTAAATTTTCCAGTGTTTCGTGAGATTGAACCAAAAGGAGCTGCGTACATTCATAATTAGTGTATTGAAAGCCAGTAATTCTGTGCAAAAAAATCAGTTTTATGGATGTGTGTACCTCATTTCAGTGTGTACCCCTTGCTCAGCAAGATTAAAATTGTTTAGTGTGCAAAATCAACCCTTAGCCTTCTCACAATCATACACGGCTGGGAAAAGGCATTTTAATGCCTCTCACAGGAATTTAACAACCGTTACGCCGATGAAAAGCCGAATTGTGTCCACCACTAGCCAATTTTCAAGCTCAATGAATCCTTAAGTCAGGTTGAACCTTGCAGAATTTGTACTCCTGATTTTTGGAATGATAACTCGGTGAATTAGTGATGATGTTTTAGTGTCTCAATTCTCGGAAAGCACTTGATTATGAACCCTATCAATGACCTGTACTAATATAAATATAATAGAAATATAAAGTCACTGGAATTAAAAATAGAACCGCACTGTAACACTTATGTCAGATGCTAGTTTAAAATCTGGCCTTGCTGTCCGAACCTAACCCTCTGTTCTTGATACGTATAGTCCCTAGCACACTGTTTCAGCTAATGTATTAGAACTTAAGGAGTCCAACTAATTGGGGATTTTCTTGTTTCTGATACAGTTTCACGCGTATATTTCAAATATTTAATTCGCACAATTCTCGTTTGGTGCCTTTTTCTGAAATTTTGAAATTCTCCGTTGTACTTTGACTGTATCCTGGCAATCGTCCAGAGGCCTTCCTTTTATATTTGACTGAATGAAAATTGATATTTTCCGAAGGACGCTTGCGGGAACAATGCGATTTTGTCATTTGACAAACTCCGGAACGGTTGCAATACGCGAAATTCGAGCGGTGAAGATTGCAAAAACATACGCTTCATTCGGTAACGGGGACGCAGCCATGCGCCAGTGAGAACAAAGAACCCTCACTGCGAAACCGTGAAAACTGCAGGGCAGTATATGTGGTTTCCACAATCTACAAAGATGGTTTTACTCGATGTTGTGCTGAACATTTTCCGAGTCTCCGAATGCACATCATCATCATCATCATTATTTGGTGTTTTAGGGCGGCCCGACTTCCATGGTCATTTTGCGCCCATCTTTGAATGCACGCATTTTCATGAAAATTACTATTGTGTCAAGCCTTTCTTTTCGGCCATTTGCTGGCCTATGTGCAGGGATTCGGAGCCAGAGACTATCCATCACCTACTTAACACGCGCATTGACGGGGTCTGAGCCACCTTGGGATTGACGAGGGGGCGGGTACCCGCCCCTAAGATCTCGAGAACCACGGTAGGTAGCAAAAACGGTAAACGGTGTTGGGTAGCCCATTCGCTTCTCCATCGAAAATATTTGTACCATTTTTTGTCAGGTCACATTTAAGGTCACCAGAGGTCAAAACATGGCGTCACATGCCGTCATAGGGATAACATGTAAATTAAGTTTTTCGGCCATTACATCTGAACAAGTAAAGATAGAGCAAAACGACTTGAAGTCTATGAATCGTCGCAGCAAGCCGAATCGAATGATATATTATTTGACCTTGCTAGGCCAAATCAAGATTTGACCTGACCTGAGGTCAGGTCAGGGTCAAATTATATAAAATGCATATCATTAGAACCGCAAAGCCAAGGCGAGTCTAATGAAGCTAAAATAAACGCTCTATCACCATCTGTTACTGAGTTATGTAGTAAAACCATATTTCCCATGTATTACCAATGGAGAGGTCATGCTTCGTACCTGACATTAGGTCATCGATATAAAAATACCGGAACATATTTTAGAGAACTCGGTGAGCCCATTATGTGATATAAGTTTCAATTGGATAAGTTCACCCTGCTCCGACTTATGCTATCTTAAACTTTTTTGAGGTCGGGTCCTTGACCTGTACTAGTGACCTGACCTGAGATGACCTATCCTTAAAATTTTCACGAAGTTGCAAAATGATGAGGGAAAACGTTTGCCAGTACGGCGGCGCTGCGCGCCGCTTTTTCTGCTGTCTCCGAAAAACCGGGGCGGTCGCCCCGTCAATGGCGTGTTAATGACCGGAGCGGGCCGGGCAAAAAAACAGACAGTCCCTGGCCAGGTGAAAATATGGTGCGGCTTGGAGGATGGCACGCCAATTCAAGAACGGATATAGCTGTATACTTTGGGTATTGATAACCAGTAAGTAGTAAGGCCACATAACAGATACAAGGAACAAGGAACAACGTAACAAAGACAAAGGTAACGAATGTACAAAATGAAAGTAACGTCGAAAGGCAGAATACAAGTCCAGGTGATAACCTCGCTGAACCGCGTTTATATATATATATATATATATATTTGAGTATTTCGGCAAGATATCTTCTTTAATACAATGACGGTTAAAATTTATTGCAGTTTCATATTCTGAAAGTTTCTTTGGAAGATTTTCGAGTTTTCTGACGGTTAGTTTTGTTTCTTGCGGAAGTTCATTGATTAAAGATCCAAAATTTATATAGGTTCGACTAGTTTCTATTGTATCGCATAATCTAATTTTAACTGTAAATAACTTTTAACCGTCATTGCATTAAATAATATATATATATATATAAATATATATATATATATATATATATATATATATATATATATATATATATATATATATATATATATATATATATGGCCTGTTCGAAACGTCATACAAGTCCTTACATTAGCGTTGCTCATAAGGGGACGTTCATAAATTACGTCACGCTTTTTCGATCCCCCTCCCCACGTCACGACACGTCACGCTTCGGCAACCCCGCCCCACTCTAAAGGTGACGTAATGTATGAACACAAATTAGGAGCCCTATTTTTCGGTGTGGTTTCGTACCCCCTCCCCTCCACAGCATGTACCGTCAGTTTTTGACGGACCATTTCTCCATGTCATGGCGTCCCTTAACAGACCTCTCACTGAAGGGAAACCAGGGCAGCATGGACATCCTAATGATGGTGTGAGTTTTCTATGGCTTAATGAACTTGTTTCGTTCCCATTTTGCTGTAGAATTACGTCAGAAATTAGTCTGCAACAGTGCAAGAGCCATGTGTCTGCAATTCTTATATTAGAATTTGCGTTAATTAAGAGAAAAGTAGCAAAGATCCATTTCACCACACCCTACGGGGCAACATGGTCACCCCATGGAGTAAGATGGGCATACCGGTATGAATAGGAATTCAGCGGAAATAGGATCCCAAATTTTAGGTATTTTTATGTGGTATTTTATGCAAAAGGTACAGTGCGCCAGATTTTTCAAACGAATGTGGATTATTTACCAAACCACAACTTAACAGTAAAAACAAAACCCCTAAAAGATGCTGGCGGGAAAAGACCACCCCGTGTAGTAGCATGTCACCTTTGGTCACCCCCTCCCCCACGTCACGGCACGTCACGTTTCAGCCGAACCCTACCCCCTCGAAGCGTGGCGTAATTTATGAACGGCCCCTAAGACAACCTCACCATACCACCCTTCTAATGAAAGTGCGCTGCATGAGCTAGTTAGTTAAGGGAAACGCCCGTGCTGGCTTTATATCTCGGTCACACTTATTCAAAGGCCCGAAACCCGCCCCATACCTGCCCCACGCCAACTACTGATCAGCGATAGATAAGCTCCGGCTAGCCGTGGTCTCTGAGATTGGATTATTGGAACACAATACGTCTCCAGTCAATTTGACTGAGCTGAATTTGCGAAAAAATTATCACTGTTAAAAATGGCCAGAATTTTTTACGATGCAATTTCTACAGTATACTGTTTTAAAGTCTGGTCAAAAATATCTCGCATCAAAAACGCAAATAGACGTAACATTTGGTAGCAAACTATGCGTTCGTCCGGTCAGAGCAGGGTGACTGTGGCATCTGTCATTAGCTTCTGTGTGAAGACACTTGCAGCTTCTGGTCATCATAACAGATGCTCCGATAAAAACTGAGACAGCTGCTTCAAATATTTGGATTATCAGTACTTTGGCAATTCCGAAAAGACCAAACATGATATTTTTTCCCGGTGTTGCGGAAGCTGCTGGGTCAAAAGTCTTGTTTATATTAATACTGATAATTACAAAAAACGGCGCCAAACAGGGGTTTTACGCATTACATTTTGGAATCCACGCAAAAACTGTCAAAAAATAAAAACCAAATGAGGTGATCTCAATTTCTTTTACATTACCTGAAGCACTGTGCTGTCCCAATGTTGACGGTGGCATGCTGCAAGTAAGAAACAATGGTTAAACTGGTAAAACTGGTAAATTCACTTTTATGATCTATTACGCGATTTTATACGTGACCTATTGTGTGTGTTCTTATGTGATCTTTCTATGTGATATGGTAAATGCGGAACTTTGACGTAGACAATTTGGCAGGTTCATTTTCAAGTGCTCCATCTTGGAGGGAAACATTTCCTACAAAATGTCAAGAACATGGCAATTGGCCACCTCCTGAGCTTAAAATTAAACACCAAACTAAATCGTTGTTAAACTATTTTATATCGTAGCTTACGTTTCTAGATTTGGGCTGGCAGAAATACCTCTCATGGAATTACGTCACCCAAACTAGCCTTCCATCTGACCTAGACCAAACCTTCCCCTTCCTGGTAGATAAGTGCTGGAAAGCCCTATTACAGCTCAGCACGAGCAGCCCATACCTGTTGTTTTTACTGGTCTAGATTTAGTTTCCTGTCTTGACAAAGTCACTCGAAAGAGACTTTGACACCTCCCCAAAACGTAGCGAACTGCCACCTTTGCTGCTCCGATACCTACCTCATTTCCGTTTTTTCTGAACAAATGTGAAGCTGCCATGATAGCGCTACGGCTACCTCTTGATGGCGCCTCGTATCGTGCCCCGGGCGGCAAGCCCATCAAAGGCCGAGCCTATTGGTGTGAGGCCGTCCATCGCTTTAGTTGCCCGGCCGACGGGGACAACACGACATAATCCTATGAAAAGGAGGCTGGGCTGGCTGACAAGTCACTCTCGGACCGGGTGCTGCATCCGAGGGTGCTCTGTGCTACTGCTGCTTCTCCTGGGCCATCAGTGGTACGGTCCGGTCAACAAAAACAGGGGTCCAGTTAAGCTGTAGTTATTTATCTAGGCACAGTTTGGTCAGTCACACTAATAGTGCTAGAATTGCCTGTTGTATGTAAATCTCAGGGTGGGGTGACGGATCGGGTTACTGTTAAGTGATACTTGCTGGTAAGTGCAGAATGGCCAGAGAGAAGGGCAGAGCCTCACTCAGAGTCATACTTAGCCAGTTGTATTTCCCAGGGCGGTAAGCCTATCAAAAATGTTTTTTCATCAACGCTATGGGTATGAAAAAAATTCATCAGCGCTATGATCAGTTTTTTTTAATGATCTGCCTGATGCGTACGCAGGATCAACATTTTTATGCACAATGATATGCAAATGTTCTGTTCAGTGCTGGCGAAAACTTCAGAATTGGAAGAGAGGCAGAGTAAGAAAGTGGTCTTAGTTATCCACTTTTGTTTCTTATACTATTTTTTGGTATCAGCCACAAAAGCCAAAACGTTTTTTTACTGTCATCACACAAAGTGGCAAGCTATACTTGGAATGCTTTCTTCTGTGCATAACCTTTTTATCACTGTTGGTTTGCTTGATGGACGCATTGGCCAATGTTTCTTCTTTACGGACTTTTTCTTTGTGGTGCAATGTATTTTCTTACTACCGGGTGTACTGCTTTCAATATGTGTCAGTGTTTGTTACAAAAAGGCTCCACCGTATTTGACTATGTCGGCGACCCTAACAAGAGCCTAACTAGCGTGAAGCAACACTTTGGTTTTTTAGTGTGACTGACCAAACTTGGACCGTATCTCCTAATATTCTGCTTCAGCTAAAGTATAATAATTATCCAGGGCACCTACCCAGGTTTTCTTGGTTCTTGTACAATGTCATACATAGCTTTGAAACAGGCATTCCGTAAAATCCCTCTTTAGCACTTATTTTTGTAACTAAGCCGTTTTTCAATTTTTCTTCAACAGCTCCACCAATAACGACAGAAAAGTATAATATTTGCTGTATTGTGCATCGGCAATGTGCGAAGAATCCAGTTATTTTCAGTTGATGACTCTATCATTCTCATATGATCCGTAATGGGCGGTTAGGTGCGTGTGAGTGTCAGAGTGTGCAGCTGTACACCCGGCTCCCCGGAATCTGCAGTCCCTGGGTTTAATATATCCATCTGAGATTTATGTAACTTAATGAGATCGACGAGGGAAACGACTTGTGGCAACTGGATTTTGTGTATCGATGACCTGCGATCGGATAAAGGTCGTGAGCTCGCCATTTGAAATGCAAGGAGAAATCGAATGTATGGTCTCACAGGGAATAGCGATACAACTTGTATTTTAATCTCACTCTGTTTGCCTGCCTATGAAGTTCGAATGGTATGTATTAATGCCCATGCTGACTTTGATTTAATCTTATCTCAATTCCAATTTTATTTGACCTAGCAAGGTCATGTCTTACATAATTCCATCGGGTTTTAAGAGAGGATAGCATTGTGGCTTAAACATTTTGTGTTGCATTATTTTCTGTCAGCTGTTATGGAAAACACTTAAATTTCTAGTGTATCCCTACAGTCACACCCTTTGACGTTGAGTGACCTCAAAATTGACTTGGACAAAAACATGTTCGCAATATTTTTGGTAGAGTTAAAGACGGACTATCTAAGGTCAGTTGCTTATTTCATTTGCCTGGCATGGGTTATGAGATATGACGGGGGCAGGTTTTTTGGTAGGCTTTACGTTAATTTAGTAGGTTTACGTTAGGCTCACTTCAAATCCCATGAATGTTCCATATTTCCTTTAATAACTAAATACCCTGAAACAGACGGATCATTCTTAATAACATCCGGTAGGAGGAACGCGACTGAAGCTAAGTCTGTTGTTGGACTTGGATCGACAGCGACACCACGGTCAGCTTCTCGGCCCCTGAAATCATGGTCCTCACTGCTCTTCTCTCTGTGGTGCTGGTTACTTCAACGTCGATGGCGTGCAAGACGGTTCCCGGTTATGGATTAGCGCTGAAGACCCAGTTCAGCCTCGGCAGCTTCACGCTGAAGAGCGAGGCATCAACTTGCCAGTGCTGCGCGCTGTGCTACGCGAATCCTGACTGCAAAAGCCTTAGCTACGAAGATAGCACCAAGGACTGTGAGCTCTACAGCCGGGTGGGAGGCTACGGTGACATCAAACTCAAGAAGAGCAGCAAGAAACTTTCTTACTTCTTCATGGAGGGCAAGTCCGATTCCAACGAATTCTGCGTTGATGACGCTGACTGTTTGACCCCGGGCGAGTTTTGCTCTGCACACATCTGTACCACAGATGAGACCGTCACTTGTAAGGACATTTACCGGCTGGCTCCCAGCCTGGGAAATTCAAATTACTGGATTTCTATTGGGAGACAGAGGCTTCCTTCTTTCTGCTGGCATGGTAAACTTGCTGGTTTCACTTGTGTTTTCCTGTCCAGACGTCATGGCTGGAGTAAATATGAATTGGAATATAAGGTGAAGCTAAACAAGCTCTACCAGAACAAATACTCCATCCTTAGGTAAGTCAAGATCGTCTGTTTTACTTACACACCGCAATGGACCGTATGCATGTAAGAGATCGCAAAATCCTCTGAAACTGACTCTGTGCACACTACTCGCGGTATGTTTTGTTCTATTACCGGTGAACTATTGCTCTCGTAATCGTGATTCAACATAAAGCTTCTGTCTTTTTACCTAGCTATCGGTTGTGTAGCCGATGCTCTAGCCCCTGATGAAGTTATAAAAGTGAAACGTTTGGCTAGTTAACACGCGCTGACGGGGGCGGGTACCCGCCCCCTGGTTTTCGAGATAGGAAAAACGGCGCTGCGCCGATTGGTATACTTCCTCATCTCACTTCTGTGAAAATTTTAGGTTGGTCATCCGGTGGTCACCGGTACGGTAGTGACCCGACCTAAAAAGTTTAGTGATGTGGAGCGGGTGAACTTTCCGATTGAAACTCTATCCATAATGGCCCACTGAGTTCTCTAAATATGTTCCGTTATTTTTGATATTGACCTAGGTGGTCCATACCTCTCCTGATCTATGTTTTATACTCAGTACGATGGTGATGCTTTATTTTGCTGCATTAGACTGCCTGGGTTTGGTTCTATGATATGATTTTATATAATTTGACCCTGACCTGACCTGGTGTATTTGATTTGACCTAGCTAATTATATATATTCGATCGGCTTATTCATAGTTGTTTTTGTTATCTTTTTTTATTAATGCCCGAAACTTTGTTATCCTTGACGGGCATGTTTTGACCCTTACCTAATTACCTGACAAAAATGGTTTTTTTGGAGTGAGAGTCCACGCCGTTTACTTTTCGCACCACCGTGTCTCTCTTGGGGCCCCCGTGGTTAATGATTAAATGGGTAAAGAAATATAACAGTTCTAACGCAATTTGGCCTTCACTTATGCTTTTATCATCCTGTTCTATCAGAAAAGCAATAGTGTTTCAGAATCAATCAATTGAGAAGAACGTGTCTTTCAGGAAAAAATATGCGTTTTTGTCTGTTCGCATGTTGCCTCTTTAAAGTGAAAAATTGGCAAATGCATTCTGCTTACTGGTCACCGCCTCGGCTGCGTAACGTTTTATTTTTTTGCTCGCCGACGTGGTTGTGGCCCTCTAAACCGACCGGCTGTATCTACCTTTGGAACTGTCAGTTACATATGTGTAACATATCTTTGGGAAAACATGCAGCGCAAACCACTTTCGCCACGCATCTAAAAAAACGTTTTGTGACATGTCTTTGCATGTTGAAAGATGGGACGCGGCCAGTTGTTCTCCCGATTTCATCAGCAGAGCCTTTCCAGTAAGCCTGAGTAACAAACGTTGCTACATGATTGGCTATCGAGTGGGTAGAAAATCAAGTGCTCACGTCTCGCGTGGTGTTCAGGGGGTAACCTCTCGTAAACGCGAGTAAGCGCCCCAAATAACGGTTTTCTAGGCATTACTCCCGGAGCAGACAACGCAGCAATACCAAACCACCGGAAAAAATATACGAGCTTTAAGCTTCGTACAAAACTAGTACTGGGGTGATGGAGCCATTTGTCCGATCCTTTAAGGTCGTAATCTGGCGTTTGCGACATCTGTACGACCCTTATCGCAGTACTTTTACCACCTTTCGACCACCTTTGACTACCAGCCTGCTACTCCTTACTACCTCCTCGCCACCTCTTGCTCCGCGAGATACCACCTCTTGCCCTCCACCTACGACGTCATGGTCACCTCTTTCTCCGCGCCGTACCACCTCTTAACTACCTTCGAAAATGCCTTTTACAACATTTTTACTACCTCCTACGACGTTCAAACCACCCCTTGCTTCAGATCGGACCACTTTTTGGCCCCAACCTTGCTAAGTCTATCTAGTTGCTAAGTATCATCTAGACTGAAAGAATAAAGTTGTCAATCGAGACAAAAAATTCATTGAGGCTCATGTTACTGACTTGGTCTGCCTGTATGTAATGAAAATCAGGGGGTGGTAACAGGGTCGTTTTGCTGAACTACCTCCGGACAACATGACGTCATCATTTACCACCACCTGCACTAGTTTGAACAATCTTTCAACGTCGTACCGACCGCAGGTGTTCGAGATAAATACCGTAAATACTGGTGTTTGGTTTGTTCCAATGTCGTATAGTGTCGTTCCAATGTCTTTATGACGTAAAATTATTGCAACACAGCTGGTGAGAGGGTGATGGGTGGCAGTGGCGGATCCAAGGCTGGGGAGGGTGGGGGGCAAAAAGGCATTTCCCCCCAAACGGAAAAGCTCGGGGCAAAACTATGTTTTTGCCCCCCAAAGTGAACGACCTCCTTTTTTCCCCTGGCTCCTTTTTAGTTTATAAGCAAGATTTTGGTGCTTCAACTCTCAACTCCAAATAGAACCAGTTAAGTTCAGTATAAATATTAGGCCTTGGACTGGAAAAAGGATCTCGAGCCTATCTTTTTCACCCCGTGACGATTTTTTTTTGCTTTTCGCCTGTAATACCCAAAATTCTACCGGCAAGTGGTATTGTAGCGTAGCTTTCATGGCGTGACGTTTTTTTTTGCTTTTTGACTTTTGACTTTGGTTTGCCCCTCCCAAACCGACCGGCTAGATCCGCCACTGATGGGTGGTCAAATATTTCTTTCAGTGTGTCTTAGCTGGATACAGCTAATAAATCCGAGTGTTTCAGTATGTTTCAATAAGGGATACATTTCTTGAGAAAATATCGAGTAACAAAAAAACTCCCAAAATATACGTAAAACATGGAAATCAAAATGGATGTGCATCTCTAATGCAGCGCCAATGGGGTTATCTGGGAGTCAAATGTTCACCCATTTACCCTTTACACATGGCCAAAAGGAGATAACTATAGGTCGTATGCGCTGGCCGTCAGGCTGGTGTAAGGAGGACACTGTCTAATTTTGGCTTTCCTGTTTTTTTTTCGACCATAGTTCAAGACAAATGGAAAGTAAAGAGACGAAATCAGCACTGCCCGGTATGCTCTGTAAAATTTTATTGTATTGATACCTTGCCACCAAAGGTAGTGTTTTAGAATCTTAAGCGAGCAGATTAAATTGCTTTGCAACTGCTTTTGCAAACATCTGCAACACTTTTTAATAGTTTATTTCTGGAATTATCTTTGCTCCGCCGATAACCAAAAAAGTCCAACAAATTCTCGAAAAACTTGTTTTATTCCCTCTGCATGCCCAATGCGTCTAATGTTATAAATTTGATTGTAATATCATCACTAATTTGTCCCTTGTGACTTGAAAAATTTCCTACAACATTGTAGAAGTTACATGAAAGTGAAATCGGTACATTTTATGAAGTAATTCGGTTTAAAGGTGTCAAATATGAAAATACTTCTTGTACGTGAACCACAGTAAATAATACAAACTTCAACTGAAGTGTTCGGTGCAATACAACAGAAAAGTTGACACTACATCAAATATACCAGGCCAGGTAAATTGATGGAAATGTCTTCTAGCCTCCGGATAGGCACAATCTAGGTGTCACGAAGTCTTTTCACGAAGCCTTTTATATTTGAATTATAATATATTCGTGCCACAATGAAGCGCGCAGATAGGGGCCAGAACCCTACGAAATAGGGAAAAACCGTCCTAGAAATGGACCGCACGTAGAGCGGCTTAATTCTAGTGTTATAAATGATTCGCAAAAATTTTAGCTGTCACGAGAGAGCCATGAAGAACGTTTTGTGCAAAAAATAGGAATATGACGTTGCCAGCCAGTTCTGTGTCAGCAATATAAACCTAAGGGCAAAACACTTATGTTGTGTTTCTAATCTTGACTGAAAGAGAAAAACCAATAATTCACTAGAAATTAGCCGAAAACTGCCCAATATAGTGCGCACAGATTCAATTGTAGAGAGCTATACATACCTCAGACCAATTGCCTCTTCATTTCCCGGGATGAACATGACAATTCTCTGGCTATGTTCCTATTTGTGTCTGTGACATCGTGTTTCTTTTGCTGATTTTCTTTTGCATACGAATGTGCAACGTTTTGCCGCATAGAGAGAAAGTACTGTTTTCGGACTGGGAATTGCACTCGGAGCACATAAGAGCATTGCCAGCTAGAAAATTGCGTATGCTCTGTCCAAATACCGCTGTGCAGAATGTCTTTTTACAGTGTTTTTTCGAAGTTAAAAAAAATCCAAAAAGGTGTGGACTTCTTAAGATGATAAGCTACATTTAAGAGACGTTTTTGGAGCACTTAAAATTGAAATGTTTGTTTAGTAGGAACTTTCAGCATTCTCAAATCAGGTTGATTCGTTTCCTTGCTTAGAATCATACGGGTATTTGCTTTGCCATGTGGATATTATGTCGCGCCAAGAGAAAATATTGAGTTTTGTGACGTCATCGGCAGTAGGTATAGACTGTATCTTGAAAATTGTCTGCTCTAAATTTTATTCATTCATTAGACGTCGTGGGATATGTTCATACGTAGCACGGCTATTCCATATCTCGGGTCGAGGGATTTTTTTAATTCGGAATATAATTTGGCTTTCCCTGAATCGTGGTTTCCCTCTGGTAAATCACGTTGCATTATGGTTGGAAGGAGCAGACGTTGGTTTTTTTGTCCTCGAAAGTGACTCCGTCCTGTGACGAAAATTCCTTAACGTTTCGTTTGAAATTTCGGATCGAACCTTCGACAGAGTCGCTGGGATGAAGTCCGGTGAGCTAGGCAGGTTCAAAATCTCAATTCGTGGAGTTGAAATAGCTCATTCCGTCCTCATCATGTCGCCCTTGTTCTGACAAAGGTGTCAACCCGACAGGAACGCAAGTGCCATCCTCAACTCCAGCAACAGTAGCTACTATCAGATTATGGTTGTCGGACTCCATTTGAAGGACAAAAGTAAGCATACGAGTGAAAAGTAAAAGGCTGATTTTAAATTCATGACTATTTTGATTATATACATATATGGCACATTAATTTCCGACCAAGTATTTGTATTATTCGTTTCTAAGCCCTAAGAATTATGTTAAGTTTATAATATTTGTAACGAAGTTTGTTTTCTGAGGAATCCTTATTCTTAGATGTATTTCTCTATTTGAATATATTTCCCGCTCTCTCTCTCTCTCTCTCGCTCTCGCTCTCTCTCGCTCTCTCTCTCTCTGTCTCTCGCTCTCGCTCTCTCTCTCTCTCTCTCTCTCTCTCCCGCTGTCTGTTTCAATACATTTTGTTCAGGTTATTGCAAGTTCAGCTTTTGGGATCGAGGTCGCGCTAAAATCATACCTCACTAACGTCCTACACCACGTGTGCCCCAAACATCACCTCTCTCTCTTTATCTACTGAGGTGAGCCGGTAGTCCCAGCAAGCTCGGGTTGGCAAATTGATAAATTAGCTGTTTCTGATGATGCAAACTGCCCTCACTTGTGGTGCACAGGACTTTTCTACTAGCTCCACCAGCTTCAGGGGAGTTTTCCATTTTTTATAATAGGTTTTGAACTGAAATAATAGTGGTAGAGCGAATTTAGACACCACTGCTGGCGTCTTACACTTCACTGGAAGCTCCCTGTTTTGAATCACTGCAACAGGTATGATTCAGAATAAAGCACATGAAGGCCCTTATTCTATTTTTGAGGAGGTAATTTTTGGCTCAGGTCAATATTGAGGTCATGACAGGTCGAAGAAGGTGGCATTTTGGTAGAGTTCTTGGACTATAGCATCTGACAGAGTTGAGTTAGAATCATTTTTAGGCACCATTTGCTTCCTCTCGTCACGGTGAATGGAATGATGTATAATATGGCCATACTAGGTCAAAATGTCTGGATCTTGTTACTACCAGCTCAGCTTGAATGTCATATTAACCAATGCTATTTTCAGTCCATCTTCGGAGATATGGGATCATCTTCCGTGTTCCGAAAGTGTTCGACCTGCTGGGAGACCAGGCGAAGAGCACCGCGTCGCGTCCATTAGATCTAGATATCCCATTTAAGCTGGACGGTGGAGTGGACAGCAATGCAACCGAGCTGGGCGACGAAGTGGTGCTCCCATACCAGACCGAAAACGCCGGTGGCACAATATACTCCATCAACAGCAACGTCACGTCCGAACCCGACCGGTGGGCTCTTGCCCGCAACAACAAAACCAAAGAGATCACATGGAATCAGTACATACTGCATCCCGATGACATCCGCGTGTATATCCGTGAGGAGTGATTGTGTGATGGGCACGTGGTGTTGCCACTGGTGGGGGAAGGGGGTGGGTCTGGTCCCCTCTCTCGAAACCTTAGGAACCGCCCCCCCCCCCCGTTTGGAAAAAATTAATAGAGGTGACTTTTTCCTGAGATCGGTAAAACAAGTGGTTTGAGGACAAACGTTGTTTACTTTGATATTAGTAAGCTCGGCGGCAGCTGGTTGTGATCATAGGTCTTTACCCTACCCTCTCTGACCGATTGAACTAAATCTGGAAAAGTGCAGATATCTGTCCACCACTGAGTAGGGCTCCATCCAAAAATCTGTGATGATACCCTTTGCCCCTATTTCGTAAAAGGAGAAATCGTAACAAAGTCATGAATTTAAAAGTACTCTCTTCTAAGCACGCTCTTCAATGCACATTTTTGTTAATGGCTAGGTACCAGTGGGCCGCTGAGACTCTCATAGTCCGAAATATGTATGTTTTGCTATGTTATATTGCTGAAATCAATATTATCAAACTGACCTCAAAGAAAATATTTATCTCTGTGATTATTTATGATGTCAATTTTGTGTTGATCGTTCTATGTATTTAAGTTTGACAATACCGGCGAAATGTTGGTGTGTTTGCCGTGGACATGTTTGATTTATTTGCTGATACCGTCGACATGTTTGATGTGTTTGCTGATACCATCGACATATTTGATGTGTTTGCTGATTCCATCGACATGTTTGATGTGTTTGCTCATACCGTCGACATGTTTGATGTGTTTGCTGATACCATCGACATGTTTTATGTGTTTGCTGATACCGTCAACATGTTTTATGTGTTTGCTCATACCGTCGACCTGTTTGATGTGTTTGATAGCAACACCGATATGTTTGATGTGTTTGATAACACCTCGGATGTGTTTGATAACACCTCCGCTGTGTTTGATGTGTTTGATAACACTGCCGATATGTCTGATGTGTTTGATAATAATTTATGGGGCTTATCGACGCACCAACTGCCGGGTCATTGGCGTCGCCAACTCTTTCCTGTTGGAAGGGTTTTGGGAGCCAGCTTGTCTTGTTCGAAGCCGCCGGGCCTTGAACCGGTCGTTGAGCAGTAGCTGGATGTGTTTGATAATGCCACCATTAGCTAAGAGTGTCATGGCCGGGGTCACATCATCCCTGGCTTTCTGACATCCACCGACTGTTCCGGCCCCTGGTCGTAAGAGTCGGCGTGCTCTCTGTCGGCTGGGCCTGTGGCGAGATCTTAGCTGGTGACTGCACTACCCGCCCTTTAATACCATACATATATCCCCATTGGATCAGGTCAGCTCTTCCTTGCACGACACGATCTGCACCTTCTGTCTGCCTTTTCACGCTAGTTTTGCAGGATTTTTTTGGTTCCTGGTCCTCTTTTTATACCTTAGCTGTTGGCTCCGTAGTGATTGTCCTTCTCCAGCTGTTTTAAGGGTGTAAAGAACCCACTTGAGGTCTATCCCGAGCCCCGGCGACGGCGTTAACAGGATCCTTGGGGTCGCGTTTTCTCCTCGTGGATGCTAGTTACCAGGGTACCAACGCGCCCCCCCCCACTTGGCCCAGATGCTTCGTTCTAACCGGGGGTAAGTCTCCTGTTACCTGTCACGGGCAACCAAGCAATGCAGTAGTGTTCACGGGCACTGTTATTCAGTCCAGTCATGACCGAGGAACGTTTCATTTTTGTGGCCCGGCACCCTCCGCACTGGGGGCTGTGGGTTTTTCTTCATGGATCATGCTTTTGCTGAGGTACTGTAAATCGCTTCAGATTACGAGAACCTATCGTGCTATGCGTTCATATGGAGATTTCTTTGACCTTGCTGTATCAGGAGTTCCGCTCTCGATCCGACATTTCTGCCGGTGTCTTATTAGGTCTGCAGGGGATTGGCCGTCAGGATTGCTTCTTACCAGACACCTTTCCCCGCGACTACCATACCATCGTGGTCGGAGAACGGCCACCACCCACTTTCGCACTTGAACTGCGAGGTAGCAGACCCTATCGCACGGCGGTGGGATCGCGTCAGAGCTGAAGACATCGCGGCGGCTGCTCCACTCTCGACAGCTGAACGCCGACGCTCCCAGGCTAGTGTAACGGTAGCCGCACAGCGCTTGAGGTGGTAGCTTGCAGAACCAGAGATTCTAGGGCCTTGGTAGCCTACAGAACCAGACTCTTTGGAAGAGCATCGTGTCGGCTCAGCGCTGAACTGGGCAGCGACCTCCCGCTGCTTGCTTTGATAAGAGGCTCAAGGCGTCTCCGACAGCCTCGAGGACTAATCTTGGCTAAAGCCTGGTTCTGCCCTTTTCAGTGTTGAATACCGAGTCGCTGTCACTCTGAGGAGGCTGACTTTCATCCCATGGCGAGTCCTGGAGCGATTCAAAAACAGCATCCGACATGGCACCTACACAACATGTATCAACTCAGGAGCCCAGATTAGCTTACGAGGTTTCCCAGACAAGCTATCGGGTCCGTTTGGGTTTCTTTTTTATATTACATTTGCTGATACCTTTATAACCGTTGAGGGGGCCCACCACAGAAGAGTGTCGTTGCCAGTGCCTCCTGCCTCCACCGCCCGCTTCCTACGTTTATGCGACAAACTGTCGTCGTCATTTAGGCTTTGTATCGGTTTGTTCTGAGAACAAACCTGCAGCAGCAGGTATTGGTTTCCTCTTTGATCAGTGTCAATCAAGTTTTTGGCACGGATGATAATGATGCGCAATGTTGTATTGTTTGTGTCTCAGTTTGTTTGTGTTCGGAGAGACTGGCTTGTGAAGTGTTGGTCTTAGTATGCGGGTTCTTCTGCCATCTAAGCAGGTTTTACCAACCCAGCGAGATTTCACACTCGCGCACACATTCATGAAAGAAACGTAATACACGCATACGCAATACGAGATTCTTAGGTGGTAGGTTTGGGTAGGCATATTTATTGGTCAACATTGAAGTATGTATACGTATAGCTTATAGGTATGCACCTTCCATTGGCGGCTAACTTCAAGATTGTCGGTAAGACCCAGGAATGGGCTCATTCAAAACCTCTTATGGCGTGGGATAAGAATTCCTACTGCACAGATTCTTTCAAACTGACAGTTGTCGTTTCTTAATAATTTCTTAAACCAACTGCGATTACAAAGTTTGATTAGTTACGAAGTGTGATAAAACAAATGTTTATTTTAAGAGCATGTGTACAACTATAAAGTCTGTCTACACTTTGGATGTATTCGAATGAGTCTCTTTTTTAAGTATCTACGATGATTCAGACTTTCTGTTAAGAACAGTTCTTCTGACCTGTACGTTGGTGGTGGTACCAAACAGAAACTTATCCAAACCACATTTGGCACCCTTATTTCTTGAAAAAGAGAATGTGGTGTCAATTGACAAGGCCGTGCAGCCCACTGTTTCACAGGCTATGCACCTTTTTGTTATAGAAACCACGATGTTGTAAGTCGTTCATACATTATACTTATCGTATTTGACGACGGAGTGTGCATTAGGATGCAGTGACTGCTTATTTGCTGAGGCTGGATACATGAATCAAGTGATTATGCAATACAGCTGAAAACATATATCTGGTGTTTGGCCTCACTGTACGTATGATAAAACTTTCGGGCCTCGTACTTGAATCCAATTTACCGGCTGCCTTGTGGTCAAAACCTTTGGCGGACGAAAGGGAGCATTCTCGCCGCCCCGGAAGGGCCGGAGGCGGATCATCGTAAATTCCCGCCCCCCTCAATAAAGTGAATGCTAGAAAGAAGTTGTAGCTGTACAGCTACACTTAACATGCATGATTATAAGTTTTAAAGAAGACTAAAACACGTGATTGACTAGATTTCTTCAAAATTTGGTCGTATCAGAAGTTTGCAAATAGGGTGGAAGAAAAAGTACGGTGGTGCCCATTCCCGGCTGTAGGAAGGTGGGAGAAGAGAGTACGGTGGTGCCCATTCCCGGCTGTAGGAAGGTGGGAGAAGAGAGTACGGTAGAGCCCATTGTCGGCTATAGGAAGATGGGAGAAGAGGGTACGGTGGAGCTTATTGTCGGCTATGGGAAGATGGGAGAGGAGAGTACGTAGAGCCAATTCCCGGCTGTAGGAAGGTGGGAGAAGAGAGTACGGTGGTGCCATTCCCGGCTCTAGGAAAGTGGGAGAAGATAGTACGGAGGTGCACATTGCCGGCTTTAGGAAGGTGGGGAAGAGAGTACGGTGGGCCCATTTCGCTTAGGAAGGTGGGAGAAGAGAGTACGGTGGACATTGTCGGCTATAGGAAGATGGGAGAAGAGAGTACGGTGGAGCCCATTATCGGCTATGGGAAGGTGGGAGAAGAGAGTACGGTGGAGCATTGTGCTATAGGAAGATGGGAGAGAGAGAGTACGGTAGAGCATTTGGCTAGAGAGAAGGTGGGAGAGAGAGAGAGAGAGAGAGAGAGAGAGAGAGAGAGAGGTCCACACTCCTGACCTAGTCTTTGAGCAACGAATGGCAGAACACCCTCAAACGTGATTACCAAACACCATGGTTCTGAGAAGCCCTCTTCAGCGCCTCCAAAGGGTCGTACAATGCGCAAGGAACAGGGCCAAGTTGTTACATTTCCGGGTCACGTGGACGCATGACTAATGCCGCCGCCATACCCTCCACCCAGTAAAGGCTACAAAAGGTTGCCTCCTAGGGGCTCAAGCTCCCCTTAAAGTTCAGGGTGCCTACAGTAACTGCAGAGTCGGAGACTGTTCTGACGCTATGGCAAGGGAGGTTCGAGCCCCATAGCCCGCCACGGAATGAATTTCTGGATCCGCTACTGCCTCCAATATCCCCTCCTCCACTAACACCATCCGTGAAAGCAACAAACAGAGACAACCAGGGTGCAGGCACGCGTGACGACGCGTGGCTGTCCTCTCCGGACTTGCGGGTTGACGAAAAATCTCCTAACACGGTGCGGGAGAAGATAAAACAGGTTTCGTTTTCCGGAACTCTAAGGAAAAAATTTTTCCCGGTTCCAAAATGAACTCCTCCTGTCAATATTTCACTCAGGATCCACAGAAAGTATCGGAAACGTGCAGCATGTCCGATTGGATGTGCCGTGCCCCACTGCTGCTGCTAGTGATGGGGTCGATTCTGGGCCGAGAGGCAGGAAGGCCTACATGGATGAAATATAATTGATTTGTCACTCTCCGCCCAAGGGTTTTGGATACCCGGAACGAATTGTAAGACCACCACCAGAGTGCGACCCCGAGGAAAGCTGATGTTGTGTCCAAGACATTTTGCCGACAGGGGTTGAGAGGCCTGTTGGTTTTTCGGAAGCTACTGTCTGATCCACCTAGCGCTCTAAACAGAGAAGGAGAGACTCATATACAAATATAAGCAATCGCACATTGGAATAACAATGTTGCAACAGCTTGGACAAAAAACGAAATTATTAAACGTTTTATGCTGTGTATATCCTAACTTTTAATGCCATTTCAAATGCCTTCTACATAATTTTGTGCGCATTTAAGAGACAGATGGGTGCGAAATGATCAAGTAATCGAAGCACCCTAAAACCCTAAACAACAGCAGCAACTGCACGTGTGTCAAAAAGACTTTCGTTTGGAACTCCATGAAAGTGACTTTGTTTAAAAGTTCTGCTTATATTATTCACAGACGGAACCGGTTCAGCTTTCTCATCTGCAGTAGAGCTAATTTTTCTATAAAGCTTGCACTAACCCATGATTCTAGGGTCTTGCTCCTGACCCCACCTGGGTCAGGCACACAGACAAATGGGACTGGAAAACCCGCTTCCGAAGTCCTGGAGCCTCTCTGGAGAACGCTGGCCGCGAGAGCCCCGACCCGGCCGCGGCATTCTGCTGCCATTGGTTTTTTCCGTTGGAGCTCCCATGGCAGTTGAGATTGAGTGGTGTTGCGAAAGAGCACATCTGCCTGCCGGGAAGAATGTGTGCTTGAGGCCACTGGAGCGTATGATTGTCAGAAGCAGTTCAGCAAAACCACTTCACTGTGATGTGCTAGACCATAACTGGTTTTTCGGACAACGTAAGGTAATCTAAGGGAAACACCATAGTTGTAGACAACCCCGTATTGAATTTAAAATTGTTATATGGATGCCAAAAATGATCCTTCAAAGACTTTAGACAGGGTCAGGTTCAAGAAGCGATTCTAAAAATGTGTGACAACTCTCCACTCGTGGAGTGACTGGGTAAGATTGGGGGGAGGGGAGGGGTATGTGACATACTGACCTCTGATCTGCTTCTCCTGCACAGAACCTGGGCGTCAGTGCAGTCGGGTCTTTCCACTCTGAATGTTTACTAAATATGACAGGTTACGTACCCCGTCTGGTTCTATGAAATTCCACCCAGATAAGTCTGAAAAGTAACGGTGGCTGAACGGATTTTCCTGACTAAACGGGCGTATTTTCGAACCCAAAGTCCTGCGCAGGCTCAGTTGGTAGAACGTTGGTATCCGGCCTGCTGCTCAGAGTCGTGCAGTGGCGGTACACGTGTCAAAGGTTAGAACCGATTCATCTCAGATGGCCCGGCGCTAATTATTTACCCGACGTGGTTTAACCCTCGCCCCACCGGGGGGCCATCGATGGCCCCTAAGGTTTTTCCGGGATAGCAGAAAACGACGAGGCGCAGCACCGCGGTTGAGGGCTCTACCTCTCACTGCATCATTTTCCATCATCCTGAAATTTTTTACCCCGGGTCACCCAAGGTCAGGTCACCAGACGAGGTCAACAAGGTCACCTACTTCACCTTTAGAGCTCTGTAAGAGCTACATTTCAAAGTCGATCGATTTGAAACTTCCTGCACTTCATGACCCCTCCAGGGTCTACAAGGTGTATATCCGGGATTTTTCGATTTCGTGCCCTGAGGTCAGGTCACGAGGCGACCTCTCCCATTGGAAAGCATGGGGAAAAGCTATTTCATGATATAAAAGCCACAAAAATGATTGCAAATACTCAGACTGCTCAGAACAACGTTTTTGGACACCCTTTCACGGATCCCAGGGGTCATATTTGCCCTTTGACTTTTCCAAGGTCATCAAGGTCCCAGAGGTCAAAACAGTATTTTGACAATAACTTTTGACCTAATTGAGCTAGAGCGGTGAAACAAACACCATCGTGTTTGTCTTGTCACTGGCTTTCATTTGATATACGGCAGGTCACTTTTTGACCTTTCGTGACCTCAGGTCATATTAGGTCACGAGGTGACCTCTGGCGGTCAAACCACTGGCGGGAGGTCTTTACGTTCCACATAGCGGAAAAGTACTGGCAATTTTCTATCAAATGTGATTTACTAGACCTCAATAGCTCTAATGGCATAGGAGTTATACCCGTTTGCTTAAGCATTGCATATTTGAGTGAAAATAGCCGATCTTGACCTAATTTGGCCTCTGGAGGTCAAACCATTGACCTGAGCACTAAAACATGCGAAGTAATTTCTTACTGAATTCACGCGAGTTTCTATTGCACTTTGCAGATTTGCGCTAACGCCCATATTTTCGGAGTTAGAGGGGGGCCATCGATGGCCCCCGGTGGGGGAAGGTGGGCCGCCCCGGTGCGGTTAACTGACAACTGACTTAAAGGGAATGTGGCACCTTGGTCGAATCCTGAAATTTAGTGTAATTAGAGGTACTTTTAGCCGAAAAGCACGGAAGCGTCCATTATTTATCCGAAAAATGTACAATAAGCTCAATATTTTTATTTTTAAAATGCTCCTCCAGGGAAATAAATAGTTATCTGCCTGTGGATGATATCATGATCTGGCAACCATTACCATATTCCATAGGCTTCAAGGGCTTCGATTGGCTGATACTCATCGTGACGTCAGCATATGTCGTCGTACCAACAGCTGACAACTGTGGCCTGCTGCTAAGAGTACATGTGAGGTATGTTTCATGTAGTTTTTAGCTTTTCTCTGCGGAAATTTTGAGTTTCAAGACAAATTATATCTACAGAACCGAGTTTTCCGGCATGCTTTACAACTTGGCTATCTCAGTCGAAATCACGTTATAAAGGTACCACATTCCCTTTAACGCTCAGTCCATTTAGATACTAATTGCTGGCTTCCAAATTCACCCACCGTTGCGGGCATTGCCTGTTAGCGTAGTCGGGTCGCAGTCTCAGAGGCACGCACCTTAGTAAGTTATTCATTTGGCGATACCTCGATTCTGAAAGCTGAACTTGCAATAACCTGAACAAAAATGTATAGAGAGAGAGAGAGAGAGAGAGAGAGAGAGAGAGAGAGAGAGAGAGAGAGAGAGAGAGAGAGAGAGAGACAGAGACAGAGACAGAGACAGAGACAGAGACAGAGACAGAGACGAGACAGAGACAGAGACAGAGACAGAGACAGAGAGACAGAGAGACAGAGGACAGAGACAGAGACAAGAGACAGAGACGAGGACGAGACAGAGCGAGACAGAGGACGAGACAGAGAGACAGACACAGACAGAGACAAGACGACAAGACAAGACAGACGGACAAAGACAAGAGCAAGACGAGACAGAGAGACGACAAGAGACGAGGACAGAGACAAGCGAGAACAGAGAGACAGAGACAGAGACAGAGACAGACGAGACAGGACAGCGAGACAGGATAGAGATGGATGAGATGAGATGGATGGATGGCGAGAGAGAATTTTCCTTAAATTATTGATGATATTACTATCCTATGAATATTTTGCTCCTGCACGGGCCCTTGCGATCCAGCTTTGAGACAAGTTCAAACTGAATTAAATAAATAAGTTACGTGTTAATGAGCTCTTTGCCCCATGCTCCGGTCCCCATGAGCCGGTTCTAATTTGGGGTGCTCCTGCGGATTTTTGCTGGAAAGCTGCACTCCAGCAACACCAGAGTTGAAAACATCGACGCAAACTTGTGCAGGAATAGGGCGAACATACAATATGTATTGATCGAGTCGATTTTTTCCGGCATGTTTTCTCTGATTCTACCGGTGGTGGGAGAAAGAGCTGCCCGTTCCCCCCTTTCTACGCCCATGCTTATTAGGCAATTTTCTATTTGTGGCTTATTGCTTGGAAGAGGAAAACCAGTGGGAAGAGCGGGGAACCCCCTGTGGTTGGCATTTCCATTCCACGACCGACGTCCTGAAACAGTAGTGTAAAAACGGGCTGAATGGTAGTCACAGGTATACCTTAGTTTTTAATGTGGCAGCCCCTCTTATATTTCATAAACACATTTTGTCCCGTATTTGTCCACACTCAAAACCAAAATAGCGTCAGAAAGTTTTCATCCCAGTCTATATTTTATCGTCAGGTACGAGGTTTCTTTCCCACCACTACCAATTTGACATGGACACGGCTGCACGGCGAAGGTCAGTGGGCGTTTAGTTATCATGCTATGTAAGCATGGGGTCCGACAGCAGCCTTGTTGATTCACGACTGTGCAGTCATACAGAAAAGACCTCGAAGACGGCAGTGTTGTGCTGGATAGTGGTTTTGTTCTCACAGCTTTGTGTACAATACGAGGGAAGATACATAAACGTCGAATTGGCCTTAAATCATAGCTGGACCGAATCTTGTGTTGGCGCTCTGTAGCCTCAAGCAAGAGTCTGGCAAGATGAAGGCCTGTGCTGTTGCTTACCTTCCTGCTGGAGATAGTGATGTCCTACTATCACGTATCGAAACCCCTGGTCCGCATTCGCGAGGGGCAGCTGCAAGGTGAGGTGCGCCGCAGCGCCGCCGGCGCCACCTTCTACAGCTTCAAGGGGATCCCATACGCCCAAGCTCCGGTGGGGATCTGCGCTTCAGGCCCCCTCAGCGCCACTGTGGCTGGAGCGGCACACTTAATGCCACCAAACACGGCAGTCGGTGCCTCCAGTACAACATCTACAACAAGGACATCAAGGAGGGCACTGAGGACTGTCTGTTTGCCAACGTCTACACGCGGAGTCTGTCCCATGCATTTACCGCCGGGCTACCGGTGATGGTTTGGATTCATGGAGGAAGCTTCACTGTGGGCAGCGGAGAGGACACTGTTTACGGACCGGAATATTTCATGGACCAAAACATCGTCCTTGTGACATTCAACTTCCGTGTGGGGCCTCTCGGTCTCTACAGTACTTTCGATAGTAACGCCCCTGGCAACTTGGCTTCCCGGGACCAAATCCTGTTCCTGCACTGGGTGAAAGACAATATTGCCAGCTTTGGCGGAAATCCCAACTTGGTGACTATTTTCGGTGAGTCTTCTGGTGGAGCTAGCGTGTCACTGTTAGTCCTTAGCCCACTTGCTAAAGGCCTTTTCCATCGAGCAATAACACAGTCTGGATCTGCTCTGGCTCACTGGGCAGGATCTGGTAAAATAGCCGGAGCAAAAGAGAAGTTTGAAAGCCTGCTCAACTGCACCGAAACAGACACAGAGGCAAGAGTTGAGTGCCTAAGACAAGTCTCCGCCGACGATATTATCGACACCTTCAAGGTGGTCCGTGACGAGGTTGCTTTCATTCCCTTTAGACCTCGTGTTGACACCGAAGCGGAGCACCCTGTTCTTCCAGAGGATCCCCGCGCACTTCTGGAGAAGGGCAAGTTTAACCGGGTGCCTTGGATCAACGGTGTGATGGAAGAAGAGGGGGCCATTCGTCTGTACACCTTCTTGAGATATCCCGAGTTCGTAGCACGAGTGGAAGCAAGCACGCCCGAGGCCGTTGGTGTACTCGCCGACATCAGCAGGCCCTCGTTAACGAATGTTTTGGACTGCAGCGCCAACGCCTCGGCAGTGTCAGCCGATGTCCTGCATTTCTATGCCGGTAACGGCTCACTGAAAGATAATAACTACATTCCCATTGTTCGCTTAATTGGGGATCGACGATATAATATTCCCATGTCGGAGGAGGTTTACTTGGCATCAAAGCACACCTCAGTTTACAAGTACGTCATAGATCACAAGGGTCCGGGCCGGCAGTCTCAGTTGGCCGAGCTTGGTATAGAGTCAGCTTATGGTCCCACCCACACCGACGACCTCAACTACCTTTTCAAGGAGGATGACCTTCCAATTCCACCTCTAAACTCTCCGTCTTACAGGATGATTCGGTTCGTCGTGGACATATGGACCAACTTCGCACGCAGCGGACGACCCTGGTCCACCGTCTTCCCAATGCCCTACTGGCCAGCCTTCGACCAGCTAACCCAGCGTCACATGCGAATCAACTCGAAGGCCTCGGTCGGAGAGCGCCTGTTCGGAAGGAGAGTGGACTTTTGGCAGAGCCTGCCGTTTAACGAGCATTGGAAACGCGTCGTTGATACGCAGGGATGCTAGTGATTGGCGCAATCTATGACGTCTATTAGGGACAGTTGTCAGTGACTGGCGCAGTCTGTAACGTCTATTGGGAGAGTTGTCAGTGACTGGCGCAGTCTGTGACGTCTATTGGGGCAGTTTTCAGTGACTGGTGCATGTAGTCCGGGACTGGCGCAAGGATACAGACCTTTGATTTTTCAGAAAGGACGGGGGGAGTCTAGGATGGCTCAGTGAGCCCTTTTCTTTTTCGTTCAGACATCAGCATTTCAGCTTAAAGACGCACCATTTTGTTGTTACTGTAAAATCTAGGCGTGTAAGATGGACGTGTGCGTTTTGTTTGGTTTTACATGTTTCAATACTAAAGATGGAGCTATTTTTTGTTACTTTGTAAACTGAATATATTTCTCTGCCTCCTTGCAATGCAATTGGCTTTTAAAAAACCAAGACTTATTGCTCCCCTGTGTGAGTAGTAGAAAGGCTAGACAGGTATTCAGATACAAAGTACCAACTTCAGTATTTTTTTGCACAACTATTTCTCACTAGGTACTAATCATAGTAATAATGCTAGTAGAAGTAGAATAATAATGATAATGATAATAATAGTAATAATAATTATGATAATGATAATAATAATAATAATAATAATAATAATCATCATCATCATCATCATCATCATCATCATCATAACAAGAAGAAGAATAAGGGAAAGATGAGGAATGAAAACAGGAAAATCAACAATAGGAAATAACGATATTTATTATTATAAGAAATCATGATGGCTGTTTTTATAAACAATTATGATCAGGGGCTAGCCGAGGGGGCGACGGGACAGCCGCCCTCCCTGAGGGCCCGAGGCCCCCTGGCACGTTCGCGCGCGGCTCGCCGGCACTTGTCTGGGGCCAATTGCTTTTATACCGACAGGGCCCTAAGCCCTCTTCGCTCTTTCTGTAAAGAGGCTTGCCCATGCTTTCGCTGACGCACTCTTCCACCCCCTCCCTGCAATCCGCTCGCCCTGATTATGATTTCTATTATTGTAAGAAATATTATTGATTATTATAAGTAGTACTATATACTCACTCCAATGCATTTATTACTAATTGTAAGCTGTCTTTAAACATAAAGAACAGGTATTCCTACAAGCTCCTTACGGGTTAGACCGTGACACCTCTACTACCACGCTGCATGCAGTGGGGTTCTCTCCTGGACTTTGACCGTTCTCAGCCTCTATAGACGATCTGCCATCCCGCGGGTGGTCGGAGGTGTTGCTGGAATCATCATTTACTGTCCAGAATGGTACTGGAGTCAACTGGGCCGATCTAACTCACCGCACCAGTGCATCATAGTAGAGCACATGCTTTCCAAGCCACAGGTCTCGGGTTAAAGACACGGCGGGTCCTCGGAATAAGTACAACCGGATCTCCATAAACCCTCTCAACAGGGTGAGAGCTGGCGACGCCGTATAACCGTGGCAGTTGCGGCGTCTTTGAACCTCATCAAATATATAATTCAAATTTGTTTGTCTTAGATCCATGGATATTCTCAGAAGTGAATGAAAGTTTTTTTTTTCAAACGTTGTAGTTTTGAGTGCTGCGGCGGGAGCATGTGTGGTTACTAGATGTTCTGGCTCTCCTCGAATCCGGAATGAAACACTGGATTTTACGGCGCCCTTGATCGTGGGATTCTTCGTGATGCGTATGCACTTGTATTAATTTGAAAGTTTTTTTCTTCATTAATTCGGGTTCTCGCCATCGTCGCTGCTGCAGGGAGTCAGCTGATCCCGGTCACGTGACCCACCTGACTGAACGCAGTGTTTGCAGGAGAGACCAGCATATTGCCCGCATGATGGCAGCTTTCGATATTTTCAGCTTACCTTCCAGCTCGGTTCAAAAGTCTAGTTTTCGAATCTAGCCTGTCTTGTTGCTACTGTTTGGAACGTTTGGAAAATAAATGCAAAATATTGTTTGATAATAAACCCCTCAAAGTACGTACTAATAAGCCACCGCACTGGGGCCACGATTCATATACCACACAGTTCTGCGGCCCTTTTAAGTAACACGCGTGGCAACAGGGTTAATCGTCACAAATGTCCAAACATCGAAATGATTGTCCAAAATATCTAGTTTACTTCAGGGAAGAGTGCAAGGCGTAATGTTGGATCCTGGCTTCCACCTCATTACTACAAACATGCATAATGAATATTAATTGTTTTTAACACAAAACAATGGGCCTTTATCCCCAAAAATATCAAAATCTAAGGTACAGTTAGCGAAATTCTCATGCTAGGCACCGAAGGCGAACCGAGATCTAATACGTGGGTCAAGGTAAAAACGGCAAAGCAAAGGTCATAGAGGGTCAACTAGAGGCAAAGCATGCCGTGGATCTGAACTGAATCTGAGGGAATGTAGCGCGAATACCAGAAAGCAAAATATCTGTCTTATCTTCTGTCTTACGTACTTGTGAGAATGACGTCATAGCTCGGTAACCTGAAGTTATCTAGGCATATTTTTTTCAAAACATGCTCCGAGCAATCTTTAATAAGCTCTTCAAGGTGGAGGGAGCCTCATCGCAAGTGATTCTAGGCCATATCAGAAAATGGGGCCCGGGATAGGGATGGGGGGTCTGGCGGGACTGTCCTTTTATTGGTTTGTCTATTTATTATTAGTTTGTTTATTTATTATTAGTACGTTTTTTTATTAGTTTGTCTATTTGAATATTGACTTACCCAAGTTATATTACAGTGAAACAATGATAATATTGACCTTAATATAGAATTCCAATATTTCATGTTTCGGGTGCAGATGATAGTGCTATCACTGTCTGTGGGGCCCCGTTGCTCCACTTTTCGTCCAAATATTTTCTTATCTCAGACGAATTCAAACAGACGGAAGGAAACAATCGGGAGTTTTAACGTTCCTGCCTTCTGAGCCATTGTTCCCGGGTGTAAGTCCTGAGAGAGCCTCTGCATAAGTTGATCTAATCCCCAAATTCCTCCAGACAGGGTGAGAGTTGGCGACATCCTGTAACTTTGGCCGCTGGTGCGTCGATAAACCCCAAAAATTATTATTAGCCGGTAGTATGAGTGGAAGGGAACGAGGAGCCAGGCCCCGAAGAGTTTTTGGTGAAAACACAATTTGTGTTTCCGAGAACTATCAGATATCTGGGGAGTATTGTTCTATCCTGCCTCTAATCAACGATCGTTGCAATGCTTCATTGTTCTAATGCAGCTACAAAACCGATCAATTAAGTCTGGCCAGCGTTTTGGTAGCGGTTTGATAGCATTTGTAGCCGCTGTCAGACAGTGCTAGTTTCAGTGAACGGTGACTGGCACAGATGGCGTATGTACTTTACTATAGGTGGCGCTGTTAAACACTGAATTCTCGGGACAACTAACTTAGGGCTTTGCAGCGTACCGACCGCTGAGATCATAGGGTGTCGCCAACTCTCACCGTGTTGGGACTTGGGAGGATATTATTGGGATCGGAAATACTTATGCAGAATATCCGTCCGGGGATTTGAACCCTTGCGAACCCGTCGGATCACTTGCCGAAGTATATGATTTGTGCTCTGTAGAGATATTGTCTGACTGTTCAGCTGTGTTGTTCAGTGGATCGTTCCTGTGGAATCAGTGGATCTTTGACACCATAGGAAGTGTTTGTGTGCTGCCTTTGATGCAGTTGGCACTGTTTGCACAATTGGGTGGTTCAACTGCGATTGTTTTAAAGTCAGCAGACCGGGAATTGACAGTACGCCCTTAAATCAGGAATGGCGATTTATATATTACTGCATGTGCCCGGGAACCTCAAATGAAACGCCGAAGAAGCGTTGAAATATCCTTTAAAGTTTTTTATTCCGTCGACCACTGAAGTTTCTGCACTCTACCATGTCTTTCGCACCGTCTTCGTGCAGTTACATTGTCATCCCTCGTCTGCCCTCAAATCATCATAATCCTGCACCCCCCCACAGATTACCCAGTTTTATGATAATCTGTGCGATAGAAAATTCCTGAACCAAAGCCTTCTTAAGAGCCCTGCGCTAAAAACCAAGCTCTATGGTCATGAACCGGTCGGTGTCGGCTCTGTGTTTCACTCCGACTAAACGGGATACAATGCAGCGTAGACTCTCCCAATTGGATTATGATAAGGTAACTGCTCGGCCTTGGTGCAGTACATTTTTGTAGAGGAATGCATCTCCAGAATATGAAGGAGCCTAAGCACACATTGTGTCAAACACAGCCATTGGTGGATCCAGGATCAAACCTTTGGAGGAGACCAAATCAACGTTTGGGGGAGGCTAAATAGAAGAAAAAATGGCGAAAGCATGGTATTTTTAAGAAGAAACAAAAATGGCACAAATGTTCACCTTTCGGGTCCAGAAGATACTATTATTAGACTTTGGTGGGGGACGCGGCCCCTTTTCCCCTTAGGTCTGCCAGTGAGCACAGCATGTGACTGACTGTAAACTCAAACACAGCGCGTGCCGAGCATTAGCGCCCCGCGATGGGATTTGGCGCCCACCTGATAGGTTTGGGCTCACATTCCGGTCCAGATGGTGCCTCCTTCCGACCCTATGCCCCACCTCCCCCTCGCCCTTATCGGAAATCCTGGATCCGCGTATGTCAATGAGCGTTCCTTTACAGCACCGGATCCGTGTTGGAATGGACAATATTTCTATCGCTCGCTCGAATAGCATATTTGGCGGCACAGTATAGCAACTGTATTGGCGAACCCAGGACTTCATTTTGAAGGGGAGGGGGAGGGGGCTAGGGGGCTGGAGCCTCCCCGCCATTGCCTCGGGTCAGTCTCAGCTTATGTATTAGTATAGGCATTTGGACATTTCTGGGAAGTGGCTTGACCCCCTCCCGGCCCCTCCTTGTATTCCTCACTGGCTACAGGCCAGACCGTGCGGGATAGTATGGCTACAGGCACTGGTGGATCCATAGGGTATAAACCTGGAAATTGCCCTCGAAACCCCAGATCCTAAAAATTGCCCCCTTGTCCCCCTCCTAAACCGTCGTTCTGGATCCAACTCTGACTACAGATCAGGGCGTAGCCAAAGGGGGGGTGACAGGGACAGCCGCCCCTCCCTGAGGGCCCGAAGGGCCTCCCCTAAGGACACGAGCCGCGCGAAGCGCGGCTCGCCTGCACGATGCTCTGTGGTCAAATTTGGCATTTTATACCAGACAGGGCCCTCTTAAGCCCTCTTCGGCACTCTATTCTGTAACAAGGAGGGCCCTTTTACCCATCAGGGCCCTTTTGGCGCGGTCGCAGGGGCCCTTTTCGGGACACCGCCCTCCCTGAGCGAAATCCTGGCTACGCCCCTGCTACAGATCAAAGCGTGCGGCACAGTATAGCCACAGGCAAGATTGTGCGGGACAGTATAGCTACATGCTAGACCATGCGGCACAGTATAGCTACAGGCTAATCCATGCGGCACAGTATAGCTACAAGTCAGACCCTGAGGCACAGTATAAATACAGGCTAGACTGTGCAGCACAGTTTAGCTACAGGTCAGACCAGGGGCGCAACTTTATGTTTTCGATTGGGGGCACCCGGCTCGAAGGGGGCCCGTACATGATGGGGGCCCGTATTTTTTTAATGAAAATGTGACCGAAAAAACGTATTTTCGACCGTTTGTTGTCGAAAACTGACTGCAAAGGTTAAATAACAATTTTTAGCGCGCTATTCGTCACTGTTCCTGATTTGCACTATTTAGCCCAAAAGTAGTCAGAAGACCCAATCTTTTGAACGAGCTGCCAAACTATGTAAGGATATTGGACAAGTAGGTGCCTACTTACCGTCTTCGTCGTCCACGCGGATGCTCTCCTCCGGAGGTACAACGGGATCAGCCCCGCACGACGCAGGAGGGATGGATGCTGGAGGGTCTTTTAGCAAACGGGATCCGGCTGGTGGGCTGGCCGAGGAAGATAATGATCAGGAAAAGAAGGATTGGAATTACAACCTTACTTTACCGTTTTGCTGGAAACTATACACATTGCACTTTTCCGAGTTAGTTTTAAATTGGGGTTTTAATTTTTTGCGGTCGATAAATGAACGTAGCTTGCAAAGTACCAAAAATAGTAGTGAAATGAACTACTTTAAGTGGACGCGTACGTTGCTAGATATTAAATGCAAATATGATCGGGGTCATTTTATAACAGTTTGCAAAATTAGCAAGACGATTTTAGATTCATAGGTTACCTGAAAAATGAACAAAGTTTGGGTAGTTTTGCCAGAGCAGCCCCTCGGTATTGAATGTTCTTTGTTTTACGCTTTTGTGCACCCGACTTATGTTTATACTGTCCAACCATTTTAACATTCACACCTGGAACGAAATCGCATTATCGCGAATAATTTGATACAAATGGAAGGTAGAGATCGAAGTGCGAAATTCCTTTATCAGCGGGGATACTGATATTTATGTTACATGATCAAGACACCTTTTTCTGATCCATTCACCTTGCCAGTTCATGACATTTTACAACACTGGGTACCGGTCAAGGGGTACTATGAATAGGTGGTACTGCCTATTTCCCTTTACAATCCTCATATAGGATCAGTACAAAAGGAATGGGGGCTTAAAATTTCTCAGGCCCCATCCATTTTTTCCCAAATGTTCTAGGAGGCATGGGACCGGCCGCACGTTGCCCGGGAAAACCACAGCCAGCAATTTGGCTGGACTCTGCCCGATATATGCTGGGCTTTGACTGGGCAGAGCCCGCGTACATGGGCTCAGCCCAGGTCCGGCTCCGCTCCGTCTGGGCAGAGCCCATGGTCAAGCAAGACCGGGCTCCACCGCTCGGGCAAGTTGTCATCCCCCGACCTAATGTCGGGCTCAGCCCGAGTCTATGTGGCTCAGCTATGAGTCTTAGGGCTCGGGCAGAGCCCGGCCCAGCCCGCTCTGGGCCCGGTCGGAATTGCTGGCTGGGCAGCGGGCCCGGGCAGACCACACGGGGCCTGGACAGATGAAAGGACCCGGGCAGACCACAGGGACCCGAGCAGAACACAGGGGCTGGGCTAGCCACAGAGGGGCCCCAGTCTGGAAAGTATGGCAGCAGACCCGACGAGTCCGCACCAGCCTTGTAGATTTTTCGCACCACCAGCAGCCTAAAATTCACACCAAGCATTGGTGAGAAATTTCACTGACCTGGAAATTTCGATGTTTTTACCAGTTTCTCCCTTCTCAGACCACTGTGGCTGTTTGATTTGAGCTCCCTCGCACCATACAGCAAAAGTGGGCATTTGTTTGCTCCAAAGTTCGAACCACCTGAAGGGTGTCCGCACCACGAGATCTCGCCAAAAGTGCCATACTTTGCAGACTGGGAGGGGCCCGGGCAAACCACAGAGGGCCCGCGCAGACAAAAGGGGCCCCGAACGGACAAAAGGGGGTCCGCAGAGGCCACACAGAGGCCCGGACAGACCAAAAGGGTTCCGGGAAAACTACAGGAGGCCCGGGCAGACCACAAGGGGCTCGATCAGAACAAAATGGGCACTAGCAGACAAGGGGTCCGTGCAGACCAAATGGGACCCAGCCAATCTGCAAAGTATGGCAGCAGGCCAGACGAGTCGCACCAGCCATCCAAAATTATCGCACCACCAGCCTAAAAAAATCGCACCAATCTGCCATATACCAGGGAGAAAAACGCACACATTCCTACCCACACGATGCAATACTACCTCTCTTATTAGTTAGTTAAGGACTTTTTATAAGGCCCCTCCCGTGTCTTCCTAACTATTCAGTCATTTTTTTAGTTTTCAGTGTCAACTTCCTCGCACCAGTCTTGCAAATTCGCACCAGGCTGATAAAATTCGCACCACTCGCTCCTGTCTCCAAGGGCACTCACACCGACGAGATCTCGTCGAAAATGCCATACTTTGCACACTGGGGCCCGGGCAGACCACAGGGGCCCACATGGCAAGCATGGCAGAGGCTGGTTGCAGTTACACGAACCGCATCCATGGCAGGCCCGTCTGCATCCACAGGGTATTAACTACTGGGAGTAGGGACCCGGCTGCAGCCACCAGGGGCGGGGCGAATGGGGTGGCCACCAGTGGGGGGCGAATGGGGCAGCCACCCCTTAAACCCAAGAGCCTCTGAGGACGAAATGCTTCCCCCAAACCCTCCCCTCCTCCAGGATGCGACAATTGGTCGCCCTTTGGGTGAAAAGTGCGCCCTTCGGGTGGCTAAGTGCCACCCTGTCCCCTGAGGCTTTGCCCCTACCCTTACTCAAATTCTAGATACGTCACTGGCGGCCATAGGGGGCAAAAGATTATCCAAGTCTTGGTATTTAGCCATCAGGGGAGCCGGACAGGGGATCATCACTCATTGAGGATTTAGCCCGACAGGAGCTAATAGCAAACAATCACTTTACTTGCCATTCAACACTGCGCATCGGAGCACGATTTGGATTGACACGAAAAGCCCAAACGTAAAATCCAAATCAGAGCCTAACGAAACTTCTCCAGAGTAGACACAAGCCGATTGAATCATACGCATGCCAATTTTACTGTTCAAGGCAAACTTTGTGCAAATCATTCGCCTCGGCGAATGCGACAAGAGAGCCAGGAGCATGCCTTAGATTCCTTCGCGCTGCGCTGACAATCCCGGGAAATTAAGAGGCTACCATTCGCCGGTGGACGCACATTATTTGACCCGGATTTGACGAGAAGATATGATACACTTTTTGGCAGACAAATTTAAGAGTCTTAAATTTGTCTGTATTTAAAATTCCACTTGAACAAACAAAATGGAAAACTTCATGCACATTTCTGACAAAAATGCCTAGAAATATATCAATGAAGAAAAGTAGTGCCGGCGGAAAGATGCCAAAATAACAAACATGTCAATGTATTAAACCAGTACTTATCGGAAGGGGCCCGGCTGCGCACGGTGGGGGGGTGAACTACGGGGGGTCGTAAGCAAGGCAAGGAGCCCGGCTAGAGCCAGAGGAGGCCTGGGTAGCCCAGAGGGAGCCTGAAATTATAGCACGGGTTCCCGGATACAGCGAAGTGGGAGGAGTGGAATCAGGGGCGGATTCAGGCCGACGGTGGGGGAGGGGGGCAACGGGGCCCCAAATCGTGAAAAACATATGGTTTTTGTTTGAAGAAAATCCGTAAAAATCGATAAAATCGGGGGATTTGGGGAGGGCATCAAATCCCCGATTTTACCTTTACCCCGCCTGGATCCGCTAGTGCTGTGGTTCCTTGCAGACCACAGGGACACGGAAAACCATAGGGACCCGGGCAAATTGCAAGGGGCTGGGCAGACTGCAGGGGGCTGGGTAGACCACAGGGGCCCGGTCAGACTAAAAGGGGCCAAGGCAAAATACAAGGAGCCCGGTTGCAGTCACAGAGGGTCCGGCTGAACCAAAAAGGTCCCGAGACTGCCAGAAATAGGAGCCCGGATGCAGTCAAAATGGGCCTGAAAATATCGTTAGGGGCCCGTTTGCGGACACAGCGATTATGGGTGGCCCTAAAGGGGACTGCACCCAAGCGAGCATGCCAGGCAAGCATGCCAGGGAGCCCGACCGCAGCCACAGCAAGCCCAGATAGACCACGGGGCCCCGCAATCATGGCAAGGGCCCGTCCGTGGCATTAGAGGACCCGCGCCTCCTGGACCACAGGGAGCCCGGTTGCAGTCACAGGTCCCGGTTGCAGTCACAGGGGGCCCGGGTGGATCACAGGCGCCCGGTTGCGGTGACAGGGGCTCGGGCGGATCACAGAGGGCCCGGTTGCAGTCACAGGGGCCCGGGTGGATAACAGGGGCCGGGTGAATTCCAGGGGCCCGTTTGCAGTCACAGGTGGCCCGGTTGGACCACAGGGAATCCGTTTGCAGTCACAGGGGGCTCGGGTGGATCTCAGGGGGCCCAGTTGCAGTCAAAGAGGGCCCGTGTGGATCATAGGGGCCCAGGATGGATCACATGGGGCCCGGGTGGATCACAGGGGGCCCCAGGTGGATTACAGGGGGCCCGATTGCAGTCACAGGGGGCCCGGGTGGATCAAAGGGGGCCCGGGTGGATCAAATGGGGCCCGGTTGCAGTCACAGGGGGCCCGGGTAGATCATAGTGGGCCCGGGTGGATGAAAAAGGGCCCGGTTGCAGTCACAGGGGGCCCGGTTGCAGTCACAGGGGGCCCGGTTGCAGTCACATAGTGCATGGTTGCAGTCACAGGGGCCCGAGTGGATCACAGATGGCCCGGTTGCAGTTACAGGGGACCCGGGTGGATCACAGATGGCCCGGGTGGATCTTAACACGCGCATTGACGGGGGCGGGTACCCGCCCCCTCGGGTTTTTCGAAAACAGCAGAAAAACGGCGGCGCGTAGCGCCGCCGTACTTGGTATACCTTTTCCCTCATCATTTTTACAACTTCTGTGGAAATTTTAAGGTTAGGTCATCTCAGGTCAGGTCACCAGTACAGGTCAAGTGACCCGACCTCAAAAAAAGTTTAAGATAGCATAAGTCGGAGCAGGGTGAACTTATCCGATTGAAACTCACATCACATAATGGCCCCACCGAGTTCTCTAAAATATGTTCGGTATTTTTAATATCGATGACCTAAGGTCAGGTACGAGGCATGACCTCTCCATTGGAAATACATGGGAAAAATAGTTTTTACGGGATAACTCAGTAACGGAGGGTGATAGAGCATTTATTTTAGCTGCATTAGACTCGCCTGGGCTTTGCGGTTCTAATGATATGCATTTTATATAATTTGACCGTGACCTGACCTCAGGTCAGGTCAAATCCTTGATTTGACCTAGCAAGGTCAAATTATATATCATTCGATTCGGCTTGCTAAGAGGACTCATATAGTTCAAGTCGTTTTGCTCTATCTTTACTTGTTCAGATTTCATGGCCGAAAAACTGAATTTACATGTTATCCCTATGACGGGCATGTTTTGACCTCTCGTGACCTTAAATGTGACCTGACAAAAAATGGTTCAAATGTTTTCGATGGAGAAGTGGATGGGCAGCCCAACGCCGTTTACCGTTTTTCGCTACCTACCGTGGTTCTTGAGATCTTAGGGGGCGGGTACCCGCCCCCCGTCAATGCGAAGGTGGCTCAGACCCCCGTCAATGCGCGTGTTAACTGGCCTGGTTGTAATCACAGGGGTCCAGTTGCAGTCACAGGGTGCCCGGGGATCACAGGGGGCCCGGTCGCAGTCCAGGGGGCCTGAGTGAATCATAGGGGGCCCGGTTGCAGTCACAGGGGCCTCGGTGGATCACAGATGGCCCAGTTGCAGTCACAGGGGGCCCGGGTGGATGACAGGGGCCCGGTTGGACCACAGGGAATCCGTTTGCAGTCACAGGGGGCCCGGATGGATCTCAGGGGGCCCGGTTGCAGTCAAAGAGGGCCCGAGTGGATTACAGGGGGCCAGGATTGATCACATGGGGCCCCGGGTAGATCACAGGGGGCCCCAGGTGGATTACAGGGGCCCGATTGCAGTCACAGGGGCCCGGGTGTATCACAGGGGCCCGGTTGCAGTCCAGGGGGCCCGGTTGGATCATAGGGGCCCGGTTGTAATTACAGGGGGCCCGAGTGGACCACATGGGGCCCGGTTGCAGTCACAGGGGGCCCTGGGTGGATCATAGGTGGCCCGGTTGCAGTCACAGGGGCCCCGGGTGGATCACAGATAGCCCAGTTGCAGTCACAGGGGGCCCGGGTGGATGACAGGGGGCCCGATTTCAGTCACAGGGGGCCCGGGTGGATCATAGATGGCCCTGTTGCAGTCACAGGGGGCCCGGATGGAGTCACAGGGGCCCGGGTGAATCATAGGGGGCCCCATTTGTAATTACAGGGGGCCCGGGTTGGTCACAGATGGCCCGATCCCAGTCACAGGGGGCCCGGGTGGATGATAGGGGCCCGGTTGTAATCACAGGGAGCCCGGGTGGATTACAGGGGGCTCGGTTGCAGTCACAGGTAGGCCGGGTGGATTAGAGAGGGCCCGGTTGCAGTCACAGGGGCCCAGGTTGGATCACAGATGGCCCGGTTGCAGTCACAGGGGGCCCGGTTGGAGTCACAGGGGGCCAGAGTGGATTACAGGGGCCCCGGTTTCAATCACAGGGGGCCCGGGTGGATCATAGATGGCACGCTTGCAGTCACAGGGGACCCGGTTGGAGTCACATGGGGCCCGGGTGGATCATATGGGCCCGGTTATAATTACAGGGGGCCCGGGTGGATCACAGAGGGCCCGGTTGCAGTCACAGGGGACCGGGTGGATCGAAGAGAGCCCGGTTGCAGTCACAGGGCCCTGGTGGATCACAGTTGGCTCTGTCCCAGTCACAGGGGGCCCGGGTGTATTACAGGGGCCCGGGTGGATGATAGGGGGCCCGGTTGTAATCACAGGGGGCCCGGGTGTATCACAGGGGTCCGGGTGGATGATAGGGAGCCCGGTTGTAATCACAGGGAGCCCGGGTGGATCACAGAGGACCCGGTTGCAGTCACAGGGGGCCGGGTGGATCGCAGAGAGCCTGGTTGCAGTCACAGGGGCCCCGGTGGATCACAGTTGGCCCGGTCCCAGTCCCAGGGGGCCCGGGTGTATCACAGGGGCCCGGGTGGATGATAGGGAGCCCGGTTGTAATCACAGGGAGCCCGGGTGGATTACACGGAGCCCGGTTGCAGTCACATGTGGGCCGGGTGGATCACAGATGTCCCGGTTGTAGTCACAGGGAGCCCGGGTGGATGACAGGGGGCCCGGTTGCAGTCACAGGGGCCCGGGTGGATCACAGGGGGCCCGTTTGCAGTCACAGGGGTGCGGGTGGATCAAAGAGGGGCCCGGTTGCAGTCACAGGGGCAGGATAGATCACAGGGGGCCCGGCTGCAATCACAGGGGGCCCGGGTGGATTACAGGGGGCCCGGTTGCAGTCCACAGGGGGCCCGGGTGGATCCAGAGGGCCCGGTTGGATGACAGGAGGCCCGCGACTGCCGGAATTAGGGACCCGGCTGCAGTCAAAGTGGGCCTGAAAAATATCGTTAGGGGCCTGGTTGCGGACACCGAGGTTAAGGATGGCCCACAGGGCACCCGCAAGCATGCCAGGGAGCCTGGTCTCAGCCAAAGCTAGCCCAAGTAGACCACTGGGGCCCGGAATCGTGGCAGGGGCCCGGCTCTGTCCGCAGGGGCCCGCAACTTGGGATTGGGGGGCTCGTCGGGTCATTGGGGGCTTCTCCGAGCATTGGGGGCTCGAGCCCCCAAATATATGGAAACTTGCGCCCCTGGGTCAGACCATACGGCACAGTATAGCTACAGGCCAGACCATGCGGCACAGTATAGCTACAGGTCAAACCATGCAGCACAATATAGCCACAGGTCAGATCGTATAGCACAGTATAGTCACAGGTCAGATCGTACAGCACAGCATAGCTACAAATCAGACCATGCGGCACAGTATAGCCACAGGCCAGATCTTGCGACACAGTATATCCACAGGTCAAATCCTGCGGTACAGTATAGCTACAGGTCAGACCGTGCGGCACAGTATTTCAACGTCCGGAGAGATCATTGGCTAGTCACGGCTACAAATAAAATTTGTTTCTGAAAAATAGGCGTTTTCGAGCGCGTTGTTGCGGCAAAACTGTAAGAGAAGAGAGGTTGGTCAATGAGGCTTTAGTTGATGCCGAAGAATACACCAATGGTGTATTCTTCGGCATCGGATGGTGTATTACACCATCCAGCAAAGTTAGCTGAATTGGACTAAACACGTTATTTCATACATGCCTGCGCAATATCGATATTGATCATTGGCTAGCGATCCTGCAGCGTTCTTTTCGACTGACAGACACAATATAGTGGTAAAAAAGGTGGTTTGTACAAGGGTTGCCCAAATTTGTCCACGGCTTACCCGGCCACATCCTTCCAAAATTTGACATTGTTCCCAAAATGATGTCTCAGTGAACATTAATTCACGCAGTTTCTGACTTACGCCTCGCTCGCAGCTCACTACATCAGCCCCTACTGTGCATGAGGCCGCTGGTTTTCAGCGATAGATCGGCCAGACCCAGGCCCGACAATCTGCCATACGATCCGGACGGTGTCCGGCCCCGCGGTTCAGCAGCGACGGCATCGTCCGCCACTTCCTCCCGCGCTTCCGCCGCATCCCTGCTCTCTGATTGGTCAGCCGCTTGTCCCGACCGGCTGGATTCGCTAGTGAGTCTGTGTCGCGGCTATTGATTGGTGGATGGGTCGGAAGCAGAAGACCGTCGCCGCGGGCGCGTCAGTTGTGGCGTGACGGCGAGAGAGAGTGGGAGGGGCTGTGCAACTGACGTGAGATTCACTACTGATTGCGTGACGTCACTGACGTTGCACCGGACGGCAGCGTCTCGGCCGCTCAGTCAGGTATGCCCCGCGGCGGTGAGCCTGGCCCTTAACCGGCAGCTCTGCCGTTATACCCGGCCTTACCGTGCTGACACTGCGTGACACGTGATTTATGTTTCGTGTAGCGGGATCTTCCTTGAGTTATGTTTGCATGTCCTTGCCCAAGATAATCTAGTGTGAATTTGGTAACAATTAAGGGTAATTTACTGGGAGATGACGGCTCACAGAGGATGCCGGTTGCTGGGGGCTGCCGGTTTTGATATTTCCTTTCCACCTATTATTTTCCAAAGTAGGTTCGCATTAAACATATTTTTTTATGCTTTGAGCGTGAGAATTCCATCCTGCCGGGCGGTGTTTCCGGCTCGTGCAG
This sequence comes from Lepas anatifera, assembly GCA_034440635.1. Classification (NCBI taxonomy): domain Eukaryota; kingdom Metazoa; phylum Arthropoda; class Thecostraca; family Lepadidae; genus Lepas; species Lepas anatifera. The sequence continues at coordinate 60,737 of JAOTON010001035.1, forward strand.
GCCGCTCTGTGGAGACGGGCGTCACGTGGTCCCTCTGGTGCAGGCCGCTGTGTGGAGACGGGCGTCACGTGGTCCCTCTGGTGCAGGCCGCTGTGTGGAGACGGGCGTCACGTGGTCCCTCTGGTGCAGGCCGCTGTGTGGAGACGGGCGTCACGTGGTCCGGCTAGTGTCTGGAGACGGGCGTCACGTGGTCCCTCTGGTCCAGGCCGCTGTCTGGAGACGGGCGTCACGTGGTCCGGCTGGTGCAAGCCGCTGTCTTGAGACTGGCATCACGTGGTTCAGCTGTGCCTGGAGACAGGCATCACGTGGTCCGGCTGGTGCAGTCCGCTGTCTGGAGACGGGCATCACGTGGTTCGACTGTGCCTGGAGACAGGAGTCACGTGTCCGCGCCGGCTGCCATGTCCAGTCCGATCGATGGTCAGAGCGCAGTGACCGGCCGTCTGCTTCTATCGGCCCGCCTGCACTGGCACGTGTGGAGCGGCGGCCTTGCCCCGGGCCCCGGTGTGGCAGGACCAACACGGGGCAGACCAAGGCACCCTGCTGCCAATGACCTGGGGCTGAGTTATCGCGGGTCATGTGCATTTCGGTGGGATGCAACCGGTTTATCGTTGGTTAGGCACAGGATCTAAACTGAGATTTTCCAATTTCGCAAATATTTAATAAACAACACAGGAATAAGGACTAAAGATGGATCCTGATAAGGTTCTGTATATATATATATATATATATTTTTTTTTTTTATATTTTTGTATATATAGGCACCTTATACGGCTCTGTTCTGCAAGAGTTCTTGGAACCAGCCAGGCCACTGCCGGTCAAAAATAAGGTAAAGGTCAGTGAGAATGGAACCATCTACTGACCGGAAACTGTTCCGTCTGGAGGTATGGATGGCTTAGTGGATTGCATCATAATCTCCTAACCCACCGGTCCCTGGTTGAAATCCCAGCAGAGCCTTTAAATAAGTCGATCTGATCCTCCAAAACCCTCCTAACAGGATGAGAGTTGGTGACACCATATAACCTTGGCAGTTGGTGCGTCTTTATACCCCAGCAATTATTAGAAATGTCCATCTCCAGAACCATAAACCCCTGTTCGGCGTTGGGGTCATGCGACCGACGAAGCTAACCTATTGTCTCCAAATTTGCGTAAAGTAGAACATTTCCTCAAGAGTATAGAGGGGCCAGGCCATAGGCGGGTCCAGGATTTCCGGAGGGTGGGAGAGGGGCACATGATCTGGGGCCCCATCCTGACCAGGACAGTGGCACTTTTGGGGCAAAACCTATCAGGTGGGCGCCAAATTCTACGCGGGGGAGGGGTGGGAAACGACATTTCATTGAATACGGTGACCATCTACATCAATCCCCGGCGAGAGCGCCGGGGCTTGATGGGGAAGTAGCTCTGTGGTCCCTGGATCCGCCCACGGGCCAGTCCTGGCGCTTGTCTGCGACGCCTTAGCTGGGGCTGGAACGGGGGTGGTTAGGCAGAGCCGTGACCTTGAATGCAACTGAGAGTCTCAGAAAACCAATCGCATTCGTACTTAGCTGCCGTCGGTGAAATATTATTTGGTTTGTATTTTTGACGATCGCAGCATGTCCAGCTAAGGCTGGTAACTTCATAAGTCTGACCATGCACATCAGACCAACGTCTGTAGAGGGCTCAGCACACCAACAGATCGCCTCAACTGTTGTCATGCTCCGCGTGTCGTATTTCTGACGACGACCCCTCGCAACAGCTGACGTCGGCCTCAGGAATTTTAAGCCGGGTTCTGGTATCTTCGGCGTCCCATGTCGTCGTTGCCAGGACGTCCTCACTACGACTTTGTAAATAATATCGGTCCCCAGAAGCCAGACAATGGTCCTGTGGTTTCGCGGTGCTGCAGACCGCGGGTTCCAGGGTATCGGTTGAACACGGTAGCCCGGGAGGTGCTCCGGCGACCAGCTGCCGAGGCACAGCCGGGCGATGCGTGGCTCAGTGCATAGGCGGATCCAGGGGCGAGGGGGTGACGCCCCTGCCCTCAATAATCTCACTCCACACATCGCCTCAACGCTCCGGGAGCTACTGAAATGTCGTTACCCAGCCCGTCTCCCCAGGATGCTAAATTGGCGCCCCCACAATGCAATTTGGCACTCCTCTGGTGGATCAAACTTAAGAAATCGACGCATCTGGCTTAAATATCGCTCCATCCTGGCCCGAATGGTGCCTCATCCAGGCACAAAGGCGCTCCTGACCAAAATTGCCCATCCCTCTGGATGTCCTAGATTTGCCTATGGTTCGGTGGCAGGAGCATACATCCTGAGCCTCCGGTCTGGGCGGGCTCCCCGAATAAGTGTAATCTTACCCACAAAATCCTTTCCAACAGGGTGGAGTTGGCAGCACCGGATGACCTTAACGATTGTTGCGTCATTGAAAGGGAATGTAACACATCTATAAGGAAGTTTGTACTGAGAACGTCAGGATGTATATCATACCGTATAAATTTATACTTAGAATTTCATTTGTCCTGAAACTCACCATTTGCAGAAAATACGATTTGAAAAGCGAACACCGACCCTCTCTCCTCAACAGGTGAGTTTTGAGAGAAGCAATGTATGCTGCCAGAGGTTATTCGATAAGCTCCATGAGACTGGGAGCTCAGTTCGAAACTCACGAAGAAGCCATGTTTCCTTTAACACGCGCATTGACGGGGGTACCCGCCCCTCGGGTTTTTCGGAGATAGCAAAAACGGCGAGCGTAGCGCGGCCGTACTGGCATGCCTTTTCCTTCATCATTTTTACAACTTTTTTTCTTCAAAATTTTAAGGTTGGGTCATCTCAGGTCATGTCGCCAGTACGGTAGTGACCTGACCTCAAAAGTTTAAGATAGCATAAGTCGGAACAGGGTGAACATATCCGATTGAAACTCATATCACACAATGGCCACACCGAGTTCTCTAAAATATTTTCCGGTATTTTGATATCGATGACCTAAGGTCAGGTACGAGCCATGACCTCTCCATTGGAAATGCATGGAAAATGGTTTTAACTGAATAACTCCGTAATGAATAGAGATAGAGCGTTTATTTGAACTGCATTAGATTTGTGTCATTGCGGTTCCAATGATATGCATTTTGCCAAATTTGACCTTGGCCTGATCTCAGGTGGTCAAATACTAGATTTGTCCGAGCAAGGTCTTATTATATATCATTCGATTCGGCTTGCTGCGAGGATTTATATAGTTCAAATCGTTGTGCTCTATCTCTACTTGTTCAGATGTAATGACCGAAAACTTAATTTACATGTTATCCCTATGACGGCATGTTTTGACCTCTTGTGACCTTACATGTGACCTGACAAAAATGGTTTAAATATTTTCGATGGGAAGTAGATGGGCTATCAACGCTTTACCGTTTTCGCTACCTAGCGCGGTTCTCGAGATCTTAGGGGGCGGGTACCGCCTCCCGTCAAGGCGAAGGTGGCTCGACCTCCGTAATGTGTTAAGTTAGCTTATTCTGAAACATACTCGTGACCCTCACCCAGATAATGGTGTTATGTACCAGAAATCGACTTTTTCCACAATAGGACATGCGGCACACTAAGTGCTAACTTAGTTGCTTGGTTTACGGCCGCTCCTTTTATCTGCTCGTTTTATTCTGAGAAGTTGTTATTGTAGTATGAGATTCAATGTCAGAAGGACAATATTAAATGAAATGAATAACAGCGATGTTTAGTTTAGCTGTTGCTTTAGCTATTAGAAAAATAAGTCTGTTTCCAAAATGGAAACTAAGGGACAGTCGCTGATAGTTTTTTTGCTTGAATTTCCGGCCGATTGCTCCGCTTCTTTTATTCTGAAACATGGAACATCCCCACCGGGGCGAGGATTAACCGTCGCCCCGGTGGGGTGTTTGAACACCCACACCCTCGGGTTTTTCCGGTGGTACGACAAAACGTACTTGGCACACCTTATTTTGTATCAATTTCGCAACTTTTCCCAAAATTTCTAAGATTGAGTCATCTCAGGTCAGGTCACCAGTGCAGGTCAAGTGACCTCACCTCCAAGAATGTTTAAGGTGGCATAAGTAAGAAATGCGTAATTCTATCGGATTGAAACAAACTTTTTATTTTAAATTTGGCCCAACTGGAACTTATGCCACATCATGGGCCCACCGAGTGCTACAACATATTTTCCGGGGTTTTCATATCGATAACCTAAGGTCAAGTACGAACCATGACCTCTCCATTGGAAATACATGGGAAAAACAGAAATTGGGCCGTATTTGTGTAGATACAACTGATAATACCTTCATATTCTCCAAATCTTGGAATCCTGCGCCCCGTTCCAGGTTCAGGCTGCAATTTTTGGCCTGTGACCTCTGAAAGGTCATCTGGGGCTATTTAAGCAGTTTTCAGACTATTAGGTCAAAACTTTGCATGAAATGGTGATACAGCTTATATTTTGATATCATTGCGTTCGGATTGCTATTGTGAGACGATTGATATGCATATTGACTATGCTAGGTTAAAAAGTGACCTTGACCTGACCTGAGATCAGGTCATTTTTGTGTTTTGGCTTAGTATGGTCATATTATAGATCATTCGATTCGCCGTGACGAGAGGAAGCGAATGGCGTCCAAAAAATGATTCTAACTCAACTCTGTCAGACTCTAGAGCCCAAAACCTTACTCAAAATCCCACTTTCCTTGACGTGTCATGGCCTCAATATTGCCATGAGCCCAAAATTGTTGATCTAGTTTCTTCATGAATTTTTATGACCTATCCACCAGCGTTCGCGCTTTGTCGCTATCCCGCATAGAGGCCGAGTTCGAGGGGGTGTCCAAACACCCCACACCAGGGCGAAGGTGGCTTGGAGGCCCGCCGGGGCTCGGGTTAAAGCGCAGAGTCTATGGCTTTGTATTGCCTACAACTTTTTTTTTAGGATCATCCCGGTCCCATTATCATGTAGAAAATAAAGTAGATAAGTAAAATCCAAATACATATCCCGATCCGCGACCATCCAAATTCTCTAGCCGGTTCGACCTAATCCGATTGATGATCGGATAAGGTCAGATATCCGTTCAGATATTCAAGCCATGACGTGGTTTAATTCCTTGGAGATTCTTCGACGGCTTAAGGAAACCTGGTATCTCGCTGGCTTATCTTGTTAGCTATTTTTAACTGGGAGATTAACCCTACTCTGCCGCCGCAGCTTCCCCACTTAAACACGCTTTACATGTGTGACATGGGTAGGGGACCACTGGCCTGTGTTGTTTGATCTACGGTTTCCGGCGCCTGCCGCCGGACTTAAGCGCTGATCTCCTGTTGTGTTTTAACCTACTTATTGTGTGTGTGTTGTGTTGCTGCGCGCAAACATGTCTACTAAGGTTCGTGGAGCTGCATTACTGGAGCTTCACTAATGAGTACATACTCGTTTCTGAAACTTCTCACAGCATTTTCCGATGGGTGTGTATATGGCTTCAGTAGGGTTGCCTGTTGATTGGTTGCACGCAAAGAATACCGTTGAGGTCCCGTCGTTTGAACCTGATTATAGTTTTGACTGCTTCTTTGTCGAACCTCTCTGAGTCTGTACCATATTTTTTGGGGACTTCTAGATATGGTATAGTTTTTTGGCGGTTTTATCAAACTTATATTTGTTCCGTATGTTCCATGTTCCGGATTAGATTAAAATATATTACAAAAATAGTTTGAAAAGTAGCTGGAAGAGCTCTTTAAATTTTCTCATACTAGCTAAACTCCCGTTAAGAATTTATAAAATTGTATTTTTCATACATGTTTTCTGTGCCAAGAATAAATTGGATGACACTTGAGCTTTGCAAAGAGTTCTTTTAACTTGTATGATACCAGAACTAAAGGCTTGCAATGAGTATAATCTCAAGTAAATATTTTTGTAGGCGACGACCTTTGTCCTTAAGGTTTGATAAATATTTTGTTTGTAATTGAAGAACAAGCTTTCCCTAAATATTTTTGGAGAAGTAAAGAATTTATTTTCCAGATGACTAATATTTTCTCCTTGGGATTATGACAGAATCAATACATCCTCTCTATCTCGATAATAAGAAAACACACGCATTGGATACTCGGTTCAGCTTAGCTACATCATAAAGTAGAAGAAAAAATACACTTATTAATTATCTTTCTTTTTTAAAGTATTGTAGGAAACACTATTTTGAAATCAGAATGTTTTACTAATGGCTTGAATAAAATTATTAGCAGTCTTGCGTTCATCACACTGGACGTTAGCATATAGTGTATGTCAAAAAATGTTTGGCTGCCGTGTTTTCGGGCTGTGGTATTCCCGTAGGGAATCGTGGTTTTCGAACATCGTTTCCTGCCGGACTACGGTCCCCGGGGCCGGAACTGAGAATATCCGTGTATTTCCCTGCCTTGGTGGTGTTTAGTTCTGACCGAAGTCACTTCTGCTAGTTCAGGCTCAGCACAAATCAAAATATTCATTTTCACATTAATATGTTTCTAAGTATATTAAATCTATTTCACATACAGGATTCGAGGAGAAATGCCAGTAAACACCTCGTCTGCTTTTCATTTCTCCGTCTGTAACAACTGGAATACATTTCGGTGCAGCCAAATCATCTGGCGAATTTATTGCGGTAAATTCAATCATCAGCGGTCGTTGCTTTCAAGCCAGGTGGCCACCTGGTGGTCTGGGATCGCTCGAAGTGAAATTCGCCGTCGGCGAAGCAGCAGCAGACTGGGCGTTCAGATGTAGGCCATGCCAAAGCTCCAGCTACCTGGTCCGGCCTGCCCGCGCCGCTGGTGCTTCCATATGCCGCCACCTGCTGCCAGATGTTGCCAATCATGTAAATTGCCGGTGCGGAGCACCAGTTGACGGTGGTGGTTCATCACCCTGGCCTACTGACGAGAAACCGCCGACAGCACGTCAGCTGATAATGACCTGGCTACATCAGCGCTGCTGGTTCTGCCCGATAGATAACTGAGGGATCAGAGCTGGGGTTTTAAAGGCATGATCCCTGTTGAAGATGTCTGTCTCGTGAACCTCACTGATTGTGTCTACACCAAATATTCTGGCAAAACCATAGTTAAAGCGATGCTCTACGCTTCAATCACATAAAATACTTAGGAAAAAGTTTGCTTGGAATTGGGATCAAACTGCCTCCATGACATTTTCTTCCTATTTCATCTATTTCCCCAGAGAGTGATTGCTGTTGCTCTAAACGTCAATCACCTGGATATTATGCATCCTGTTAATTTCTAAAACTACCTCTTCAGATCTCTTTTGATTCAGAGCTTGGTAGAGTCGCCGCAATGTAAATTCTGTCGAAAATCTAAAATCCAGTATGGTTCTGAAATTTTCCTGTATCCCTGGAATCTCTGCTCTTTCGTGAAAATCCCACTATAGCAGCATTTCAGCGGCCGGAGAACCCATTTTAGAACCATCCCAAGGGTTGTTCATTCATGCGACGTCTACAATTAGCTCATGTCTCCCCCTGTCACACCCACATGCTATCGTGTGAATGGCACCGACCCAACCAAGAGATGGCAGTAGGAATGGTACCTTAAAATCTCTTAGTCAGGAATAACGGACCTTTGGTTGATTAGAAACTATAGACCGATGTTTAGAGCCGAGGGTAGTGGGGAGGTGGTGGGGGCAGTTGGGTCAAACATCGTAAAAATGTAGTGTTTCTTTGAAATAGAATTAGCAGGAATCAGAGGGTTTTCCGGGACAAAAATACTTTTTTCACCTCCCCATCCCAATGGACCCGCCCCTTGGTCTGCAACCTCTGCACGTGAGAGAAAAGTATTCGTTTCGGCTGTGACTACCGCGCGAAATGAGCCAGAAACAATAGCCCTGATGAGAGAGCGGGTTATTGATGTGCGTTGCAACCAGTGAAGCACACAATGGGGACATTACCACAGCGGGAGTCCGGTGGCTTGCTCCGGTCAACTCCGTACCGTTCACCCTGGCATGCATCGATAGGGTCACGGTGAAAAGCTGCCCACTTCACGCTCTCGCAGAAGCAAGTGTTACTTTTTCTTGTTTTCTTTTTAATCCCGCTGCGCATTTTTAGCGCAAGTGCTCTTCTCTGCCTCCTATGTTTAATTTTACAACAAAAAAATCATGAGGGGTTACGGAATTTGGTTTAGTTGTCACTGTTTTAATGTTTTGTGACAGAGCTCTTGCATCTGGGAATGTTTGGATATTCACTCAGGAGTGTCGCAGCTGGACAAGGGTGAAAGGAAAAACTGTTTTTTTCACTAAATATTCAAATTCCCGCCCATGGGAAGCATCGTCCTCAGCATTGAAGCGCTTGGGTTTCGATAAATTTATGCCCTCCGCTCATAATCCCAGAGTACCGTAAAGACTTTGCTCTAAGTTGTCGGAAATTGGAGGTCATCATATGAAAAGTGGAAAAGCATTATATCCCTAATCCTCCACCTCCCCATTGATGATGACCTTGAAGCTTGCCTGAACGACGCGTTCTTATATTAATTTCCGATTGGACAAAAACCTCAGTGTTAAATGCGGATGGTGTCGAAAAAGTACAAAAACTTCATAGGTTAGCAGTTCTGCCCACGTGAAGCTACGAATAATGGAAGGCCGCAAGTTGAACCTTGTGGTAAAATATTCGGCGCAACAGTCGGACAAAAGATGTACTGGAAACATGGTTTCGGTGTGTGCGAAAACTCCAATTCGTTACGACACTGCAAAGTGTAATGCCTTATATGAAATCGTATCAAAGTTTATTCGCAGCTGCGTTGAACAGTTGAAACAGATTGCCGCCATGCATTTTTGAGACAAATAAATGATATCACCCAGAAATATGCTGCGATTGCGTAACAACCTTATTATATTTAACTAACCATTCCATCAGTAACATTTGTATTGCTTTGTTATGAGAACATCAGGAAAACGTTGATAAAAATGGAAATGTGAACGGCGTTCTGTGGCGCCGACACTCCCACTGTAGCAGTTACGGAGCCAGCTTTAGCGCTGTCACAACTCTTCCGCAGCAGTCGGGATGATGGCTCATGCATTGCTATGTTGTTTCACCAGTCAAGTGCTATGTTCCGCCGCTGGGGGAGCATACCAAGCATTCTAGCTCAATATAACTTGATCAAAGGGATAGTGATAACTCCACATAGTTGGGCACGCTTTTCTTATACAATTTTTCTGTTGATGCATTTTTGTATTGTTCACACGGTGCATCACTTCAATATGTTATCTTTATTTATCAATATAATGTCTGTGAACTAACCAGACATTTTGCGTGGCCGGAGGGGGAATAATACTGCCACTAAAATCTGCGTACTCAATGACAGATATGTAGCTGTATTCTGCACTACTCGCACCGATTCAAGGTAGCCTTTCATGATGAAGTGTAAGAGACTGAAACGTTTTTTTCCGTTCGTAAAAAACTAATGTTTCACTGACGGTCAAACGAAGAGTGATCGGTATTCTCAGCGTATTATCCGCACGGCGTCGTTTCTCTGTATGCCTGATTCAACGCAGAGCTTCCGTGCTACGTAGCTGAATATTCATAACATCAGCCTCCAGTACACAGCCGCTTCACATGTGCAACAACACCGGTCCGACATTGACTCACCAGGGCCGTGTATTGACACAGCAGACCCGCCCCCCTCACTGTTGCTGTCAGCAGCTGGGTGGCAGGACATCAAACACACGACAGGGCGCCATACACGCAGCCCATCGCTCCAACGCCATAGGGGGGTGCATGTGAGGGTTAGGTGCTCTTCGCCCCCGCGCACGATCGAACGCTCAGCGCTCCCCAAACTGTGCTGTGGCGCGGCCTGAAATGTCGCTTCTCACTCCGTTGGGTGCACGTATTAGCGCTGACACGATGCGATTTGACGCCCCTGATAGGTCGTGGCTTAAGGGATGATTCGGTCCCAAACAGCGCCCCCTTGTTCAAAGTGCATCTTCTTGAGGAAATAGTCCCTCCTTTCGCCTTCCCCCTGGCCGGAAATTCTACATCGGCCGATATTCGACACAGTGTGATACGTATTTTTGCTGTCAATTGTTGGATGAGGTGACATCGAAAACGATGGAGATGCTGCCAGACATAAAGCTCAACCCTGTGGCAACGGTGCCATCGCTGACGTCTGCTATCTGTAAGCTTTAGTGCTGCACTTTCTTGTTCATGGTCAGCATTCAGAGGACCACAAGAACCCAAGTAAAAAATGAATACAATTTCATGAGAAAATGGATACATTTCATGTTATAATGTTGGTTGCACCTATTTACACACTTTCTCTAGACCACTTTTGTTTGCAGTAGGGCCAAAGTTGCAGAGCTCGTTGCGGGAAGGCCTGCTGAAAAGGTTTTCTAGATTTTGATGGCTTCTCAGGCATATTTTTGATGACCTCCGACATGGGAAATCGCTTGATGTCTCGCAGAACAAAATGCCGTCAGGTTTGATAAGGAAACCCACCATAAATCGTGCATCCGCGATCTGGAACATTCTGAGTTTGCGACAAATTCTTCATAATTCAAGTATGTATTTAGGTATAGGATGACATATGGAAGGTAAGGGGCCATAAAGTTGTCAGCTTCAAATCGATGGGGGCAGTCTCAAAAATGTTTGAGCTTGATATTCATTGTTCAAATTCACAGGCCTTTGTGGCCTTCCATGGAAGAACTCCGTTACCCACGATAGGTTCGCGACCCAGCGTTTGGGAACCGATGCTTTAGTGGGGCGTCAAACGCGATGGTGGCAGACAGCTAGGTCACCAGGGCCACAGTGGAATTCGTGACTGCAACAAACGCGTCAGACTGGTTCAGCGCTGGCTGGAAAATACGGTACCGGATTGTACAGTTTTGAGGTTAGGATTTCTTTGCTGCCTAGCTTTTAAATCACATCGAATAAATAACTGATCAGGTGTCTTATGTTAGGTATGTCATAAAATAGCAAGCTTATTAAACGTGCATCAACAAGTTGGGTTTGTTTTTACATTTTGTTTCCTCCCTGAAACGCATGTATGGAAATTATTTCAAACCATCGTGTATTGCATTGCCGAAGGATAGAAACGTAGTCGGACGAGAAGGCACTTAGAGCAGTATTCAGGTATTTAGCAAAATGCTTACAGAAAATACTGAATATTGTTGTATTTTCTGGGCAACAAAATTGTATGCTTCTCTTTGTATGTATACTTACTGCACTATAATGCTATTTTCAATGATCTAAGCTCATTTGGAACACCACATGGTACCCTTTCTCAAAGACTTGCATTCCTTGAACATGGCAGTTGTGATCAATGTTCCATTCAGGACGACGCCGGTGTAGGGTATTTCGGTATTAATCTACGTTGGCGCGTAAAACAACCGCAGACCTTGGAGTAATCCTCGGCTTTTCTAGTAATCTTCTCTCATAGCACACCCGATAAGCTTTGCGCTATATTTTTGTGTTCTCAGTTAATTGGTGATATTGTTCATATGGGGTCTCTACTGCATATTCCACACAGGCCCGAATATATACTCGCGAAAACAAAATTGAAATATCTTCAAATGCAACGACTTTATTCTTTATGGTGACAACTTTTACCCTATTTCTAGATTTCCTGTTAAAAGATATTGAAATTTGCGTGAATAGAATGTTTCAATTTTTGGTCCAGGTCTTAGAAATAATGACTAGTTGTGCAGAGCGTAGAAAAAGCTTTGTTTTTTAAGTGAAATAATGGTTTTGGGCCAAATGATATCTTTCAATGAAATTGGTTCCTGGTTTCCGTACAAAGCTACTCCCGTAGGAACTGAGACAGCTTGGAAGAGTTTCCAACGGGACAAGATAACGGCATAGCTCCTAAAGCTTCAAAAGGGCTACAGTTCGCTCAGAGGTGATGCAAAAAAAGCAGCCATCAATTTCTAAACAGCTGGGCTCTGCCGCCGCAACACCTGAGCGCACTGGCCGCACGGGGGCGCTCATGCGCGAAGCGTCACGCGCTGTCGGCCAGGCGGGGTCAACCCTTGGCGGGTGGGTACCCGGGGCTAACTTTCCATGTCATTCGGTCACTGGCTTCACGCTGCCGGTTTTACCCTGGTCGCCTGGCTGACCGCCGCTGACCTGTCGAGCTGTGACAACTGTCCGCCTTCTATTGGTTGCCAGCTTGTGAATGTAAAGGACAGGATTGTCGCGTCTGTCGGATAAGTTCGGATAAGTAGCGGACATGCCAATAGAGCTTAGTTGGAGGGGTTTGCCGCTCCGTATTAATATGGTGTGTTGTTACTGCGTGGTGACTGATTTTACCTTGTATCTGGTTTTGTTAATACCTACGCTTTGGGCCAAATCCTTTTTACTGACATGTCTGTTCTGAGGGAATATACCGATGGATGTGGCCGGAAATTGTTTTAAAAATCACCGCATTCTCGGATGGCATGAACGGACCTACACTTTTGTGGCGTAAATCACTTTGATATATTCATTGCATCTACTTTAAGTTGAAAATAAAGGGCCGTAAGGTCTTAATTCAAACTATGAAGGAATCCCTTTCCACCTAGTCTTGTGTTGTTGGGCTTTTAGTCACGCGGGGCACTTGATTTATTTTAACAATGGCATTGCCATCGCAACATTACCAGTCGCGGGTGGCCAGCCTCCTTGTTACACGCGATGCTTACGTCAACCCTGAGTAATAAGAAAAAGGTGACTTCTTGTTTTTTTGTTTCTAGCAATTGAAGGTTGAAACCAAAGGTGCTTTCCAGATATGTAGATGTATTGTTATTGCTCATAAATAGCCATTTTTAAAATTCAGAATAAGTAGGGCGCATTGTCTTTAACCACCCCTTTGGAAGGACACCTTCGGCTCTTAGAGCGTCGCCCAGTACCATGTGCTCCCCTCTCTGGCAGTCTGAAATCCTCAGGGCGTGTGGCATTTTCCCCTCCGTCCAGCCCGAGCGAACCCCTGGAGCCCGCGCGCTGTGGCACCCCACCGGCGGCCGTCGGTCCGCCCAGGGAAGAGTATTGATCGGCTGGAGTTTAGCTACCACCGCTGGTGGTGGGGCCAACGCGCCGGCAAATTCCAGCAGGCCTGGAGGTGCCTAAAGCTTAATCATGCCGAAAAGGCTCCGAGATTTTTGGCCTGGTTGGTTGAAAATGATGATGTTGGCCGATGGGAATAGATTTGAGGGAGGTTGTATTGAATTTGAAGTGCCGTAGTGGAAACGCCTGGGAAAACGTTCCGTTTTTGGAATTTGAAGTGATTGGGGATGCTCTGCCCATGGTGTGATGTACTTTGGCGGAGGCGCTTCTTCCGTGATGCCAGCGTTATTACAGAAGAGGCACTGGTCCTCGATGTACTCTGTCCGGCAAAGGTGGCACTGCTCTCTTCGTCCAAGATGTGCTACCGAGGAGGCAATGGTCCTCTGTTATAGTACGATGAAGTGACGAGGGAGCATTGGTTTTGTGATGTGGTGTTCTTCCAATGAGGCGCTGGTGTTTTAATACGGTGTGCTGGAGCGAAGGCGTTGATCCTTTTCAGTAAGCCGTTTTGCAGGAGGGGCGCTGGCTTATTGTGGATAGCATTCGCTTGATATGCTAGCGGAAGAAGTCTCCGTAGTGGTACAGTACCAGAATCCTGATGCACTGACTAAATCCAACGTGATTTAATTCCATATATCCAGTTCATACCTGGCTGAATCTGCCAAGATTTCCGCCGGCCGGATTTACAAAGGCATGTGAGGAGATTGACACACAACAAAATGTTGCCAGAATTGGTCAGCAGACTCTGCCAATTGTGAATGGGCCTTAATTGCTGCGCCTCGAGAAACTAAGTTAGTTTTCAGATTTACATAGCAGTGGGTTTGCCATAGGGCGGTGTGATCCTGGGAAAGCTACGAATATGCTTTTTCTAATAATTATCATATAAAAATGATTGACAGTCGTAAATAATAATTATTTTCACCTACTTTCAGCCTCCAGGTGTCTCTCAAGACCAACAACTGCACGGCTGATGTAACTAAATTGAATCTCGAAATGCTCTGAGTGGCAACAGTGTTGGCGAACACTTTTTGTTTCATTTTCTTTTCAGTAATCGCACAGAACACTTTGATGATAACGACCATAAGTAACAACATAGATACAATCATAAAAAGTGTGCCCATTTGTGTACACTATACACGCCATCTTGATGAAACGACGCTCACAGAATGCAGTAGAAATCCTGACGAGCATTTAACTTTCCAAGCCAGGAACCATCAGATTCGCTAACACCACTCGGTACGGCTGCTGACCAGAGCGACGGCTAATAAATCCAACAGCGGCGCTAGTGGTTTCTCCTGGCCGGGAAAACAGCGCCGCTACTGGAAGCACCTGCTCTCCTGGACCACGCCAGCCGTGTCCAGCGAGCGCACCAGCTGGCCGGTCGATTTTGTGCCGATGGCTATGGCACGCGACCGTTCGGCTACTCATCATGTCGCCGACGAGTGGTCGTCTGCACTCTCGCTGACACGCCTGCAGCTAAATAACGCACGGATTTGTAATGCCATGTTCTGCGTGTCTTATGAAACAAGCCAATATTTCATGGGGTAAACCTTTTGCACATGAATGACTCCTTGCTCACGGGATCAGTCTTCAATGTGTTTGTGTTATTTGCTTTTCGTTCCAATTTGAGTAAATGAAGTGGAGAATTCACACGTTCACATCTTCAGTTATTTTGTTTACTATTTTATCTACTTTTTCTTACCTTCACTCGTTCGTTACTTCGTTCACTTATTTAAGGAAACTGCCACTGGACTGATCTGGCATTTGGCCCCTACACTCTTCAGTGGAAGCTGTATCGTATCTGCAGAATGTGGTGGTGACATTTTCCGTCCGCTTCGGTCGCTTTATCGTACCTCGCTTCCACGTCCGGTCTTGTAGACGCACCGGGAGATCCGCTCCGGGGCGTCCAGTCTATCAAAAAGGTGGTCAAGAACGGACGTTGTGTCAAGAGTGAGGCTTAGAAGTGGCGAACTTCGCTGGCTATTTCTTGGTGTCTCAGTTGGAAGTTGGAAACTTACCCACAGAAGCGGTTTGAAAGGTGCGCTATTAAGAGTCGGTGAAGCGCTTGTTGATGAAATCTAGAAATAATGGTGCATTCATAGGCTTAAAAACGCCCTAAATATGGAAAGAGGGAATATTTATTTTATTCCATACAGTACCATGTGGTTGATGGTTAATGGTTTCAGCATAGCAGAGAACATGACTCCTCCCCGCGCAATCCTCGATTTGGTAGTCTTTTATCCTTCTGGGCTCGACATTCATCGCGTGTTGGTGTGTGGAGGTGTCTCCTCCAGCTCAGCCTGTTTCCTGGTGTGTGTAGATGTCTCCCCAGCTCAGCCTGTTTCCTGGATTGTGGAGGAGTCTCCTCTGCTCAGCCTGTTGCCTGGATGTGTGGAGGTGTCTCCCCAGCTCATCCTGTTGCCTGATGTGTGGAGGTGTCTCCCCAGCTCATCCTGTTTCCTGTTGTGTTGAGGTGTCTCGCCAGCTTAGCCTGTTGCCTGGTGTGTGGAGGTGTCTCCCCAGCTCAGCCTATTTCCTGGTGTGTGTAGGTGTCTCCCCAGTTCAGCCTGTTTCCTGAATTGTGGAGGAGTCTCCCCTGCTCAGCCTGTTGCCTGTTGTGTGGAGTCTCCCCTGCTCAGCCTGTTGCCTGTTGTGTGGAGGTGTCTCCCCAGCTCATCCTGTTGCCTATTGTGTGGAGGTGTCTCCCCTGCTCAGCCTGTTGCCTATTGTGTGGAGGTGTCTCCCCTGCTCAGCCTGTTGCCTATTGTGTGGAGGTGTCTCCCCTGCTCAGCCTGTTGCCTATTGTGTGGAGGTGTCTCCCCTGCTCAGCCTGTTGCCTGGTGTGTGGAGGTGTCTCCCCAAGCTCAGCCTGCTGCCTGGTGTGTGGAGGTGTTTCCCTAGCTCAGCCTGTTGCCCACTGTGTGGAGGTGTCTCCCCAGCTCAGCCTGTTGCCTGGTGTGTGGAGGTGTCTCCCTAGCTCAGCACTGCCCCGTCAGATCGATAGACACGTCTGGGCTTCGCACAGAGCCATTGTCGCGGTAGGTGCGGTAGTGTCGCTATCCTGCCAAACAGAGCCCACATGAGGCCGCTGTCGGAGGGGTTGTGGTAGTGCCACTGTGCTGAAAGCCAGTACGAGTGCGGTGCTTGAGTGTCTGAATAGTGTCAACGTCCGGCAGGGCAGTGCCCAGACGGGGGTGGTGCTGACAGTGTCCACGCAAGGGCGGTACTGGGCCGCCGATAAGTGTCACTGCCTAAAGACTGTCACGAGGGCGTGGGGCGCCGGAGCATTGTCACTGTCCTACAAGCTGTGGTGTATTGTTTATTTTGGATCGCTGATTGGGGCACTACTGCTCGGACAGGGCCTCGTCTGGCTCTGGAAGTGGTAGTAGATCCGAGTCGGTTGAATATGCGTAGGTACGGCAATGCTGGATCCGCTAGCTACACGTGCTCATGCTGCAGCCGTAGGCAGGACCGCTTCTGAGGTTGAGGTTCATTCGACTGCAGCAGTTTCGACTCATTTCAAGCTGCCCTTACTATAAAACGATTTACATAGATAGCCAGGTTCTTATAGGACAAAAATGAACCTCCTTCCTAGGAGATTGCACCTCATGCACGACTTTTGGTGTTTTTCTGTTGTTTTAAAGTAGCGATGGGTTCAATCCCTGCCCCAGTGGGCCCCCGATAAACTTTCGCCTTAGTGTGTGCAAGAAGGTGAGGGGGTGGTACTGGGGCTCCCATTCGGCTACATTCGGCTACCAACCTAATACCAATCGGCTACCGTGAAAAATAGTTAAAAGAAAACGAAAGGGGTGGTAGATACCTCGTGAGACACGATTACGGAACTATGCAGTCACTTTTTGGCTCAGGTCAATACTGAGGTCATGACAAGTTAAAGAAGTTGTCAGGTCAGCAACAGCTTTTTTTTACTCTAGGCTCTGGCTGTTTAGTTATAGTAAATTTTTATACATCATTGGTTTCTTCTTGTTACGCCGAATCAAATAATGTTAAATCTGGTTATGCTAGGTCAACTTGCAAATGTACGCATACCCAAGGTCGGGTCCAAGCTACTTTGTTACCTATTATGATCAATGATCATTAGGTATATCCCAGCACCGCCTGGGCTCTTTTCAGACACACCACCGCCCAGGGGGGGGTCCTCGTACCCCCTACGACCTCGGGAACTAGAAGTGATACGAACAAGTTGAAATGACGCTGGAAGTGCATTACTGTCTTCTACTCCGGAACCGGGTTTGAACCATACACGTTGACCCGTGACGTCGCAGTGGGCCAAAATGGATCAAATTTAGACCCATTTAGAAAGGGCCACATGACTCGGGAGCCACTAGATTTAGAACAAAACATAAAAGAATAAAACATACTTTCGTATTGACCCAATTATTCAAAATATAGGCAACATGGCCCTGTAAGGTTACATTATATAGATCAAGGTCCAATAATTACCTTTAAAAGTCACGTTGCATACCAGTCAAATCCTTGGGTCATGCTCATTACTGTGATACCCAAATTTAAGACTTTATCTTGTTCCGTTCAGACGCTATATGTAGACACAAAAGGTTTTGAAAACGTGACCTTTGGTGACCCCTGATGATCTTGGTATTGATCTGACCTCAAAATGAATTTCGGCGCCCATAGTTTTTTTATTTCAAGAGCTTTCAAATGATATTTAGAAACTTGATCTAGCTCTCCTGGAAGCGGAGTTGCACCCTGGTTGTGTCAGCCTTATTTTAGAAGGAGGTTGACAGACTTTAAATGAGTTTAGTAATGACGTCATAACTCGTTGACCTGACCTGGCCTCATATCAATTTATGATCATATTTTTCTAACTTATCACCCTAGAGAACTGCGAAACGCTGCGCGTCTCATCCGAATCGGCTCGGAATCATTTACAATAAATGGGGGGGGTCTGATCGGATCCCCTAGACGGTGAAGGGATATCAATCAACTGGCGATGATAATATCAGCAAAATAATTGTTGGAAGCTTTGACATGATGCCCATGGATTCTTAAGCTCAAATCGAACTATTATTTCGAGCATGACATTTAGTGACACTCGCAGAAATTATGATGTATGACTTAATCATCTTGTCAATGTTTGTATTTGAAATATTTTGCTACAATATTTTGAGCGAATACATTGTTTACTCGCACATGCTTCTTTAAGTAAGTCGGAACCTTTTGCTATTATGGCTCGAATTTAAGCTGGTGAGACTTCTAGTGACACTGGTGAGTTTAACCTGGTTAAGAAAATGCTCTGCATAGGTTTAAGGCGTGATAAGCACGAGGATGTAGACTGATTTCTCGCGCCGGACCGTGTCGGTGTCGTCGTCCCGTGACCACGTCCGTGATCATCCATGACAAGTCCGTGACCAATCAATCTCAATGGACCTCCCCCGAACTGATAGGTAAACATGCCTGGCCGGCCAGTCATTGGTCAACTGCATCTGCACCAGGGCATGAAAATATTTTGGATGTTCGTATTCATCTTCTTGATTTATTTTACACGCTGACTGTTTGTATGTTTGTGCGCCACTTTGAGCCTTGTGTGTACACATTTTTAGTGTGGTGATTTGCGTTTTATTGGAGAGTGATTTCTGTTGGCAATAAACTCAAATTGGCAAACAACAAATGAAAACAGTAGAATGCTAAACTTGATGTGATAGTGTTGTGAGGTAATAGCGAAATCTCAAACTTGTGTTGGAGAAACAGAAGATTTGGCAGCGCGTAAGCCACATGCACGGTTTCTCGTCTGAACCGGGTCATAAACCGTGGAAAATCCTACTGAAGTTTCACCACATGGTTATCGCCTTTGATCTGAATAGCATGCAGATCTTGGCAGGGGCGGACCCAGGCTGTCGGTGCTGGCGAACGAGTCTACAGAACTTGATTGTCAAACAGTATAGCTCCTGACCTGATTTAGGGTGTTGGAAGAGCGCGTTACCTCCCCCCGCTTGTGACGCCACTGACCCTGCTCGGCGCCGCCTCCCGTCACGGTCCGTGGCGTCGTCACGTCCGAAAGCCACCGTCACGCTGTGACCAACAACTGGCCGCTCCTGTGGTCACGCCGCTGAGATCTCGCTTTCATTTATCCTCTTCTTTTCTCTCGGGGTGGTTTTGTAGTCACGACACTTCCGGTCCTTCCTTTGCCAAGATTTTGCAGTCACAGCTAATCACAATCGCGGGGTATTGAAAATAACGTGTTGTACTCAAATGGGAAACTTTTATAGGGGCACAATTTTCATCGACCATGATGCATATAATATAAAGATGTCGGTGTCCGAAAAGCTTGCACTATTCCTGCTTGTTTGCATTAAGCTCCTGCAACATTGGGAATACCGATACAGTTTCAGACGTCGTTTACAACAGCATACCCTGCGATGACACTTTGATGTCCTTTGGCTGTGACCCCTGCGCCCGCCCGGTCGCGCTTTGCTGGACGTCAAATGGCCCCGCCCGAATATGCAATCCGAAACAATAGCGGCGAGTGCCCTTTGTTCGCGTTCATACCATTTTTGGTAACAAACTGCTTGCCTCGGTCTTATCGCATTTCTTACGCTCTTATTGTCTCGCTGAAGTGATTTTCTGGTGTCTTTGTTTGGGGTCTGCCGTTTGGCTGCGAGCGACAGTGATGTCTAATGTCTTCGGGCGACAGTGATGTCAGATGTCTTCGAGTGGCAGCGATGTCTGATGTCTTCTTGTGACGGTGATGTCTGATATATTCTTGTGCTGTGATGTCTGATGCATTTACCAGTGTGTCCCCAATGTCTGATATCATCATGAGCGTGCTGCTGCGACGTCTGATGTCTTTATGAGTGTGTCGCCGCGATGTCGAAATGTCTCCACGCGTGTGTCGCCTTGATGTCTGATGTCTTCACAAGTGTCTCGCCTCGATGTCTGATGCCTTTACGGGTGGGTCGCTTCGGTGTCTGATGTCTTCACGAGTGTGCCTTCACGAGTGTGCCTTCATGAGTGTCTCGCCGCGATGTCTGACGTTTTCACGAGTGTGTCGCCGCGATGTCTGACGTTTTCACGAGTGTGTCGCCGCGATGTCTGACGTTTTCACGAGTGTGTCGCCGCGATGTCTGACGTTTTCACGAGTGTGTCGCCGTGATGTCTGACGTTTTCACGAGTGTGTCGCCGCGATGTCTGACGTTTTCACGAGTGTGTCGCCGCGATGTCTGACGTTTTCACGAGTGTGTCGCCGTGATGTCTGACGTTTTCACGAGTATGTCGCCGCGATGTCTGACGTTTTCACGAGTGTGTCGCCGCGATGTCTGACGTTTTCACGAGTGCGTCGCCGCTGTCCTGACTCACAGTAACGGCGGTCGCGGTTTGTTGAAGCAGATGGTACTCAGAGCGCCGGGCAGACGACCGAATTCAATGCCGCCGCCGCTGCCGCCACGTCCCGGTCCTTGTCACCACCCGTGGCTGCCGGATGATCGATTGCTGTTAGAAGAGTACATGTCTGACGTTCTAGCTGGGAGAACGATTCGCGACGCCAGTTTTTTGCTTTAGCTTTGAGATTTTATATGACAGCAAGGTGGTGGATGTGGTGCAGTTCGGTAATTTTCCAATTTTTGTGAGTGCTATTTTGCGGTATTTGATTCCTTTCTGAATGATTACGACTGGCCAGTCTAACAAATTCAATACATTAAACAGGCTTGCACGGTCATTTAAGATACCATGGGATTGACCAAGAGACTGCCAAAAAGTTTGCCAAATAGAAACCCCCGGACGCTTTTTGGGGCCTTGCGACACACTGACGGCTAAGGTCATATTGTGTCGCAACTCTCACCCTGTTGGGATAGTGTTAGTCAGAATACCCGCCCGGGGATTTGAACCCGGGTCAGTGGCGTAGAAGTTCTGAATGCTCTCTCTATCTCTATTTTTCGTTCACTATCCTTGGTTTTATTCCTTTGCCCTTTTTCCTTCCTCTCTTTCGCTTTCTCTCTCCTCTAACTCTCTCTCTCTCTCTCTCTCTCTTTTCTCTCTCTCCTCTCTCTCCCTTCTCTCTCTCTCTCTCTCTCTCTCTCTCTCTCTCTCTCTCTCTTCCACCCGAAGGAATTCATCCATTGTCACAAGTTCCAAGGACGTTTCAGTTTCAGAGCTCAGTCCCGATGTGGTGTTCCCATTCCCCGGCGAGTGAGCGGATGACACCGGGTACCGTCACGCCGGCCGTCACGCAGCGGGTGTAACAGCGCCGCTAGCGTGCGTCACGCGCTGTCACGTGACGGTCGCGGGCGGTCCGGGGAGGGACCCGCCCATCAGCAAAACAGGCGCCACCAGAGCTGGTCATGGCTCAGTTTTTCACCCGCCTGTTGAATACCGTGGTCCAGTGCTCAATTAGTGGAGAGCCGAGTCCGCTTTTGATGTTTCTTCAGTTTTAAGAGACTGTTGTATGTAGTCAGATAACATTTTGGCGTATACATATGTCACGTGACCCGGAAGGAGCTTGCACCTGCCTTTTCACATGATTTTCACTTTTGTCATTGCTAGTAGCTTAACGCCTCGTGCTCGTATCCCAAAGCAAGGATTTATATTTTGTCCTGATCCTGAAATTGCCTGTGGATCTTCCGTCTTATACTGAAGTTGGCTACGCAGCCTCGGACACTTTGCACTGATACCATGAAGAGAGGCTTCAAAACCATCCACAGTTCGTGCACATATTCTTCTCAGTCCCAAATTTGTGAGGTGTTTGCCAGTCCGACAGACCTTTACAACATTGTTTTGCCTCGGTTTTTAGATCACCATGGACGAATATTTTCTTCGTCTACCCTTTGTGTCCTGCCAAGGCGACGTTAGCTTATGACCGGAAGACAGGGAAACTTGGGAGTTGTGCGCTTTGTACTACTGTCAGTCTATTAGGCCAACCGGAATTGCCCTATCTCGCAATTCTGGCGGTCTTTGTAAAATGTATAAAAACTGGCCTCACTCTGCGGTGGAAGCTTTGGTTGATGTTGTTTCTGTGTCGGCAGATTCCAAGCTGCTGTCGGGACGTCCAGCATCCTGCGCTTTGGGACAATCCGCAGCTGTTAGACGGAGCTTCTGATCTGAACAGCTTCACTGAACCAACGTGAGGTGAGTGGGATCGGTTGTGATAAATATTTACAAACCTGCTTGAAATGGCAAGACCCATGGTTGCATTGTCTCGGCGCCGTTGTCATATAGTTGGCTGTCGGAGAGGGGCCTGTCAGTTCAATGTGTCTTCAATTCCCGGATAAACAAACATGAACCGTCCAACGGGTTTTCTGTGAAACTGACCCCCAGCAGTCCAGTATGCCCTCCCAGTTGCTATTACGTCTGACGCGCACTAATTAGTGATGGAATTGGGCAAAAGTCCAGTGGCCATGGTAGCGAATCTCCCGCTTGAATGCCGGCGGCTATACAATCATCCCATCATCCGGGCAAAGTCAATCATTAAGGACGAGAGCTCAGGGGCGTATCCAGGAACCTCGTGATGGGGGTATTCTCGACTGTATCAATAGTACTTATGATTACGCAATAAGTGTGAATACGAAAAAATGCTGTCATCCTGCAATTATACTGATTTGACCGAGAGATGTGTTTCTGTGCCTTCTTCGATACGTCCATGAATGAACGCCGTGGCTGCCTGCTGCAGCTTGCAGCCATCACTCGTATCAATACATAATTACCGTCCGAACTGACGCCTGACTAGGCTAGCCTTACTGTTGGGATTGAGCCGAGTGCGAAGGTCGGGACTGCCCGAGGCGATATAATCCGCCCTGCACCTCCCTGAGGGCCAGTTGGGCACCGTTAGGTGGCGATTGTGCGCGGCGCAGTGGATGGAAATTTTAGGCAGTAATTATAAATCTAGAAGAGAGAATACGCTCAGGTTCGCAGAAAGTTAAGATACATTGTTGTATTTTTGTTCGAAGGTAGTGTGTGGGATAGCGTTTGGTAGTTCCTTCCATCCGAGCACATGCTGCCAGTGTTGGTGTGGGACGTTACCTTCAAAATGTGGCGAATGACATTTCCTGAAAGGAGACGCCCCTACGTGAGTACTTCTGCTCAGAGCCGCCGTTCATTCCTCGTGTGCATTTACAGCGCTATTGACGTCCGAAGAGAAGGTTTCGGGCAGGTCATGAAATTTGTGGATGTTTAATATATGCCCTATATTTGTGCAAGTTACATTTTAAAGCATTTAATTTCAGTGGCAGATCCAGACTTTCATTTGGGGGAGGTGGTCTAGCTGGGCTCAACCCTACCCCATCTTTTCCTCGAATAACTTTCTACCATGTGATTACTATGAGCGTTCAGAAATTTAGGACTGGGCTGTGAGGACATGTGCCCCCATGGTGGAGGACCCCCTTGTTCCCGCCACTGTTTTATTCATATAGATAGATCAATTAATTTATTACTGTAATTAATGAACCTATAAATCGCGTCACTTCCATTCATAGATAGACATCGCGACAGGACCTATCAAGACATCCGATTAACCTCAGGTGATAGTTTAGTTGGTGTCCTTGTTTGAATCTAACTCGAATTTTTCATACAAAAACATAGAAAGCGAAAATATTTTCCAAGTATTCGAGCCGTTTAGAGCTCATTGGACTTTGGGGTGAAAGCAACCGCTAGTACTGATTAGATATTACACATACTGCGTGCCTTACTGTTGGCCTCGTCCACCGTTTTTATTTTTTAGAGATATCCGCAGGTCTCATCTTGCAGAAACTTTCAGGAGGCTTATCTCTTAATAGAAATTATCGCTATCGTTATAGCGGTTTGGAAGTTGCCGATTCGTTTATTGAGTTATTGCTATCGAAGACGCCGTGCCGACTGGATGCTTTCAAATCATGGTTATCAAAAACAAGGTGCAAATTGTTTAGTGTCCATCACAAGGGTTGCCACAAATATTGACCTAATCCAGTATAGTTCTGTTGCGTTTCTATCAGTCTCGCAAGCAAATATGATTTTGTTCTCAATACCATCCCACATTTTTTCCGCACCTTGTGTTTTTTTCTGGGACCTAAATTCTATTTAATATTCGATCATTTGCACTATGCTCCACATTCATGGGGTACACAGAATACTTCTACTTTGCTCCAAATGTGAAACCTTGTGATAAAACAAAACATATTTTTGAGAACTTGCATGTGACTTAAGCATAACCCTGTTGTGCTCCCTTTGTTTTGTTTTGCGAGTTGTAGAATACGGTTTTGTATCAAAGGCTACTCATTGCACAAAATCTAAGTAAATTGATTAATTTCTCCCGTAAATGAATGTTCCTTTCTTCCTTTCCATGGCTTTCCAATCTTTTTCACTGTGCCCCTGCAATCACTTTACCACATGTCTGCTTTTCCAATATGCGGAGACGCAATGAACGGAAAAAGATGGCTTTTATAGCTAGCGTGGATTTACATAGCATCAGCTCCTTCACGCACCACATACACTAGGTTTACTGCAGCCGTCAGTGCTTCTCAACATGCACCTGAAACATTATTATGATAAGTTATAAATCAGATGAAATATTCTTGTGGTGGTTGGACCCTAAGTACTGAAATTTTGTGCGTTACCCTACGTCCTAACTGTACTTTTATTTTCTTCATTTCTGCAAGCTATCTGCATTGGTTTAAAGCAGTGGGATAGACGGCAACAAGCCGCGAACGAAAACTGTGTAGAAGACGATGGGCTGTCTTAGGACAACGATTAGTTGGTGCTGTCCTCACGTCGATTCGCCGCCGATACGGCAGCCAGCTCCATGAACCGGCAAAACTGGATATTGGGAGCAAAGTGTGTCATATTCAGGCACGTTCACATCCAACTCACTTCGCATTTAAAGTTTTCTTGACCAGTCCTGGCTAATCTCTTTTCACACACCATGACTGGAAATAGAAATTCAGTTCATATCTGAGAACTGATATTCAATCAGCCAAAACTGTAATCCAGATCTATATCAAGATCCGAAAATTCCTACATTATCTCCGACGATTGATTGGAATTGTATTGAATGTGACTGGATACCAATTCAGATAACATATCCATGAAACACTCTAATTTTGAGCAGCGGTCTTCGCGTCCTCCAGGGGACGGTGTCTTCTCATGGGTGTGAGGCTGTGCGGCTTCTCAGCGCGCTCATGCGTGACTTCAGTCTGGGACCGGGTCAGCCTGTTGCTGCGAACTATGTAGAAAGCCTCAGCCCTATGTGGAGTAATTACCTGCGCTCTTCTCCGGGTCGGCCTGCACGCTCATTGCAGCTGCCGGAGACATCTGGAAGGCAGAGTGATTGCCATTCCTTGAACGTGGTCACTGGTGCAAATCCTGCCAGCTCCGGGATATGATGCGTGGTTGGCTTGTTGGAGGCTGGAGCTGGCTGGTTAATTCATGCACATGCCGCCGAGTGAACGACATTGGTGATCCATCTGTTAATCAAGGAAGCTTGATTGCTTAGTCGGAACCGCTTCTCCATATTCCTTGCATCAGCGTTTCTGCCCTTTGCCGGACTTCCATCTACAGCAGCCATGATAGGTCTATCATATCCTCATCCGCAGTCCACACATCCTGAGAACCCAGTACACACACTCAGGCGCGCCTGCCAGTGTCGACTCGAGTGGTCTGCCCAGGAAGCACCTCTCAGCCAGAGGACTCTCGTCCCTGGAGGAATTCCAGCCACCCGTCGTCTCCTCGAGGACCCGGCATCCGGGCGCGCTGCGTGGTGACGACGCTCTGTCTGACGCCCAGTGGGTCTGACTGCCACTGCATTGTGCTATTGTTTGGCGTTCCAAGGTCTGCAGTAAATTTACAGGAATTTTCCGAATACTATCATGGCTATATTCTGCGATTTTCTGAGGATTACCTCAGTATATTTTTAATCCTCTGGGTGAGATATCGCCCTCTCCTACAATTTTGGTTATTTGTGTCTAGGGTTATTGGCGAGAAAAGATGCAGCCAGACCAAATTTCATGGTAACTAGCATCAGTATCAGTTTGTTCGACAAAGGTCCACCACACTGGGATTTTTCGCTTGTGACGTTGGCGATGTAAAATTTCAAGAGCTCATGCAGAAATGGGGAATATATAAGAATTTACTCACAGATGAAAGAAGACACGCCCATGCACCTAACATCATACAACACTCCGAATAAAAAACATCAAAGCATCCTAGCCCTGGCTAGATGAAGCAATAGGCTGTTGACCAGCTGCTCAAATTACAAAAAGTTAGGCACAAATGCTCGAATTCCTCTATTGACATCAGTGCTAGCTGAAAATTGTATAAGCGTCTTGCAAAACTTTGGGTCGAAGGGATCTAGACCGCTTGAATTAAGGAGATGGTCACAATAATTACATCTACGCCAACCAGCTTCTGTCCGTATCTGTGGAAGAGTGGGTAGACCCGCTGCCGCTGAGCGCTCATTGCGTCCATGCACAGCGGTGGCACGCGGGATTATTTTGCATATATTTCTTTAAATACACAATTTCCATAAGTTAGGATAAGTTAAACGCATGAGAGTTGGAAAGCAACTGGCTCAAGTGCTGCTGCCCCTCCTCACATTACATCTCTATTCAAACCCCCAAAATTTACCCCTCCTCTATTCACAGCCTGGCACATCTTTAGGAACCAAAGTATGAAATGCGGTTTCCTTTCCCTCACAGCGGGGACATGGTCGGTGTAGCTTGACCTCCAATGACAGCGGTACGGGTCACCTGCACGTCGCAAAGGAACGATAGCGACGTGTCGCACGTGGGAGCATGATCATCGAATTGGGACCTCCACAACCTGCTTCAAACGCATGGGGTGCTAATTGTGGGGTTATAGCGGAGAAATAAAAACTGCTGTACTCACTCATGAAGAACCAAAGCTTCGGCTTTCCGTACATCTGATATGATTCTCATGCGCCAAGAAGGGTGTGATCTAAGTTTGCAAGCTGATGTTTGCCGTCTTGAATGTGTTCTCTCTAATCATCGTCAATGTCTCCTCTCCAACCATCGCCAATTTCTTGTGTCTCGCTGTCGCCAATATTTCCTCTCCAATCATCGCCAATTCCTCGTGTCTCACCGTCGCCAATCTCTCCTCTCCAATCGTCACCAATGTCTCGTGGCTCGCCGTCGCCACCGTCTTCTCTCTAATCATCGCCAATGTCTCGTGTCTCGTTATCGCCAATATTCGCTCTCCAATCATCGCCAATGTCTCGTGTCTCGCCGTCGCCAATGTCTCCTCTCCAATCAGCACCAATGTGTCATATCTCGCCGTCGCCAATGCATCATGCCTCGCCGTCGCCAATGTCTCCTCTCCAATCATAGCCAATGTCTCATGCCTCACCGCCGCCAATATATTGTGTCTCGCTGTCTCCAATATTTCCTCTCCAATCATCGCCAATATCTTGTGTCTCGTTGTCGCCAATATTCTCTCTCCAATCATTGCCAACATTTTGTGTCTCGTCGCCAATACCTCCTCTCCAATCGTCGCAATGTCTCGAGTCTCGCTGTGACTAATGTCTCGTGTATCGCCGTCGCCAATGTCTCCTCTCCAATCGTCGCCGGTGTATCGTGTCTCGCCGTCGCGCCCGACTGGTCGCGCTTTCTCGGAGTGGGCTCTGTCGCGGGCGTGCCGCGCTGCGCTCGTGAGTCGTGGTACCGCCCCTCAGCTATGTGCCGTTCACGACGCCAGCTCTTGGAGAGTCTTCACTTGGTGCTGCGCTGTCACAACGAGAGGTTGTGCCTGTGGGTGTGCTGCTCTTCTGGCTGGACCAGGGTGACTCGGAGAGAGGTGTGAAGGAGAGGTGGAGGCAGTGCGGGCGGAGTGGGGTGCCTTTGCACGCTGAAGCGTGTTTGGCAGCAGGGGCTATTGGGAGGAATTCAGCTCAGCCGTGCTCTCCTGTGTGCTTGAAATATCTAGTTGAATGAGCGGGTTTCTGTTTTGTAATTTTTGCTTGCCTATGCTTTGAGTGGCTGCCTATGTTCCCCAAAGAAAACATATTTGCTGGAGGCAATTTAAACTTGTTCTGTAAGTTTCTCCATAAAATCACAATCGGATTCCTCTGTTGCTGATTCTATATTTTACCTTTGCACGCTTTAATTTGAACCCAGACTTCAACCAAATTACAACGGAGAGCACTGCTGAGCACAAAGCTGATTTGGTGACGAATCGAGGATTATTCGACAGTTGTTCAAAGTGAGAGAGTTAAGAGAAGTGTTAGAGATGCCGATTATGTCGATATGCCGTACACCGGACTCCGACTGGGAGGAGCTCCACGACACTCGCTTCCTGCAGCCCTTCGTGAGTACTGCAGCCAGCGTTTACCTCTACTGTGTTGTCATCAACATCCAGTTATTCTTGGAGAATGATAACAAGGGCCGTGGCCTCGCAAGACTGTAACCAGTGGATTATCATCACGGCGTTACGTCCTATCATTTTCGATGTAGATAGCACTGCTTTGTTCGTCGTTTTTCAACCGTCCTGCTTAATTGTGAGCAAACCTATAATTTTTCTTCAAATGGGGCCGCCCAAATCCATCCCAGCGAAGAGTTTCTTTCTATAAGCAAGACTGAGCGAAGAATAAACGTAATGGACCAGGAAATGGGCCATAGAGGTGGAGGGAAACCACCACGTGGTACTTGCGGCGGCAAAGTGGTGACATGGCCCGGTGGCTCCCTTAAATACAGCATTCACAGACTGTCTTTCCTGAACCCAAATTTATGCTGTTAGTTCTACTACATGACAAGAGTCACAGAGCCTGGATTCGTGCTCCCAGTTCTCGCATGCTCACTAGCCCCAGCCTAACAGAATGATGCCCTTCCTGAAGGTTGAAGAAGTGAGGCACATGCTACCAGCAGGTTCAAGGCGGCGTTGGGTGACACGCGCTTACTGGTTGAAAAAATGAGTCAAAGTGATTACTGTTGATTTGACACAAATTACCTTTACACTTATTTGTTTCTCTCTTAGTTTAGTCGCTTCCTCTTTTTCAATCAATAGTGTCCCCATTCGAACCTAAGTGACGGCAACTGTATTGGTGTTTTAGTCTCTATCGTATCGATTTGAAACACATCGTGTGTGGGCAGGTGAAAACCTTCACAAACGATCTGACAATCATACACGGGGGCCATGTGTATTCTATTTTCTCCTGGAAACCTTTCCATCGGAAAATTGGACTCTGAGTGAATCCTTTCCATCTCACCTACCGATTTAAACGTGGCTACCCATTACGCTTTGTGCGCGAACCCATTTACAGGAGTTTCACACAATGGATATATAGCTGTTTATGTATGGGTGGGGTGGACACCGAGCGATGGGAACAAACGAGGTACAAACCGGCCAAGGATTGTAAGTTTTGTCGCCTGTTTGCGTAGCCGAGCACAGCCCGCTTTTCACTTGCCCCATTTGCAGTAATGACACGTTCGCTGAGGTATGTGGGAGCCTCTTTTTACTCATGGTGGAGACACAAAGGCTTCTGTAGTGTGTGTGGCGTTTATTGATGGCTGTACGTAACCATGTGAGGTTGCTGTCCTGATGCTGCGCTTTTTATCAACGATTTCTATGTTTATGTGCTACTGGATAAGCGTTGTTGTTATAGTCTTTGTAAGATTGCCTGATTTGACTATTCTGTCCCCTTAACCCTAGGATGGCCATGCCGGTCGCCTGACCGGCAACGCTGGGAAAATGTGCACTTTATGAAGATGGGAAATATACCGAGGCAATATTCCTTTAGTTTCTGAAGTTTGTCACCTTCTTCTTGGCAATATGCAAATTTTCTGCCTGCTTATTTTTAAAAGTGAAAAGGCTAGAAATTCCCGGAATGGGCCATACCGGTCACTTAACCGGTAACCTGTTTTGTGTGCACTTCTGGTCTAAAATTCATTTTCAATTATAGTTGTCACCATTATATTTGATGGAAAGCAGAATTTACTCAACTTTACCATATTTTGGCTGTTCTGGCTGCTTTTCTTTGTATTTGCAATGCCGTTTTGAACACATTAGTGCCACGTTACACATGATATATTGTGTTCTTTAAAGAATCCCCTGACGAAAAAGAAAACACCATGATATAGCTGAACGTTTCGATAGCATTCATAATAATAGCAATTGTCTTTTATTTACCATTTACTTACATGTATGATGCTTTCAGAAACTTGTGACACATCCAAATAGAGCAGCATGAAGACCTGCACGTTATGTTATGATGTACAGGGTTTCCCAAAAGCTTGTTTTCACTCAAACTTAGTGAAATGTTAAAGATTTTTCCAAGATTTTACGCGCATGACCTTAAGATCAGTTTTCTATACTATTAGCTA
Organism: Lepas anatifera; assembly: GCA_034440635.1. NCBI lineage: Eukaryota > Metazoa > Arthropoda > Thecostraca > Lepadidae > Lepas > Lepas anatifera. The sequence continues at coordinate 90,965 of JAOTON010001035.1, forward strand.
TCTCTATATGTTAGCCAAAACCAGTAAACGCCTCAATACGTGCACGAAGTCATAGCGGAGGCCAGCCTCCGGTCTTGCATCAGTCATAAATGTGGATGTCTGGACAAATTGGTTCGTCGCTGAGATCAATTCGTATTTGGGCTATGAAAATGCTTATAGTCGGCATGAAATATAACAAAACATTTCAAAGAAGCATGGGCTGCTCAGTCAACATATTAAACATTTTTGGGGAAAATTTTTTTCGGATGGGAAGTGCTCACTGAAAAGCCGTCTTCAGTCGGCTCTTGTGTGTTAGCCGAAGAACCATGAACATCTGCGGTAAGGCAGCTGAATTACGGGACCAGAGAAGGTCAGAAATTGACGAAGAAGAGTAGCAAGATATCAAAATTTTCGGTCCAACCATTTTTAAGCACTCTAGGTTTCAAGCCTTTGAAAATCACTTTACTTAAAATTCCAAAATAACACATTTTTTGTTTCTTTAGAATGGTGAAAAACGACTTGGGAAATGCTTCGCACAGATGATTTGAAGTGACGTGTCTGGCTTCGAGAACCTGCGCTCCTTAAATCCGTAAAATGATAAAAAGATCTTTTTAACCAAATCAAGCAATATGTAAAATATCAAACACGAAATTGTTTTATAACAGTCTGGCAACTAGCAACCACCCTTATCTCGACTGGCATCGTACTGATCTGCTGCACGTGAGATTGAGTAAAGAAAACTCACCTCCATTGTTGGCAAAATTCACGTGCCAGACACGCGCACATGCACGCCAGGGGCTTGAAGTCTCCTTCAGATGTGACGACATGCGTATCATTAATCTTTTCGCATGTCAGACTTAATTCTTCTCTGACTTCGTAACACTTTTTCGCAGAGAATAATCAATTCTTGGTCCGGGTGCCCCACAGTATAAGTGAAGTAATCTTGCGGGTGCCCCACGACGAGAGGAGTGCCAAATTTTCCACGTCACTGTAAGAGTAGATATCGTCTGCAAGCCAGCGCAGAATTCCGGAATTCGTTTTAAGATGTACCGTTTACAGTTGAGATAGGACCACCGAAATAAGGGACGGGAGGCCATCTTGCAATCAGGATTATATATCTATAGATCTTTGGGGTGGCCGGGCACCAGCAATGGAGCCTCGTAGTAGCGTTTAGATATTATTTATATATGTGTATTTTACTTCTAAATGACTTCAAATTGGTTTCATGCAGGTTAGCTTGTTGGAAGCCTACGGCGCCTTTTATGTTTCACTCTCGTTTTTGGATATGGTGGTGATTGGTATTGTTTGAAATTCTGGCACCCCTAGCTATTAACCCTCACCCCACCGGGGGCCATCGATAGCCCCCTAAGGTTTTTCGGGATAGCAGAAAAATGACGAGGCGCAGCACCGTGGTTGAGAAGTGTTCTTCTCACCCCATCGTTTTTCCATCGTCCCTGAATTTTTTTACCCCAGGTCACGCAAGGTCAGGTCACCAGACGAGGTCAACCAAGGTCACCTCACTTCAATTTGGAGCTCTATAAGAGCTACATTTCTAAGCTGATTGATTAGAAACTTCCTAAACTTCATGGCCCCTCCAGGGTCTACAAGATGAATATCCGGGATTTTTCGATTTCGTGACCTGAGGTCAGGTCAAGAGGTGACCTGACCCATTGAAAAGCATGTGAAAAAGCTGTCTTATAAACTAAAAGTCACAAAAACGATCGCAAATGCTCGGCTTGCTCAGAAAGACGTTCTTGGACACCCTTTCACGGATCCCTGCGGTCATGTTTGCCCTTTGCCCTCTCCGAGGTCATCCAAGGTCACCAGGGGTCAAAAACAGTATTCTGACAATAACTTTTGGCCTAATTAAGCCAGGGCGCTGAATCAAACACCATCGTGTGTGTCTCATCACTGGCTTTCACTTGCTTTACGGCAAGGTCCTTTTCGGACCTTTCGTGACCTCAGGTCATATTAGGTCACGGGTGACCTTTGGAGGTCAAACAACTGGCGGGAGGTCATTACGTTCCACATAGCGAAAAAAGTCTGGCGTTTTCCTATCCAATGTAGTTTACCATATCTCAATTGCTCTAATGGCATAAGAGTTATGCCCAGTTTTCTTAAGCATTGCATATTTCACTGAAAATAGCCTATCGTGACCTAACATGACATCTGGAGGTCAAACCATTACCTGAGTGCTTGAACATGTGAAGTAATTTCTTACTGAATTCACGCGAGCTTTCTAATGCATTTTGCAGATTTGCACTAACCCCCATATTTTCGGAGTTAGAGGGGGCCATCGATGGCCCCCGGTGGGGCGAAGGTGGCACCGGACCCCCGGTGGGGCGCGGGTTAACAAGCGATGAATGCCCCGGCGTACAGGCGTGGTCTGAATTGTGTATTAGAGTATTAGAGCTTGGAGCTTTACTCACCTGTTCTCAGTGTCTCCATTCCCAGGGGCCTTGATAGGACATGGGACAACAAATCACCCTGACTCCTCTGCAGTCATAGCCTATCAGCAAAATAATAGGCTTATGAGCTTTGCAAAATGCTCACAAAATATGATCAAATTCTTACGAAAACCTTGGGACTCTTGACTTATCGATGGTTGCAGATGCAGAGCGTATCACCGCTGGTATCCCGGAAGTGTCGGTGAAAAACAATTCCAAGGCCTGCAGTCTTTAGGGAAAGCTCTGACTTTAACGCTACAGCCTTGCCGGCATATATCTGCCAAGCTGTGTCAGCCACTTTAATTAACCGAGGAAACCGGGAGCCATTTTCCATCTTGAACATTTAATCGCACTGACTCATGTGAGAGGAAATTAAATCCTCGCGGCACCAGACGCATTTGGTCGTTAACTGCCGACGTTTAATACAGCATGTCGAAGGGAAAGTCTCCCTCCTCAGTCTCGTCCGTTGGAAGGAGCAGATGTTTGAGACGAGCCCGCTGTGCCCGACTTTCCCATGGCGCTCTGTATAGTGGCGATACAGTGAGTCTTGTGTCAATCGGTTTTCACTTATGTGAGACTGATTTCAGTGAGAGTAAATTGGTAGATGATGTGAGGGTCTAGAGGCGTTCAAGGTTTGTCTGCGTTGTGAATCAGCTGCGATCTCGTCCATTTTTTACGTCTTAATCAGCAGCTCTAGTGTTTTTGTTCGCAAGGTGCTTACGCACACGCATCTTTTGTATTGGATCGATTTGCATGGAGGTCTCAAAACTAGTTCTGCATTTTCACTGGGTCAAATACTTTCCTTTTCGGCTTATATGGCCGTGGACACGGGCTGGATCTCCCGTGCAACGAACCTGCAGCTGATGTTGCCGTGAGATGTACCAGGATCGATAGCGAGTGCGGTGGCTGCGACTTCTGTCTGCGTCCGGCGACCTCACAGGCTGGTCGGTGACCCCGCGCAGAGGGTTCACTGCTAGGGAAGTCCCGGAGTCCCACCTAAACTGGACAGTTGGTAACGGGTAGCAGGGTGAGCTTCCACGCGGATGAATGGCGGTTGAATGGACGAATTTACACAGTGGAGGGGTAAGGTCTTGTTATCTCTGGTGCCAACGGGTATCTGGTAATTATTAATTTTGATCAGCTTGATATTAAGAACAATTGAATTTTAACTGTTGTGACCTCGCGTCATAGTTTTGGGACGTGGAAAACCTGAAGAAAAATACATTTTCACTGGAATGGACTGTTTCTTCTGAGTTAGTGTTAGAGTTAGTGAGTATCGGTGTGGGTGTGGGTGTGGGTGTGGGTGGTGTAAGCCTGTAAAATGTCCCCGGGATGGAGAGGCTGAAATATAAAAAAATAGGTTGAAGCCAGTGTCAAAGTTGTGTCTCACCATCGTATGTAACCTTTCCAGTGGTTGGTTTTGTGTTTTCCGTAGGGATATTTATATGCTATATACCATTTGACTTTGTGCATATACTGTTCGCCTTAGTGTGTGCCGCTTGGTCTCGAAGTCACCGTTTGCTCACATGCATTAGTTTATGACTTATTTTTTATTCGGCCCACTAACAGCAGGCATAGTGTGCCCGGCTAGTTTCCCTATCGGTTTGGTTATTTAAGGAGCCTTTCCATATGGGACGAGAAGCGCCCCGAACCCCAGCCATGCTAATGCTGATGACGAAGGATCGCCGCTCGCTCGCCGTGGGGATTGAACCCAACTCATTCCATACTACCCCAATCTGGATCTTGGCAATGACGCCGCTGATTCACTCGCCCCCTGGTTACCTGTTTACAGTTGTAAATTAGAATATGCCAGGGATTGCATCTTTGAATGGACATCTAATCCAATTCAATCCATAAATTGGAATGGATTGATTAAGCTAAAAAATTCGGGGAGTTTTGTATCTGGAAGTGGAATGGAACTACCATTTTGTGTATTTAGTAGCATCGATCAGATATGGGCGGATATTCATGGTGTGCAAGCAGATTGGTCCGGATTGGGTGGGCAAACTCCGGATGTAACTGGGTGGGATCCGAGTTTGACTGGTCGTGACGTACCTGCTCTGTGTTAACTCCTGTGTAACGTCTTGGCCGTGTGTGCTACAGCTGGAGAAGATGCACGGCTCGGGACACAGCGCGGGGGAGGTGCCGACGACCGGACCTGGACAGTGGGCGTCTTCAACTCCCGCGCCAAGTACCTCACCGCCGAAACCTTCGGCTACAAGATCAATGCCAATGGTCAGTCTCGGACGCAGGAGCGCCCCCGAGGTGTCAGCAGTGTTCTCTGATGAGGCTTGGACGCAGATGCCGCAACAGTCTAGGACAGGGGCTAGAAAGGACACTTTCTTACAATACACCACTCTTCCTCTCCGTCAAAACGGTTGTCCCGTGAACAACATGCCAAAAGTCTGGCACACAAATGCTCACAAAAAGGCGCCCTTTCCTGTTCTTGACATTCAAATTTTTGCTAATGCTGTTTACAAAAACACATTTTCCCACTCTCCGTCAATAGGCTGAAATGGCTTGCATCCTATGTCAGATTCATCCACTTTCCCAACCATCACCATGATTCTGAGACACCAATCTTTATGAGCGGCAGTCCAGATCAGACTAATGTTTTGCCAGTATTAATACTGTCAGCAGGCAAAGAACCGGGTCGGGTTTCCAGTCAGCGACTCTGTCAACCAATGGATTCACGCTGGCAGGTGACCAACACAAGCCGGCGGCCAAACATTCCTCTGCTCGAAAATGGCATTGCCAGTCTGCGCTGCAGTTTCAAGTTCAAGTGCCAGGGCTTCTTTCGGCTTGAGTATAACACCTTAGTATATGGCCAAATAATTCGGAATGATTACCGGCCCATCCTACGACAAAGAAGCTACACTCCAGATGGAGTACAAGACGGCGTAGGTACCAATATTTACCTGGTGGAAATTCGCATAGTGTCGTGGCGCACGTCTCGCTGTCGTGTATTGGGACGGCGACCTGGACGAAGCTGATTTTTGCACACCAAGCTACATGGGGGTACATCCAAGACGGCCTCAAACATGTGGTGTGAATTAGGGTGTTCGGCTTAGAGGGTAGTGGAGGGAGTAATTCGGAAAGGTGTATGATATTTCTTGCCGTTTCGAAAAGCATATGACAGCGGTGGGATTCGAACCCACGCCCTTTCGGACTGGTGCCTAAAACCAGCGCCTTAGACCACTCGGCCACGCTGCCTTCGAAACATAGGCGCTTAGAAGCCATGACAAATAGAAAACTTATAATAATTGGAAGGCTGGGAATTCGATGCACCATTCATAAACATGGGCGGAACAAGGAAGAGTAATAATAATGTTTGAGGCTTATCGACGCACCAACTGCCAGGGTCATATGGCGTCGCCAACTCTTTACCTGTTGGAAGGGTTTCTCGGGAGCCAGCTTGCTCCTTGTTCAGGGAAGCTGCCGGGCCTTGAACCCGGGTCGGCTGAACGGAAGCTAGCTAAGCTGACCACTCCACTACCGCGCCCCCTTCCAGGAGGAGGGGTACTTGCCTCTGATCAACCCTCGGCGCCCTCTGAAATGGTTGCGGCGCTCCCCAGAAATGTCGCTCTCCTAGGATGCAAGTATCAGCGCGCCCCCGCGATGAGATTTGACGCCAACCTCAAAGGTTTCACCTCCCAAAATCGGCATTCCCCTGATCTGAAAGGCGCCCCTGACCATTTTGCCCACCCCTCCCCGAACGGAAATTCTAGATCTACCTATGGCTCTTAAAGCTTTGTTTGATTTACTAGTTGTGAGCGGGACTGTGGATTCATTTCTCTTTAGGGGTGTCTGAGCACCCCTTAGGAAAGTTTGCTGCATTGCTAAACTGTCATAAAAGACAGATTCAAAATTTAATCTTTATGCCTATCGCCTTAATGACTGAATCGACATTGTGTGGTTAGACAGATCTGTGGGCAGGCCAAAGCGCTGTTCAGAGGTCATATATGTTTTCATATCAATACGTGTTTTGACTGAGGGTGGGTTCCCCCATCCCTCCTCGTCAAAAGCGGACGAGTTTGTTCAGACTCCCGTCAATACGCGTGTTGATATGCTGGTTACTGCCAGTGTTTTAAATTTGGGAACCAGTAATCTTGAGAGAAAAAATTGCAAAAAACGTTTTTGCCCAGCTGGCTTCTTTTAACGTTGTTTTGAGTTTATCGTCTGCAAGTTATAGGATGTTTAGTCCTCTTCAGTCCTCCCGGCACATTACTTATATGTTAATCCAGGGGGAAAGGGAGCGCGTGCTCCTCGATGGACCCACCCGGCGCCCATCTGAAACCCAGCTTCTCGCGCCTTGCAGCTGCCCTGGGATACAAGTATTGGCACCTCTTTGAGATATTCCGTGCTAGGGTCCGATCAGACACCCTATGTCCTCGGTTTTTCACGAATGATACCAAGTCGATTTTAATGAAAAAGACGTGTCGTGTTTCATACCTCTAGAGTAATCAATTTGACAACTTATGACCAAAAATTGGCATCGAGTTAGAAGAGGTCAACGAGGTATGATGCCAATTCTAAACCATGTAAAGAATTCTGTACTAAAATGAGGCTGACAAAAATAGGGTGCAACCCGGCTTATAGAAGAGATTCTAAAGATCATTCGAAAACTCTCGAATAGACAAATATGCACGCTGCCAATCATTTTGAGATCATACAATAACAAGGTCACCAGAGGTCACAAAATATCACGGTTTTTGAAATTCATTTTACCTATCTATAACTTCTGAAGGAAACACAGCAATGAATTTGGTATCATTGTGACGAGCATGATCCAATGATTTGAATTATATGCATCATGACCCTTGCATGGCCATTGTTTGATCATGACCTAAGGTGAGGTCAAGGTCATAATGTGACCTGACAAGGTAATTTTTCATATCATTGGAGTCATTGAGTCAGGAGGAGCACATGGATGGCCTTAGTTTTGTTGTTGGTCTAGTATTTCTCGAGTTATGAGGGATATTTTACATTAACCTAAATTTAACCCATTCAGCCTGCTCCTACGTCGCGGGTCAACAGATATACTTCAAACTCAGCTCATACGTAGATGGCAAGGCACTTTCTGCGCCATATCGATTTTTCCGTACCACCTCCAAATCCTGAGACCTTAGGTAGGAGTGGGTGGGGGGGTCCGATCGGACCCCCAGGTGGTGGTGGTGGGCACGAAAAGAATCCAGGCGGTGACGGGTTAAGAATTGGCGCCACCTCCAGACCCAAATAACGCCCCCTTCCGACCCTGTGTTTATGAGGGCCCGTGCCGCATTCACCCTGACTGAAATAACCCTTCCCAGGGGAGGCTCTAAATCCGTTTATATGATGCAATGAACCCCAGGTCAGGCTATTCTTAGGATTTAGGACTTAGACATCACGGTTCAGACCTCACGGAGATGGCACATTACCACTAATTTCCTGTATCCATCACTCTGTCATAGTAGCATTTTACTTACTACGTAGATAATTTACTACATAATCTCAGTTTGATTGTTTTCTCATAACGCACCTATATAGCTCGTTCCTATGCAGAATATGTAGGCCTTGTTGCGTCAACCCTGCCATCTGATCCGTCTGATACCAGTTCCAGTGGCAACACTGGAATGTGGGTATTTGTAGCCGTCATCCGTCAGAAGTCTAATGGTTGGCAGATCCCTGCACTAGGGGCATTTATCACGATGATAAATCCCTGTTGAAAATAGGGGCAGCAATAGAGCCGGGGAAGCCGTCAGTGTGGACCGCTTGCCCGGCTCACGTGACCAGGGCCCGAGGTGCTGACTTCGGTGACAGCGGGGAACCCGGTCACTGCCAACACTAACACTGGTCCTGGCTCTAACTGGCCGTGAACTCTACTGTTGTCCAGTATCAACGCTGCTATTTACAGGCGTTCGCTACATTTCCAGCGCCACGCCTCCTTTAGCCCGTGCTCTATCCAACCTCACGTGGTGTACAAAGCCGCTACGGCTCAAAGGTCGGAGACTGACGCGGCAGACTGCAATTCGCCGGGTAGGCTGTACCGCAGGACACATACCACTCTTGGTGTGCTGTACCGCAAGACACATTCCAGCAGTGGTTATGTTATACCGCAAGATACATACCACCCGTGGTTATGCTGTACCGCAAGATACATACCACCCGTGGTTATGCTGTACCGCAAGATACATACCACCCGTGGTTATGCTGTACCGCAAGATACATACCACCCGTGGTTATGCTGTACCGCAAGACATATACCACCTGTGGCTTGGCTGTACCGCAGGACGCATACCACCTGTGGTTATACTGTACCGCAAGTCACATACCACCCGTGGTTATGCTGTACCGCAAGACACATACTACCCGGGGCTTATGCTGTACCGCAAGACACATACAACCCCTGGTTATGCTGTACCGCAAGACACATACAACCCCTGGTTATGCTGTACCGCAAGACACATACAACCCCTGGTTATGCTGTACCATAAGACACAAACCATCCCTGACAATGCTGTACCGCAACACACATACCACTTGTGGTTATGCTGTACCGTAGACACATACCACCCGTGGTTATGCTTAACCGCAAGACACATACCACATGTGGTTAGGCTGTACCGCAAGACACATACCACACGTGGTTAGGCGGTACCGCAAGACACATACCCCACGTGGTTAGGCGGTACCGCAAGACACAATCATCCGTGGTTAGGCGGTACCGCAAGATTCGTATCACCCGTGGTTATGCTGCACCGCAAGACACATACTGCCTGTATTTATGCTGTACCGCAGGACATATACCTGTCTGGTTATGCTGTAACAGTGACCGACACAAGTGTGGGGGGAGTAGGGGCTCAAGCCCCTCCCCTCCAAATACTTGAGTGGTTACAGTTAAGGCATAGCCGGAGGCTGCTGAGAGGCAGTGACGGGGTAGGTTCGAGCCTCCTGCCCTCCCCCAATGAAATCCTGGATCCGCCACTGTGCTTTACTGCAGAACACTTACCCCGTGTGGTTATGCTGTGTAGTGAGGTACCGCTTGCGCTTATGTTGTACCGCAGGACACATCACCTGTGTCGATGCAGAACCGCAATACACCGCCTGTATTTATGTTGTACCGCAGAACACATACCGCGTGTGGTTATACTGCACCGCAGAAGACTCACCACCTGTTGCGAAACAGCGTCGTAAGACACGTGATGTCTGTAACTGAACACTAAAGGTGATCTGGTCGCGTGTTGCCCGCAGTAGTGCTGTGCCAAAGAACGTGTTCCTACCATGGGGCAGTGCGTGCCGAGATTGGGATTTAGCCTGTACCGGGCGCAGATCAGAGTTGTAACGTGTCGCGTACAGACATTGATGGATCCAGAAGCAGCTTTAGAGGGGGCCAAACCGACGTTTTTTAGGGGGGGCTTAAGTGGTAAATGAATCGCGAAAACATGGTATTTTTTAAGAAGAAACGGCCAAAATGTGATCCTTTTGGAGGCCAAAATATGTTATTTTAGGCTTTGTTGGGGGCCATGGCCCCTTTGACCCCCTTGGATTCTCCAGTGCCCTCTAAAGGGACTATTAGCATTCTCCTAACTAACCGCCTAACCGATAAGTGAGCCGATGGAGTACTATAAGTTGTGGTAACGGGATTTTTTTCGTTTGATTTGTCCTGGCAAAAGGAAGCAAAGGACGGCTAAAAAATACTCTAACTCAACCCAGTCAGACGTTAGAGCAAACAAAAAACGTTTTTCTAATCAGTAACTTTGTTTCATCTTTCGTGATATCAATATTGACTTGCGCCAAGAAGTGACCAATATAGTTAATTTATTATTTCTTATCGGTTATCCACCATTCTTTGCGTTTTTCGCTATCCCGCATAGGAGCCGAGATCGATGGGATGTTGGAAACCCTCCCTCCCCAATCTGCGGCCAAGGCAGCTAGGAGGCCCACTGAGGCGAGTATTAAAGGGAATGTGGCACCTTCATAACGTGATTTTAACTGAGATAGCCAAGTTGTAAGGAAAGTCGGAAAACCCGGTACTCAATATATAATTTGCCTTGGAACTCGAGATTTCCGTAGAAAAAGCCAAAAGCTACATGCAATGTACCCCTCATGTACCCGTAGCAGCAGGCCACAGTTGTCATGGCTGTTGGTGTGACGACATATGCTGATGTCACGATGAGCATCAGCCAATCGAAGCCCTTTAAGCATTTCGAGTATGGTAGTGGTTGCCAGATCATGACATCATCCACAGGCGGATATTTATTTCTTTTCCAAGAAGAGTATTTTAAAAATCAAAATATTGAGCTTAATGTACATTTTTTCAGAGAAATAATGAGTGGGTTCATTATTTTCGGCTAAAAGTACGCCTAATTACACTAAATTCTAGGATTCGACCAAGGTGCCACATTCCCTTTAAGGAAAGGGTCCATAATTCTGTCCGGCTTATGCAGTGCTGGTTCAATGAGCTGGCTCTCTTGCCAAAAGTATGTCCCACGTATTCCGTGAGTATAGTCACTGCAATCCATTCAACGACACGCACTGTCGTGTAACAAACCACCTGCTTGGCAGTGAGTCAGCTAAGCTCGGAAATCGCGTCAGATATGTGGCTATACCGCCTCCGACCAGCCAAAACTCGTGCAGCGAAGTCCACGATTTTCTGGACACAGCGCAATTGTGCATACCTCTCCACAAGAGCCGTAAATAGACAGACAGTACTGGACGATAGACAAAACGAGTGATTCCACAATGGCCTTGAGGGCGGGGCGAGGGATGGCGTGACGTGCATGGTTAAGAACTATCAGAATTCCAATATGTTATTAAGACATGGCATTAATGTGTGCCGGATAATTCATGTTACTATTCATTGGTAAGCTCTAGATTTTTAACAACTCTGGCATCGGGAATTTTGCTACCGCAGAAAGTGATGGCTACTGATGGTATGTCACGAGGCATGGCCGGCGTGCCGGGAACCACGATTGGGTTTTTTAGCTTTAAGCTACATCATAATGGCACAAAACCATGATGCATGGTGCAGAGCGTGGCCTGCACGCGAACAATCAACCGTTCCAAATCACGTGTTTTGCCACTACAGAAAATATGCGTGCCGTGAGCCCACTGGACCACGGTCGCGTCGCAACCGACACACAAACTCAAGTCACTGGCGCACAGCATCTTGAACAAACAAGGCAAAGCTCACCTTGAAAAACTCTGTTGTTATTTGCCCATGTTTTTGACAGCACGCAGGCACAGATTTCCCCACTGTGCACCTGGCCGAGCCGGGTGTGTCCAGTGAGGTAATTGTGCTGAGCCCCGGTGCCACCGAAAGCGTTATCGCTGCTACACCGGAAACGTGTTTATAGTCATGCCCAAGTGTTACGAATACAGCCGGAACAAAAAACGTTATTCTAAATCTGGGCATATCGAAAACACGCGCAGGTACATGAAAAATACTTGCATCGAAAGTATTGTTTACGAAAATTTGTGTATGCTGACCTTGCGTGATCATATCCATCTCCGTCACACATAACAATCACGGTTACAGGCACTTCCCTGAAAAAGAAACAGCTGTGGACGCTGGCGCCGGCCGGCCAGCTGGATTACGTCTGTCTACGCTCCCACCTGGGCAAGTATCTGGCCGTCGACAACTTCGGCAACGTCACCTGCGAGAGCGACGAGCTGCAGAAGGGCGCCATGTTCGAGATCGCCGTCGCTGACGACGGCAGCGGACGGTGGGCCTTCAGGAACGTGGAGAGGAAGTACTTCCTGGGAGCGGGTGGTGATACTCTCACTTGCAGCGCCAAGACGCCGTCCGATGGCGAGCTCTGGTGAGTTCCCTGGTTTAGAGGAGTCTCTGTTGGGTGTTCTGGCTCAGAGGAGTCTCTGGTGAGTGTCCTGGCTCAGAGGAGTCTCTGGTGAGTGGCATGGCTCAGAGGAGTCTCTGGTGAGTGTCCTGGCTCAGAGGAGTCTCTGGTGAGTGTCATGGCTCAGAGGAGTCTCTGGTGAGTGGCATGGCTCAGAGGAGTCTCTGGTGAGTGTCATGGCTCAGAGGAGTCTCTGGTGAGTGTCATGGCTCAGAGGAGTCTCTGGTGAGTGGCATGGCTCAGAGGAGTCTCTGGTGAGTGTCATGGCTCAGAGGAGTCTCTGGTGAGTGTCATGGCTCAGAGGAGTCTCTGGTGAGTGTCATGGCTCAGAGGAGTCTCTGGTGAGTGTCCTGGCTCAGAGGAGTCTCTGGTGAGTGGCCTGGCTCAGAGGAGTCTCTGGTGAGTGTTTTGGGTCAGAGGAGTCTCTGGTGAGTGTTTTGGGTCAGAGGAGTCTCTGGTGAGTGTTTTGGGTCAGAGGAGTCTCTGGTGAGTGTCATGGCTCAGAGGAGTCTCTGGTGAGTGGCATGGCTCAGAGGAGTCTCTGGTGAGTGTCATGGCTCAGAGGAGTCTCTGGTGAGTGTCATGGCTCAGAGGAGTCTCTGGTGAGTGTCATGGCTCAGAGGAGTCTCTGGTGAGTGTCCTGGCTCAGAGGAGTCTCTGGTGAGTGGCCTGGCTCAGAGGAGTCTCTGGTGAGTGTTTTGGGTCAGAGGAGTCTCTGGTGAGTGTTTTGGGTCAGAGGAGTCTCTGGTGAGTGTTTTGGGTCAGAGGAGTCTCTGGTGAGTGTTTTGGGTCAGAGGAGTGTCTCGTGAGCGTCCTGACGCTGAGACGGCTCTGGTGAGTGTGCTGGCTCAGAGGAGTCTCTGGTGAGTGTGCTGGCTCAGATGAGTCTCTGTTGGGTGTCCTGGCTCAGGGGAGTCTTTGTTGGGTGTCCTGGCTCAGGGGAGTCTCTGGTGGGTGTGCTGGCTCAGAGGAGTCTCTGGCGAGTGTTTTGGGTCAGAGGAGTCTCTGGTGAGTGTTTTGGGTCAGAGGAGTCTCTGGTGAGTGTTTTGGGTCAGAGGAGTCTCTGGTGAGTGTTTTGGCTCAGAGGAGTGTCTCGTGAGCGTCCTGACGCTGAGACGGCTCTGGTGAGTGTGCTGGCTCAGATGAGTCTCTGTTGGGTGTCCTGGCTCAGGGGAGTCTTTGTTGGGTGTCCTGGCTCAGGGAGTCTCTGGTGGGTGTGCTGGCTCAGAGGAGTCTCTGGCGAGTGTTTTGGGTCAGAGGAGTCTCTGGTGAGTGTTTTGGGTCAGAGGAGTCTCTGGTGAGTGTTTTGGGTCAGAGGAGTCTCTGGTGAGTGTTTTTGGGTCAGAGGAGTCTCTGGTGAGTGTTTTGGGTCAGAGGAGTCTCTGGTGAGTGTTTTGGGTCAGAGGAGTCTCTGGTGAGTGTTTTGGGTCAGAGGAGTCTCTGGTGAGTGTTTTGGGTCAGAGGAGTGTCTCGTGAGCGTCCTGACGCTGAGACGGCTCTGGTGAGTGTTTCAGCACAGAGGGGTCTCTGGTGAGTGTCCTGGCGCTGGGATGTCTCTGGTGAGTGTTTTGGCACAGAGGGATCTCTGGTGAGTGTCCTGACACAGAGAGGTCTCTTGCAGGGGTCTAAAAACTTGCCGATCTACCTACGCCGTCGGCGACCCTATCATCTTTTAGTTGGCGACCCAGCAACCGTCTCAAACTCTGATTCCATCTGTTTTCCCATGATTTTAGCTTCCACCATCCGCTCCTGCTTCTAAATATGCTTACCCTCTCCACTGTCTCCACGCGTCATCGTAATACACCCAGTGCCCATAAAAATCTATTGGATGAAGTCTGCCAGTTCCTTTAGCCAAGAATGGGCAGAATCTACTTCGACAAAGAGCCAAGTTAGCCTTCGTTTCCCGGCTTGTTTGGCGTTTCTGAAAGACAGCTTGGCTACAACGGGGCATCTTTGGCCGATTACATCTGGCATCATCACCGCCCTTAGTTGCTGCTAGTCTTTGCTAGTTATGTTTCTTCTTATTACAATTTTTGGTTCCAATTTTATGAAAAGCGACTGAAATTACCTGGTACCTTAGCTGATGCCATCTCCTTATACCGTATCTATGTATTATTTTTTAAGTTCAAACTAGAATGTACTAGAATCCGTCACGAGTCGGTACCAAGTCGGTGATTTTCATTTTTTTCAATAGGCGACCAATGGGAGACCGAGTCGGCCGAAACCGCCGACTTGCGTGGTTGCCTGGTCGCAGGTGGTCGCCCTGGTACATTTTCGGTGTGTGCGGCCGTCAGAACGAGCGCGGCGTGGGCTGCCGCTAATATTTTTGTATTCTTGTTGGTGGGCGCCGTTTTTGACGACTGGTGTTCAATTTGTTAAATCCAAGTGGTTAAATCAAGATGTGCGTTTATCATAGACGGTCCGTGCAATCTAGGTGGGTTTTGGAGTCTACTTGCAATGATGTTTCCTTGTTTTGCTTTACCGCGAAAAGTCTCAGAAGGAAAAAACTTGAATACCAGTGGTGCATGTTTAAACTCTTTCCAACCACAATCACACTGAAATGTCATCGTAAACATTGTTCTATAGTCACACATTCCCAAGGGCGTGGATATTCTGAACGATTTTTGTGGTGCCTTATTATGAGACTATCCATTACAAGTATACTATTTTTGATACCACCATGTTCTTGCCTTATAGCTGGACATATAACTGGGTGACAGTAGGCCTGTTATTTAACGATTTTAAAGTCCCTGAAATGAGAAATAGGAAAATGTTTTAGGATGCTCTTAGTAGGCACAGAAATTAACATGAGCTTCCATTTGGGGTGCCACAGCAGTGACAGGTCCAAGGGATCCCTGAACTCGAGTTCAGGACCCTGTAAGTTTGAAAGGATTCAGGGCGGCCTGAAGAAAAGGGTACCCCAAAACTGATTAAACCAGATTTGCGAGGCAGAAAATACCTTGCTACTGCCCCCACCACTAGAATACAAATGATGGGGCTACAGATGGAGCTTTGAAGTTTAGAAGTTGTGTAAAATGGCATTAAAGGTGCTGAAAACAGGTTTTGTTATGCTAGGTTGGCTCGCATCATGTTCTGTATGGCCATATGTCTTGGTCTGTATATATTATTATCTCAAGTGGCAATATAAATCAAATATTTAAAAACTTTTTGTTGTTTTTCTAGATATCTATTAATTGATTTTGTATATGACTAGTGTTTTACTTACACAGATGCACCAAGACATGTGAATGATCATAATAAACATGTTGAGCTTCAATATTTGAAGCAGGGTATAAAGTATGATTTCCTGTTTCTGTTTGAAAGATAAATGCCCTCTAAAATTTGAAGAACTAAAAATTTTGAAATTTGAACTAAAAATTTGAATTAAAAATTGGGCCTCATCTTAGCAATGGTTGATATTTTCCACTGTACTTCTGAGGAAATGTTGCCAATGAATAATGTTTGAATTATTTATTTGAAATGTTACAGGAATTTATCTGATTTGTGGCGCCTCAAGGTGAAGAATGACAAGTATTTCATGACGCATGTATGTACATGAAAATGTTTTTTCTCTAGTTAAATGAAACATCGGAACTGTTCCTGAGGCTCTTTTTTAAGGTGCTGCAAACCCTTTTATTTGTCTCCAAGATAAGGCCTAACAATTTTTCACATGGATGGACACAAAATAAAACCATTATTGATGAGAGAACAACAATGGTGAATCAATCATGGTTGTATCTTGCTTGGTATAGAAGTAATGGGCGAAAATTTTAATGCCCAGGGGTGCTGCCACGGAATTTTTACAGGGGAACGGACCCGGGCTGGTGCTGGCCGGGGCAGGGGAATTGTGAGCATATTTGGTACCTGACAGCATTATTGACGATGAACCGAAAATTTTGGGAGATGTCCCCCTGGTTGGCCAACAGGGGGATGCGTAGGTACCCCGTCCCACAGCTTTCGGCGCCCATTTGATTGCCCTTGTGTACGGACAGCGTATCATCTTTGACCTCGATTGACCTCCAAACAGACTTAACCTAAGCTCAGTGGGCACTATCGATACGTATTCATGACTGTGTAGTGCGTATAAATGACTGATCACTATCCAACATTGGCTTTTAGGTCCGACATATCACGCTGAAAGCGAGCGTTCTTCCTATTTTAACTTGAAGCTTTGTGATAACATCTCCAATATTGAGTGTCCTGTTGCGCCCTAGCCTTTGACCTGATATGAAAATGGATGTTGCCTTAGTGAAAGAGCTGGTCGGGCTCTGTCGAATAGCGTTGAGAAAGTGGTTCCGGCTATTTTGCGTACGGAGATAAGCAAGGTTTTATAGAGCACTGCATTTGATACATTTTGACGTATATGAATTTTTCCCCTCTGGTGACCACACTATTGACCTTACGCAAAAATTCCAGGAGTAACGCCGATTGCATTTCCGGTGACCTTTCGATCGCTTTTTCCGCTTCTTTCTTTGTTTCCGAGATCGAGGGTGTCATTTTTAACACCCTCCCGCCAGGCGGGGAGGGGGTTCATAGGTGATTCATGCTGGTCACCGGGGCTAGGGTTAAGGGCCAGCATGTATAGTTTTGTTGCTTTCAGATCATAACTTTGACTTTAATACTGAATTATAATCTCATGAAATCACTTAGGTAATGACTTGATTCTGGCTTAGGTCATCGATATCGAGAAACTCGATCTATATTTTATAGGTTTTTTATATCTATATTTTATTGGAACCATCCCCTTGCACTCGCCAGTGCTTCCCTATAGCCATATTTATACCACTTTTAAGACCGATTTTGTAATACATGTAGCATTAGGTTCGGCGACCATCGAAGAAGCTTGGATTTTAGTCGGCGACCACAAGCTCACTTTTTAGACCCCTGGTCTCTTGTGAGTGTCTGGGCGCTGGAATGTCTCTGATGAGTGTCCTGGCGCGAGTGTGCTGGTACAGAGGGTATCTGGTGAGTTTGCTGGTGCTGGGGTTTGTCTGCGGTCCGACGGCGAGCCTTGCGGAGTTCACTGTCTCTGTACTTGTCATGTGCTCTTTTTAAGCTGAGCAGTGGACAGACAGAGCTGGGATTCAGAACCATGAAGTGGGCGTTACTTTTCCTTGGTGATGTCTTTGAGGCTTAGAGCTGGGATTCAAAACCATGAAGTGGGCGTTACTTTTCCTTGGTGATGCCTTTGAGGCTTAGAGCTGGGATTCAGAATCATGAAGTTGGCGTTACTTTTCCTTTGTGATGTCTTTGAGGCTTTCTCGCAGCAACATCGTTTCGTCAATGAGACGTCACTCCCATTCTTCTGGACGCTATGTTCCGAGAAGCCCGCATACTCACCGCCTCTCTCTGCTGGGCAGGTACATCCACCTGGCGGCTCGGCCTCAGGTCAACATCTACAGCGTCGGCCGCAAGCGGTTCGCCCACCTCTCAGACGCAGGCGACGAAATTCACGTCGACGCCAACGTGCCCTGGGGCGAGGACACGCTCTTCACGCTGGAGTACAGGGACAACCACTACGCCATCCACACCTGCAACAACCTCTACCTGGCCAGCGACGGGCGGCTGCAGAGCTCTTGCTCCGAGGACTGCCTGTTCGCCATCGAGTACCACAACGGCAGTCTGGCGCTGCGGGACCGGGCCGGCCGCTACCTCTCCCCCATCGGCTCCAAGGTTAGTGCTGCATCTCACTATAGGCTCCCCATCGATTCTAGTGTCTTCCTCATCGACTCCAAGGTCAATGCTGTCAATCCTGCGTGTCGCTTATCGGCGTCAAAGTTGGCGCTACTTCACACCTATTTGCTCCAAGGATTTCACCTATTGGCTGAAAAATTATTGCTACCTCTCACATATTGACCCCAAGCTTAGTGGTAAGAAGTTATCACTGAGTGACTAAAACGCTAGTGATATTGCTCATCTATCGGCCCTATGTTAAATACTACCTCTGACCCATCCTGTCGTAGGCGAGTGCTGCATCTCACCTGTTGGATCTGTGGTTAACAGTCGATATTGATCGACCTCTACTAGGTGTTTTGAGGAGGGTTGTGCTATTGATTAAAGAGTTTGGTGCTAACAGAAATATTTCCTACATAAACTTCCTGACAAAGAAGTGAGTGGGCTAGTCAATTTTCAACCTTGGGGCTAACAAAAATCCTTCCCCTCTGGAACAAAAAAATCATGGAAATTGGACTCGTTGTTGCCTTTTGCACTGCCTGGTGCACCGGATTATCCGATGTATTCCCAATTTGGCAGAAATGAGGAAATTATTTTACGAAAAGTATGGGGGCAGGCTCCCTGACGCGTCCTATTCTGATGCATCTGGTTTCATATCGCGTCAAACTAGAAATGTGTGTTTCAGATGTCAGCCTGTGGCACTGCTAGTTTCATGCTGTATGATTATCCCTCTTGTCATGGGGTCCTTCGCGAGGTTGCTTTCGAGTTTGCTGGCAAACAGTCACTATCCTACCATCAACGCTTGACCAGGTATGCAGTAACCCTCCTCCCCTCGTGTTCAGGCCCTGATGAAGACCCGGGCTCAGGCGGTCACCAAAGACGAGCTGTTCTCGCTGGAGAACTCGCTGCCTCAGGCCTGCTTCGGCGCCGCCCTCAACGACCGCTACGTCTCTGTGAAGCAAGGTAAAACAGGCGCAGGAGCTCCTTTGTGGTGCACGGTGGTGTCACCGATACAGTAATTGGTGCCATATAGCTACCGGTAGTAAACAAGCAGGAACCGTACAAAACCGAAATGAAGCATAATACACTTTATGAGAAATGTAAACGTACCACTGCGTTATTTTGATGGTGTTAGTTTTTAGTTAGGTTCCTTTGAAAACAGTTTTTTGCAGTTTTGTATGTGAAATTGTTTGGGAAAGTAAATATATGACTTTTCATAAGATACCCAAACGGAAAATGATGTATACCAGCGATGTTGCCACATGGGTCTGCATTTTGGTAAGAATTGGCGCTAGCACGTCCATCATCAATCTCCTCAGGCGACTGTGACCACTCTTACCGGTCTGTTCTCTTGCCTCTTCAGGCGTTGACGTCACTGCCAACCAGGCGGAGGTAGGGGAACACGAGCGGTTCCTGCTGGAATTCGACACGGCAACATCGCGCTGGTACATTCGTACCATGCAGGACCGTTACTGGACCCTGGAGACTACTGGTGGTATCCAGGCTGGTTCCGGAAAAAAGTGAGTATTGGAATATGTGGATTCCGTTTGAGGTGGAATTTGGATCTGGTACACTTGGGTCAGGACGCGACCACGCTGACTTCAGAAGGATGCAGTGGTGTCAGAGAAGCGTGCTCGGCTTCCACACTGCTGACCCGGGCTCAAATCCCCAGTGGGTGACATCCCCATAACACCCTCCCAACAGGGTGAGAGTTGGCGACAGGGGCGGACGCAGACCCGAGTTTTTTTTTGGGGGAAGGGCGCCAAACCCATGTCTGCCTCTTCTCCTGGGGGAGGGGGGGTGGGTCGTGAGTTTTGGGTGCTCGACAGACCTAGTATAAGCTACCTCTCCAAGTACATGATCGCTCTCCAGGGGGGAAGTGAAGATTTCATTGCTCGACAGACTTAGTGTAAACATTTTTTTATAAAATTTATCCGGCCTTTGGGGGGCGGGAAAATATACTTTGGCCGCCATTCCAGCGCTTTGGAGGGCCATGGCCGAAATTCCCCCTCTGCATCCGCCAATGAACCACCATAAGACATCAGCAGTCCGTGTGTCGTAAGCCCCATGATGCACACACTGCCGCTCACTGTTACGCCAGACACTGGTGGATTCAGGAACTGAGTTGGGAAGGCGGGGGGCAGGTGGGCCGAGATTCCGGTGAGCGGGAGGGGGGACGTGTCGGTGGAAAATTCTTCTGACCGAGGGGAGGACGTGAAAACTTCATCAGTTGGGAATGAAACAGAATAGACTCCAGGGAAAATGTCGAAATTGTCACTTCTGAGCTGCATTTGATGCTGCAAAGAACCATAAAAAATGAATGAACAGGAGTGCAGGGAAATTTGCGAGCTTGCTAGCGAAATGGTTCCTTCATTTGATGCGAAGGTGAATACGCAATTGTTACGTTAATTTCCGTCAGTTTTTAGTTTTAGGTGGAATATGACACTTGTCACGCAAGGCTTTATCCAAAGACATACATTTGCAGTGTTATTCTTTCTTTTAGAGATATAAAAGGATAAGTGTGTTTCTGGTTTTTACTAGATATCCACTTATTAGCGTGTTTCTCCTCATATAGGCAAACTGGCTGCCTATCGTACTTGTTGAAAACATGCTCCTGTAGGAAATGGTCGTTTTTGTCCATCAGCGGCTTCTGGCTCTGGAGAGTGATGCGATAATTACCTCTTGGCATCTGCGCTGGCACATTTTTCGGACTCTGGCCGTCTTCTGGAGTTAGTTTTCAAGTTTTTCATATCAAAATTGATTTAAGCTCGTGGGCTGTAAATTTTCTTGCAGACACACATGCCCAAATTTAGGCCAAAAAGACCGGCACCTTCTTTTGGGTAGGAACCGCTCGAGTCGGTGCAAGTGTTGATCCTGCAGCCATGAACCGTCAGCCATAACGTCTCGCCGTCGTAACCCATCCACTAGAATGTATCGTTTCGTAACCTCTACTGAACCTCAGGTAGCCAATCCCGCTCGTTTGTTATCACGTGACCTATGATGACCTAAATCGCCAGTCTCACTGCTCTGTTTGGTATCACGTGACCTCTGTTGCACCTCAGGTCGCCAAACGCGCTCTTTGACCTGGTGTGGCGACGTGACGGCGCCGTCACGTTCCGTGCCAACAACGGCAAGTTCGTGGCCGCCAAAAAGTCAGGTCACCTGTACGCCAACTCGGAGGAGAACGAGCCAGCCGCCCAGTTCTACTTTTATCTCGTCAACAGGTGAGACTCCACCTCGTGAAGTACCAACAGGTGTGTGTCATAGTGCTGGCCTGTGCCTAAAGACAGTGGGAATCATAGGCGTATCCAGGGGGGGGAAAAGGGGGCACGTCCCCCCCCCGATCGACCCTCGGTGCCCCCTGAAATGGTCACTGCGCCCCCTGAAAGGTTGATGGCGCCCCCTGAAATGTCACTTCCCACCCCTCCCCCGCCCAGGATGCGAAAATCGGCGCTCACCATTAGGATTTTGCGCCACCTGATAGGTTTTGCCGGTAAAAAAATGGCGCCCCTCTGGTCCGGATGGCGCCCCCTCCATCGGCAATCCTGGATACGCCTATGGTGGGAATAGTGGAGGCTGAGGGCTACTGCGGCTGTTGCAATGTGGATTTATTTATGCGAGTGTGGGCTTATAACAGACAACTGAAATAACACCGGAGCTGTTACTAGAGATCGGCTGTTGAGATAGTCCTTCACTCGCAGGCCGATTCTGGTGCTGAGGTCCGACCAGGGTTTCGTGGGCTACAAGTCGTCCTCCTCCACCAAGCTGGAGTGTAACAAGGCCAGCTATGAGACCATCATGGTGGAGAGAGGGGACCACGGGCAGATCTTCTTCAAGGGTGAGTCGTACTCAGTAATGACACAGCACACACTGCCATCACACAAGTAGCTGCGGTAATCAGGGCCGAAATAACAAACATGGTGATGAGGTCTAGCTTCACTGGTTCTGAGTTCGCCATGTCAGTGGAGAAAATATTCAGCGTCTTATTTCGTCGTCTGTTGTGGGAAGCGGCAGTAGAGATGTGCTCCCAAGAGCTGTTAGCTATTAGCTGCTGTATTCTAAGATGCATACCGATTTAGTATATCTAAGAATTTGTTTTATATGTCCATTGCACGCAGAGATAGAGCATTAATACGTCAAATGCTAGGAAATATTTTGAAATCTTCGTTATCCGCTCGCACTTTTCAGAAAGGCAAATAAAGAGAAAGTACGTTTTCGTATTTTGCTGCCTGATAACCTGACGATCTCGAATCACCATGGATCAATTAACGTATAATTTGGTGGTATATCTGCATGAGGGGATTGTATAATACTTGAAATATCAATATTTTTCGCTTTCCAGCACCGTTGGAACACATTTCTCACATCCCTCTGTTACATTTCCAGCCCACAGCGGTCTGTACTGGTGTCCAGAGGACGGGGTCTCCGCTTCCAGCCGTGAGCCGTACCCCTTCTTCCTGGAACTGCGTCAGCCCACCCGTGTCTGCATCAAAGACGAACAGGGCGCCTACCTCTGCGCACAGAAGAACGGATCCTTCAGGCTCGACTCCACCGACGTTGAGCGTGCCACCTATTGGGAGTTCTAAGAACTAGCGGTGTGTGCTGTGGCTGGCTGGCTGCGCTGTCAGCGGAATCGGTGCCAATGTGAAGTGCGAATGTTTTGAAACGTGGCAAGTCACACTCTTGATGTTTGTCTTTTCGACGAGAATGCACATTTTGTACGTGTCACGACTGACTGAGCTTTTGGCTTACGAGTGAATGTTCAGAGGGAGCAGAGGGTTAAATCGGATGGTCGAATTTCGCAAAGCGTGCGTGAGGAAGCTTGTCAGGTTTTAAGTACTTACGTGTACGTGACTTCCCGCGTTCGTGCGGCGAGAGGTGTGATGAACGAATGAGTACTCAGTTTTGGATAGCGTTTATACGTTACTACTCGATTTTGATAACGCTTCTGACGCCTCACTTATGCTGGCTGTTGCTTTTTTAGAGCAGAACGGGAGAATGTGTCAGCGTTTTCCTCGCATTTGAATGAACGGGAATAGTCCCAAGTCCCGTGCCGTCGGTGTCCCATCACAGTGGTAGGTTGCAGCTTGCAAGCCTCAGAACAAACAAGCTGGTGAAACAGCAACCAGCTCAGCGCCAGCGGTGAGCTTTGCTGAGCCGCGGTTATAATGAACTTGGACGCCAGAGGCTCCGCATGCGTTAAGGCACGGGCTGGAGAAGATACTTACTGCTTAATTTATGACGTCGTGTAGGCGAGGTAACCTTCACAGAGCACCAGTTATATGTTTCTGGGCTATTGTTTTGTTGACATCTTATGAATATTCGTGCTGGCCTTGTTTCGCCCGAATTGTGCTTGTTTTCGAGGTTTGTCATGCAATTTTACTTATTCTGTAATACAGTGGACATCTCCGAGTTCCGGTCTCTGTCAATCAACGAATCATAGGTGGAGCCAGGGAGTGCTTGCTCCCCTGCCCCCTCCCGCCCAGGATGCAAACATCGGAGCCCCCACAATAGGATTTGTTGCCCAACTGATAGGGTTTTCTGTACGTCAAAAATTGACGCCCCCGTTGTCCCCCGACCATGTGCCCCCTCCCATTGGCAATTCTGGATCCGCCTAAGCAAAATATAAATCTAAGAAACGTCCATGTTTATTTTTTGGTCATGTGTGTAGGTTTCTAGGACTTCGCTATGGGTTTCGAGCTGGTGGCAAGCTCCATGGGGCCTCCATGCTTTCAGTTGCAGATCCAGGACGGGAATTTTCATTTTGACAGGTGACAAAATGTGAGGGATATATTTGAATGGCGCCCTTTTAAATGCTGCTTCCCCAAAATTAGAGTATTGGTGCCCTTCCCCCTGCGATAGGATTTAGCCACACCTGATAGGTTTGGCCACCAAAAAATCACCTCCTGCTCTAAATGCCGTCCCCAACCATGTGTCCCCGCCATCGGAGATCCTGGATCCACCTATGAAGTCTGAGCCTATCACGTTGGTGCCCCTATAACTGCTCCATGACTCTGCCCTGGTCTCTGATGTCTCCTGTGCCGCTGCCCGGGACTGCTATGTGATGTCCAAGGTTTCATTTAATTTTCAGAGTCTTTTTGCCATTGCAGGGTAGTCATATACCTAAATTTTGTTGTGTTCTTTGCTTTTTCTATAAAAAACGATTATCAGCTGTTAGGGGCTCCTTTCCTTTTTAAGGCCTTCCTTATTTTCTTGGAGCTCTGATATTTGTGAACGTGTAGCGCCTTTGACGCCTCCCATAACAGCTTACCGCTCCTGTTTATTGGACGTGGGGGCTTCTATATAATCACAGGGGCCTCGTGTGCCAAATATGAAGGCCGCCTGAGCGGTTCGAACGGTTTTCGTTTTTTCCTGGGACTTCGTCCACCATGTAAAAACATTCTGTACTGGTTTGGGGACCTATTTTGACGTTATTAGGGCCTCTTGCCATTTCGAGCGCCGCCATGCCAGTGCAGATCTCCGGTTTCATCTGTGGGACCTCTTGCTTCGGCTTTGGTCTTCCTTTGCTATTGGATTAGTCTCCTTTATTAATTAAGCAGCCCACAGCACCACCTCGGGGCCTCTGGTGACAACCAAAGATTTATCTTCTCTCGCTTCCTTTGCTATCTTTAGGGCCTTCTGTACCATCAAAAGTGCGGTTGCATGATTGTGGAAAAATCTTAAAATCGTAGCACCGAACTCTACCATCTTTGGGGTTAGCTTCTCCATTATTAGGACTTGCCTTTTGTAGGCCTCCCTGGCTATTTCAAAAGCATTAATAGCAAATTTAAAGCCACTTATTTCCCATAGGTGGGTCTGCTTTATCATTTTAAAGTTTCCTGAACTTGCTTGTAGGTCCCGTGGCATAATGAAAATGTCTCGCTCTCCGCTTGACTGCCTTCAGGGCTGGCTCAGGTTCAGCCTCTCGTACCTACTGCAAGGGCCTCCACTTTTGCTACATGGGCCCGTGTAAAAAGCTGTGGCCACCGTTCCTCTCCGCCAAAGTAAGGGAACGTGTTACGTAACAGAACACTTGGATGCTACAAGTGTTCTGACATAGCTTAGAGAAAATATATATATCGCCCTCGATGTGGATGCTAGGAGAGATACCCTAAACTAAAAACCAGTACAACTGGTTTGCGTCGGTCAGAGCCTGACGTCATCAGAAGTTCTGGTGGTGTCAGACTCTGACGGCAGCAATGGTGCCACCAATGATTATTTAATGACTCCACCAGTGCTTAAAAACATGTAGAATATGTAAGGAACCTGAGTACGAAGTATGGTCTGTGCAATTTTTTTTGGTTTGCTAGTTCTCGATATGTCGAATTTTATCCTTTGGTCCTGTATCGTTGTCTTTTGTAATGCAGCAGTGACGTGTAAATATGCAATGTCTGTTTTTTTAATTTTATTTTATGGCTTTATGTATAAATAGATGTATAAATATTGGTGACTTGAACTTAACAATAAACAGATCCCCGAAATGCAGCCAGTCACATCTCCTGGAGCCCGTGTAACCAACCACAATGTCTTTCCCTTTTCTTTTTTTTAATGGTTTTTGATATGCGTTCAGTTAAATGATCAGTGATGATGATGATTTTCAAAACACACTGCCTCGAACTGGTCGAGGAGGCTTCGGACATGGACTGAAGTGGATTTCAATTATCTTGACCACAGCACTCTCTAGTGCGTGATAAGCATCCACCATGTCCAGACAGACACAAGTCTAAGGAAGCGCGGCGTTTGGGTGGTAATTAGGATTGCTTTACCTACAGAGGAACAGCGACACACACACAGACCTCTCTGATTCACTGCTCACATACCTTCACCTTTCACAGGTGTGTCCGCACCTGTGGTGGCCCGCCGACTCGACACAGCAAAGGCACTGCCTACTCTGTCTGCCAGCACCACCTGTGCCCTTTTTGCACGCATTGTCACAACTGTGACCTCTGCGAAGAGCGGCCGGGACATCACACGCCCCCAGGATCTCTCGGCGCTACCCGGTCGCTCAGACCCAGCTGTAATTATTCGGCGCTGAGCCTGTTGCGGGTGTCTCTATGAGTGTACCCTCCTGGTACCCGCGGGTCTCGGTGCAGCAGTCCGGTGTGTCTGATCGACAACAAGAGCGAGCAAGCATCACAGGAAAACAACATCCGGCGGATCTGTACAGGCAGTGGTATCCAGAGCCTCCGGCCGAGTACGGATCTCAGATAGACCTGTACCCGGATCCACAGCGGTACTCATCTCACCTCAGACCCGACGGCAGCCTCTCCCACTACCACGATCCACTGCTCATCGCGCCATCCAGCGTCAAAACCAGCAGCATGACGACCGCCTACCCTTCCAACATGGCCGTCGGCTACCCCACCAACATGGCGGCCGACACCGAGCCCATCTACATGACCCCATCCGAGGTGGCGCAGGGCCGCAAGCACGGTGCCGTGGGGGGAGACGATGCTGACTCAGTCATCTCTGAAGCGTCGTCGCTGTCCGCGCAGGCCGACGATCCCAGCAGAAGTCAGCTAGCGGATGCCAAGTACAACCAGATGAAGAGGACCCAGCGGCTGCGGGACAAGCTGAAGAGCTGGGAGATGGTGGGTGCCGACGAGGGAGACCAGGGTGGACGTCAGCACGAGCTGATGACGTCAGCAGAGAGCGGCGTTTTCATTGAAGAGCTGCAGGATTATGAGCAGGGGGAAAACCGATCAGGTGGGTGTGAAGAAGTGAAGGCTGCTGTCTTGTGGGGGTGATTGGAGTAATTTAGGTTTCAATGAAGTGTCCATTTATAGTTTTATCTTAAGACGATGATTGCACTTTTATGAGGTCAATATGCATCGGCAGGGGAAGATCGGGGGGGGGCAACAAGGCATTAACCCCAGCCCCTCTCCTTTTCCCCATTTTCTAATCGAGAGTTTTTCTTGATTTAAGACCCCGTTGCTCCCCTGAACAGCTGGTCAAGACCAGGCATTCTGCACCAGAAATGTTCAAGTAAACTAACAGTGCATGGTGGAGCTCAAAATACAATATTAAAGAGAGGAGGCTATTCTAGATCGCTTTTCATTGAAAAACTACATTAACCGGCGTTGCAGCTGTTCGTCTATGGCTGCAAAGTTCAATGGAGCATTTAAGGAGTGATTTATATTTCCCTGTGCTTCATAATCGGCCCCATTGAAAGGAGCAGGTGTGTAAAAAGGTAAATTCAGGGTAGGTCAGAAATATGGTATCCTTTGTGATTTGGTCATAGCTCAGACCGTGCTTGCATTAACATCAGACACTTCCTACACTTGCCTACACTTCCACGGCATATGTTTCAAGTGCCTGCTACATCACTGTTTGCGCATGTGACTTCTTTTGTCCATACCTTACTCATTTCACGAAGACCTGTTCCTGGTCTGTTCCCTGCTCAGCCCAGCTACAGACTGCGTAAGGCGCAACAGTATAGCTGCAGATTGTGACAGACAGACTGTGACTGCAGACGGGACAGCCTAGCTTTATGGTGTGCAAGGAAGAGTAACCCAGCTTCGGAGTGTGTATGGCGGGCAGCCTAGATGTATGAGCAGCCTACATGCTGTATGAGGAGGGACAGTGTAGCCTCAGACTGTGTAAGGCGGGGCAGTGTAGCTGCAGACTGTGTAAGGCGGGACAGTGTAGCTGCACACTGTGTAAGGCGGGACAGCGCAGCTTCAGACCGTGTAAGGCGGGACAGTGTAGCTGCAGACTGTGTAAGGCAGGACAGTGTAGCTGCACATTGTGTAAGGCGGGGCAGTGTAGCTTCAGACCGTGTAAGGCGGGGCAGTGTAGCTGAACACTGTGTGAGGCGGGACAGTGCAGCTGCAGACTGTGTAAGGCAGGGCAGTGTAGCTTCAGACTGTGTAAGGCGGGGCAGTGTAGCTGCAGACTGTGTAAGGCGGGACAGTGTAGCTGCACATTGTGTAAGGCAGGGCAGTGTAGCTTCAGACCGTGTAAGGCGGGACAGTGTAGCTGCAGACTGTGTAAGGCAGGACAGTGTAGCTGCACACTGTGTGAGGCGGGGCAGTGTAGCTGCAGACTGTGTAAGGCGGGGCAGTGTAGCTGCACACTGTGTAAGGCAGGGCAGCGCAGCTTCAGACTGTGTGAGGCGGGACAGTGCAGCTTCAGACTGTGTAAGGCGGGACAGTGTAGCTGCATATTGTGTAAGGCGGGGCAGTGTAGCTGCAGACTGTGTAAGGCGGGGCAGTGTAGCTGCACACTGTGTGAGGCGCGGCAGTGTAGCTGCAGACTGTGTAAGGCGGGACAGTGTAGCTGCACACTGTGTAAGGCAGGGCAGCGCAGCTTCAGACTGTGTGAGGCGGGGCAGTGTAGCTGCAGACTGTGTAAGGCGGGACAGTGTAGCTGCATATTGTGTAAGGCGGGGCAGTGTAGCTTCAGACTGTGTAAGGCGGGACAGTGTAGCTGCAGACTGTGTAAGGCAGGACAGTGTAGCTTCACACTGTGTGAGGCGGGGCAGTGTAGCTGCAGACTGTGTAAGGCGGGGCAGTGTAGCTTCAGACTGTGTAAGGCGGGACAGTGTAGCTGCAGACTGTGTAAGGCAGGACAGTGTAGCTTCACACTGTGTGAGGCGGGGCAGTGTAGCTGCAGACTGTGTAAGGCGGGGCAGTGTAGCTTCAGACTGTGTAAGGCGGGGCAGTGTAGCTTCAGACTGTGTAAGGCGGGGCAGCGCAGCTTCAGACTGTGTGAGGCGGGGCAGTGTAGCTGCAGACTGTGTAAGGCGGGACAGTGTAGCTGCACACTGTGTGAGGCGGGGCAGTGTAGCTGCAGACTGTGTAAGGCGGGGCAGTGTAGCTGCAGACTGTGTAAGGCGGGACAGTGTAGCTGCAGACTGTGTAAGGCGGGACAGTGTAGCTTCAGACTGTGTAAGGCGGGGCAGTGTAGCTTCAGACTGTGTAAGGCGGGGCAGTGTAACTGCAGACTGTGTAAGGCGGGACACTGTAGCTTCAGACTGTGTAAGGCGGGACAGTGCAGCTTCAGACTGTGTAAGGATGGGCAGTGTAGCTGCAGACTGTGTAAGGCGGGACAGTGCAGCTTCAGACTGTGTAAGGAGGGGCAGTGTAGCTGCAGACTGTGTAAGGCGGGGCAGTGTAGCTGCAGACTGTGTAAGGCGGGGCAGTGTAACTGCAGACTGTGTAAGGCGGGACACTGTAGCTGCAGACTGTGTAAGGCGGGACAGTGCAGCTTCAGACTGTGTAAGGATGGGCAGTGTAGCTGCAGACTGTGTAAGGCGGGACAGTGCAGCTTCAGACTGTGTAAGGCGGGACAGTGCAGCTTCAGACTGTGTAAGGATGGGCAGTGTAGCTGCAGACTGTGTAAGGCGGGGCAGTGTAGCTGCAGACTGTGTAAGGCGGGGCAGTGTAGCTGCAGACTGTGTAAGGCGGGGCAGTGTAGCTTCAGACTGTGTAAGGCGGGGCAGTGCAGCTTCAGACTGTGTAAGGCGGGACAGTGCAGCTTCAGACTGTGTAAGGATGGGCAGTGTAGCTGCAGACTGTGTAAGGCGGGACAGTGCAGCTTCAGACTGTGTAAGGCGGGACAGTGCAGCTTCAGACTGTGTAAGGATGGGCAGTGTAGCTGCAGACTGTGTAAGGCGGGGCAGTGTAGCTGCAGACTGTGTAAGGCGGGGCAGTGTAGCTGCAGACTGTGTAAGGTGGGACACTGTAGCTTCAGACTGTGTAAGGCGGGACAGTGCAGCTTCAGACTGTGTAAAGATGGGCAGTGTAGCTGCAGACTGTGTAAGGCGGGACAGTGCAGCTTCAGACTGTGTAAGGCGGGACAGTGCAGCTTCAGACTGTGTAAGGATGGGCAGTGTAGCTGCAGACTGTGTAAGGCGGGACAGTGCAGCTTCAGACTGTGTAAGGAGGGGCAGTGTAGCTGCAGACTGTGTAAGGCGGGGCAGTGTAGCTGCAGACTGTGTAAGGCGGGGCAGTGCAGCTTCAGACTGTGTAAGGCGGGACAGTGCAGCTTCAGACTGTGTAAGGAGGGGCAGTGTAGCTGCAGACTGTGTAAGGCGGGGCAGTGTAGCTGCAGACTGTGTAAGGCGGGGCAGTGTAGCTTCCAGACTGTGTAAGGCGGGACAGTGCAGCTTCAGACTGTGTAAGGAGGGGCAGTGTAGCTGCAGACTGTGTAAGGCGGGGCAGTGTAGCTGCAGACTGTGTAAGGCGGGGCAGTGTAGCTTCAGACTGTGTAAGGCGGGGCAGTGTAGCTGCAGACTGTGTAAGGATGGGCAGTGTAGCTGCAGACTGTGTAAGGCGGGGCAGTGTAGCTTCAGACTGTGTAAGGCGGGGCAGTGTAGCTGCAGACTGTGTAAGGATGGGCAGTGTAGCTGCAGACTGTGTAAGGCGGGGCAGTGTAGCTGCAGACTGTGTAAGGCGGGGCAGTGTAGCTTCAGACTGTGTAAGGCGGGGCAGTGTAGCTTCAGACTGTGTAAGGCGGGACAGTGCAGCTTCAGACTGTGTAAGGAGGGGCAGTGTAGCTGCAGACTGTGTAAGGCGGGGCAGTGTAGCTGCAGACTGTGTAAGGATGGGCAGTGTAGCTGCAGACTGTGTAAGGCGGGGCAGTGTAGCTGCAGACTGTGTAAGGCGGGGCAGTGTAGCTTCAGACTGTGTAAGGCGGGGCAGTGTAGCTTCAGACTGTGTAAGGCGGGGCAGTGTAGCTGCAGACTGTGTAAGGCGGGGCAGTGTAGCTTCAGACTGTGTAAGGCGGGGCAGTGTAGCTTCAGACTGTGTAAGGCGGGACAGTGCAGCTTCAGACTGTGTAAGGAGGGGCAGTGTAGCTTCAGACTGTGTAAGGCGGGACAGTGCAGCTTCACACTGTGTGAGGCGGGGCAGTGTAGCTGCAGACTGTGTAAGGCGGGACAGTGCAGCTTCAGACTGTGTAAGGCGGGACAGTGCAGCTTCAGACTGTGTAAGGCGGGGCAGTGTAGCTTCCAGACTGTGTAAGGCGGGGCAGTGTAGCTTCAGACTGTGTAAGGCGGGACAGTGCAGCTTCAGACTGTGTAAGGAGGGGCAGTGTAGCTGCAGACTGTGTAAGGCGGGGCAGTGTAGCTGCAGACTGTGTAAGGCGGGGCAGTGTAGCTGCAGACTGTGTAAGGCGGGGCAGTGTAGCTTCAGACTGTGTAAGGCGGGACAGTGTAGCTGCAGACTGTGTAAGGCGGGGCAGTCTGGCTGCAGACTGTGTAAGGCGGGACAGTCTAGCTTCAGACTGTGTAAGGCGGGACAGTCTTGCTTCAGACTGTGTAAGGCGGGGCAGTGTAGCTTCATACTGTGTAAGGCGGGACAGTGTAGCTGCAGACTGTGTAAGGCGGGGCAGTCTAGCTGCAAAATTTGTGAGGCGAGATATCCTCTCTGCAGGCTGTGTATGGCGGGACAGTCTATCTGAATGGTGTGTAAGGTGGATATCCTGACTGCAGACCGTGTAAGGCAGGGCAGTCTAGCTGCATGCTGTTTATGGCGGGACAGTCTAGCTGCAGGCTGTGTATGACGGGACAGTCTAGCTGCAGGCTGTGTATGGCGGGACAGTCTAGCGGCTGGCTGTGTAAGGCGGGGCAGTCTAGTTGTAGGCTGTGTATGACAGGACAGTCTAGCTGCAGGCTGTATAAGGCGGGACAGTCTAGCAGTAGGCTGTGTATGGCGGGACAGTCTAGCTGTAGGCTGTGTACGGCGGAACAGTCTAGCTGAAGGTTGTGTATGGCGGGACAGTCTTGCTGAAGGCTGTGCGAGACTGTTAGGGGTCTCCCATAAATCGCGTAACGCAGTGGAGAGTGGAGGGAGTCAGCCATAGCGGTCTCAGCCGCTCAATTAAAATGAAAGGTTTCTCCACTCGGCGAAAAGTTGGGTTCGGAGCTCTTTCGGTTTATTTTGTAATCCCTGTCAGGAAAAATTTGTTGTGGGAATGGTGAAAAGAGACGGACTTATAAAATTTGAGCCTTGACGTTACATGGGCATCATAAACCATTATACGGACAAGGAAAAAGGTAATCAATAACAAAATATGTGTTACGTTATTTATTGACCGCCCTTAGGCGTAATTGTCAAGTATCAAGCTCGATGCGAGGATTTTGTTTAGCTGCAACGTTCTAATTCTAAACATAAGAAAATCCTAACTGCTCAACCTGTCGGCGGAGGGGGAGGGGGAGGGATATGCAAGCTGCACTCGTCTGCGAAGTGAAAGATCCTGGTTGCGTGATCTTGTGATCTGCGCGGTGGAAGAGTCTTGCTGCAGGACAAGCTCGGTGGTAGAATAAGTTTCAGACCATTTTTGACGACAAGCCCGATAAAACAAGTTGGGAAAAAGGTGAGTAAGCGAAAAAGTGTGTCGAGAAAATGTTTCCTGGTCAATGCATTGGTCAACGCCGCTTCTCCTGGATTAGAGGTGAGTTCCGCCTGAAATGAGTCTGCGGGATTTGTATGACCTCCACCTCCAAGGACCACCCGTGCTGGCTTCACTGCGTATATTCAAGAGAGCAACACGAAATCGTTCCATGACCGAGCATACTTGGTAAATTTCCTCCTTTTCAAAGGTTGAAGGAAGCAACGCGCTAGCATAGCATACTCTTTAACCAAATGATGAGCTCTGAGCCTAACTAAAACGGCAAAAGAGCAATACAGGCTTAAACAAGAGCCCAATACCTCTAGAGACTGTTGGCACGCCCAACACCAAAACAAGAAATGCAGTCCAGGATTGGTCATTGGCTAATCTAAGGGTTCTCAAGAATTATTCTGCGCTGTCATTGATATTGAACTTGTATCACACAGCACTGCTTAGGATCCACCCAATAACCTTATTCACCACAAGTTTTATGCTGTATTTCAGTAGGACTAATACAAATTATAGTTCAGTCCTTTACTTGCACAGTCCTTTTCTCGCATAACGGCGATCACTCTAGTCCACCTGCGTTTCGACCCTATTGTTTTTCCACATGGAACCATATACGACACTTCGAACGAGCTGTGTGATGGCTTCTTAGCATTCGAACACAACTATTAACACCCACCCCGGTGGGCCTCCGAGCCACCTTCGCCCTGGTAGGGCTGTTCAAAAACCCCCTCTCGAGCTCGGCTCGTATGCGGGATAGCGGAAAACGCGAAGACTGCTAGATAGCTCATACAAATTCATGAAGAAACTACATTTTCCACTTTTTTACTCTTGTCAATATTGATGTCATGACAGGCCAGAGAAAGTGGCATGTTAGAATAGAGTTTTTGGACTCTAGCGTCTGGAGGAGTTGAGTTAGAATCATTTTTAGGAACCATTCGTTTGTTCTTGTCACGGCGAATTGAATGATGTATATGAATATATGAAGTATGAGGTATGATATATGAATATACTAGGTCAAAACACAAAAATGACCTGACCTCAGGTCAGGTCAAGGTCACTATCTAACCTAGCCTAGTCAATATGCATATTAATCGACTCGCAATAGTGATCTAAACGTAATGGTATCAAAATAAAAAAATCTATCGTCATTTCCCGCAAAGTTATTGACCCAAGTCTGAAAATCTGCTAGTAGCCCAGATGACCTCTCAGAGGTCACAGGTCCAAACTTGCAAAATGAACCTAAAAATGGCCAGGATACTACGATTTTGAGAATTTGAAGGTATTCTCAGCTGTATCTGCACAAACACAGCCCAATTCCTGTCTCCCCCATGCATTTCTAATGGAGAGATCATGATCCGTACCTGACCCTAGGTCATCGATATGAAAATTCCCAGAATAAATTTTGCAGCACTCAGTGGGCCCATAATGTGGTATGAGCTTCAATCCGATTGATTCACCCATTTTTTTTACTTATGCTACTTGAAATATTTTTGGAGGTAAGGTCACTCAACCTGCAGTGGTGACCTGACTTGAGGTGACTTAACCTTAAAATTTTGGGAAAAGCCACAAAATGTATCAAGAATAAGGCGTGCCAAGTACGGCGGCGCTATCAAACCGACTTGTTACCGGTGTATCAAACTGTCCTGTTACCCGTATATCAAACTGTCCTGTTACCGGTGTATCAAACCATCATATTACCGGTGTATCAAACTGTCCTGTTACCGGTGTATTGCACCGTCCTGTTACCGGTGTATCAAACTGTCCTGTTACCGGTGTATTGAACCGTCCTATTACCGGTGTATGAGACTGTCCTGTTAGCGGTGTATCAAACTGTCCTGTTACCGGTGCATCAAATCGTCCTGTTACCGGTATATTGAACCGTCCTGTTACCGGTGTATTGCACTTTCTTGTTCCTGGTGTATTGAATTGCTAAGGAGAAAATGAGATAATCGACCTGCCAATATCTCGCCTAAATAGAAAATAGTGTATGTTCAGGCACGACAACATTGATGCGAAATGCTTCCACTGATAAAAGTAGAATGTTGAGTTAGTAAAATTGAGCTTCGAAGAAACCTAGCCTACGACCCTGTGTCCTACTTCATACATACGCCTCTGGTAGGATGGCAAAATCATCCATCTACCCGGTGCCAGCACATGTGGAGGGCGCGCGAATTTGCCGCGAACACCCACAGATGTTCTGGTGTGGCTCAGGTGCCCTGTGCCCGGCGCCGGTGAGCGCTCGGCGTCCGTTGGAATCACCTAGGCCCTGCCCTGAGGGGGTGGCGGTGAGGAGGCGTGGGCAGAGGGCATTTAACCCTGCTGACGAGGGCAGAGTGACGTGAGGTGACACAACGGTGATGTGAAGTGACGCAGCAGTGAAGTGGATTGGCGCAGTGGTGACGAGAAGTGCCGCAGTGGTTATAATTAGCCTCGCAATGGTGAAACGGGGACCTGAAATAATACGGTGGTGAAGCAAAGTGACACAGTGATGATAATAATCGGCGCAACGGTGACCTGAAGTGACACAGTGTTGATACCACTGGAAAACATCTAACCGGACGTTACGGGTATCGTTTCAAATCCAATGAAGCCTGCCTGATTTCTGTCGTTTAAACAAGTCCACCTTGTGGAAATCACTTTGTGGGTACAGTGTCATATTACTGAGCCGTCATCTGGAGGGTATTTCAATTGGTATTAGGGTCGCAACAATCTCGCAATCATTTCAGGGATCTTATATGAGAAAGAACTTCTCAATCAGTACTCAGTATAGGATTTAAGGAAATATATAACTGAGGACGTTAGAAACCGCTTCAGTTTCAGAACACATTCTAAAAGAAAATGAATGATAAGGAAGAGACGAGTGACGATAAAAAAGGAAGGCGCCGGAGCAAATGGATGCGCAGGCTCTCGCTAAATAAATCCACTCCCGAATGCGTAGGAGGCTCTTCTGACGCCCAGAAGCCTGATAGGTCCAGCTTTAAGGAAAGGTGGAGGAGGTTGAAGAGGAGGATGATGACACAACGGGATTCAAGACGACATACGAGCGAGTACGAACTGCGCGAAACGGGGCGAGACGACCCTCTTCTTCCTGCTACGCTTCCTCGTACCAAACGGACGTCGAGTCGAACTAATGAGGATGATCGCCTCTCCGCGTCCGATGCCGACGAAACTTCGGCACAACAGCCAGAGAAGAAATCAGGATTCATTCTGAATAAACTTCGCGAAGACAGCCGTAGGCGCTTCAACTTTTTGAAAAACAATCTGCGCACCAAAAAGGGAAGGGTAGTTGCTAAAAGACGTCATCATCATGAAAGTTTATCATCCATGCATCCAGCCACATCAGTGACAAGCATGGAGTCCTACCATACTGCTATCCTTCCTCCCCAAGTTCCTCCCAGATCCTACCGATCTGTATCGCATCCCCCTGAGCCGAGGGCGCGCCCATTCATGGCAAAAGTAGAGGTTCACTCTCCGGAAGCAACCTGCTCGTACTCTCCCCGACAAGCCAGGTCAGGTTTTGGGTACAATCCTGAGTCGATATCCCACACCAGCGAACATCTGTACTCCTCTCCCGATGACGTTCACGATGGGGTAGCGTGGGCCACAGACCAACCTACCATACGCTCCAACACTAAGCACCGACGGGTGGTCCAAGCAGATACGATATCACCTGACGATCAAGATGATGGTCACAGAGGATCGATTGAGGAACTGCTAGCAGCGTTGGAGCGGCGCTTGGACTCGGCTGTTCACGAGCAGCGGACTTCCGTTCCTCTACAGCCTCCGCGTGACGAGCAGCAGCAGAAGAGAAAGACGACCAGCCACATGTACGCCGAAACCACATCCCGCCGCTCATCTCGCCCACCAGGGTCATACAGTCATCCACAGTCGGTTCCACAGCCTCATCTACAGCATCAGGAGCATGCTTACCTGGATATGAGTGGGAGCTCGGCAACTGGTCAAAATTCAGCTCAGCAGCATGATGGTGAAACTGTTGACGCCTACCTTGAGTCCATTGGACGCCGACTGGACAGCATCGCGGTACAACAGGCATTCCAGGAGTCCAGCATGCGCTTCGATCAACCCCACAGAGATCAAAGGACCGGTCGGGTCAGCTACAGAGTCGGCAAGGAGGCCGGGAGAAGCCACGCAGATTATGCACCGTCTTCATCAGGCTCAGATCCAGATGAAAGGGACGATCTTTGGATGCTTGACTATGAACACAACGTTGGTGGGGTCGCAGGAGAAAACGATCGTCTTGGTGGGCGCGCACGGAGTGAAAGACATCTAGATAATTCATATGGTGAGAGATCTACTTACAGTGGAGTTGACTACTGGTCTAACCGGCCTTTCTCGGACCCTTGTGCTTCTTACCAGAAACGTGGAGTGACATTCAGTGAATTACCAGCGGGGGAAATAGTTCACGGAAGGAGATTACGGACTTTGAGCTCCGCCAAGCCATGCGGGCCATAAAGACCGGACGCATCTCTGTTTGGGTGAGTCACTCCCGGAATCTACAGATTTCGCTTACAGTAAAGACTAGTGATGGAGAAAAGGCACAAAGTATAGATGCTTAGCTATGTTCAATGTTTTTTTCACAATTTCATTTCTTTTTCGTTTCTATCTTCATAGCACATAGGTGAACAGAGATGAGAAACACTGCAGAAGAGCAGGTAAGAAAGAATCAATAAATGGGGAGGAAACAAATGCAATACTTGAAAAATAATAAGCCCAAATACAACATCAACAGTGCCAAACCCAACCCCATTGAGTGTGTGCTCGGTTGAAACAAATTTTATAGCTAGTGGGTACAAAAAATTAAAAGGACAAATAACATACGGAACTAAGAGAAAACAAACAAAAAACCACAATAAGAAACACGGCAAACACGCCTAAAACCCAAAGACGCTAACAAACGAATATGTAATATTATAATGTAAAATTAACCCTTCTCACCTAAGAGATCCGATTGGCCCCCTCAGTTTTTGCAAATGATTCTGAGCCGATTTAAATAAGACGCGCGTCGCTTTGCAGGCCTGTAGGGTGATCACTTTCACAACTCGTAAATATACATGGACACCAGCTCAGGCCAGATCAACGTGTTAGTACGTCATTTCTAAGCCCATGCAAGGCGATTATGATGTTTAAAAATGCGTCTAACAACACCAAGTTATAACTCGGCTTCTAAAAAAGCCAGATCAAGTTTCTAAATATCACTTGGAAGCTTTTGAAAAGAAAGATATGCATGATTCCATCCATTTCCAGGTCAAGTAAATAAAGAGCTCACCAGAGGTCATCAAAGGTCAGGTTTTATTAAATTGTTGGTGTCTATATCTTTTGAACGAAATAAAATACAGTCTTGATTTTGGTATCACAGTAATGACCATGACCCTAGAATTCAAATGACATGTAGCATTACCTTGACAGCTTATTAGCTGACCTTGAGGTAAGATCAACGTTATGTGACCTTACAGGGTCATATTTTAAGTCATTTGAATTCTTAGATCAAGACGAACACATTGGTGTCCGTTTTTAAAAGAATTCTAACGGTTCCTGACTTATAAGGGATTTTCTAAATTGATCCAACTTTGACCCATTTTGGCCCACTGTGACGTCACGGGTCGACGGATATGGTTCGAACTCGGCTCCAGAGTACCTATACTCTGGAGCCGAGTAGAATATAAGAACCCTGAATTCCTAAACCCAATCTGAATTGAATGAATTCCTAAACCCTCCTTTGATTCTATGGAAGACGGTAAGGTTTTTCCAGCGCCATTCCATATTTTCCGTATCACCTCCGGTTCCCAAGATCGTTTTGATGGGTCATCAAATGGTTGTATGCACAAAAAAGGTGATGCCAGGTTAAAGGCATAAGCCCCACACATGCACACGCATACAAGAAAAACGTTCTGTTACAACAACTGATATGAAGCACTCAGTGGTCCTACCGTGCGATATGAATCACTCATATCAATAGGTGGTTTTCCTTCACCACCACTGTGCGTGTTAACAAGCGCATTGCTGCGGGGTGTCATCTTCGCTTCGAAGAGGGAGGATCTATTTAGAGTTCCTTGTGGCCCATCCGGGCCCCATACCAGAATTGCGGATCCGAGTTTTGACCACTGCCGCCGTGCACCCCTACCATTGTCAGATCCATGGGGGAGTGGGGCATTTATCCGCCACATCGACCCTCGGCACCCCCGAAATAACCACGACACCCCTCCCCTAAAATATCGCTTCCCATCATCCCTGTACCAGCCCTCCCAAGGTTACGAGTATCAGCACCCTGCGATAGGATATGGTTTCCACGTGACAGGTTTTTCCGCCCGAAAGTGGCTATCCCCTAGTTCGGATGTTCTCCCCCTCCAACCACGTGTCTCCACAGATCAGAAATTCGGGATCCACCTACGACTCCCCATTATAATCCAGGGGCTTCTGTGTCTCCGCTGCCCTCCCCCAACATTATTCCGGACTGGTGGGGCTCAGCGAACAGGCGGATCCAGGATTTTTTTTGGGGGGGTGGGGGCATCCGGACCCGGTGAGCGCCTTTTTTGGCCGGAAAAACCTATCAGGTGGGCGCCAAATCCTATCGATGGGCGCCGATTTTCAAATCCTGGAGGGGGGTGGAAAGTGACATTTTCAGGGGAGCACTATCGACCTTTCAGGGGGCGTCGTGACCATTTCAGGGGACACCGAGGGTTGATGATCGGGAGGGGATGGGGCACATGCCCTTGCCCCCCTCCTCACCTGGATTTGCATATGGCTCAACGGCTAACTGATGGACCTTAACCATCGCCCCACCGGGGGCCATCGATGGCCCCTAAGGTTTTTTCCGGGATAGCAGAAAAACGACGAGGCGCAGCACCGCAGTTGAAGGCTCTACCTCTTACTGCATCATTTTCCCACCATCCCTGAAATTTTTTACTCCGGGTCACCCAAGGTCAGGTCACCAGGCGAGGTCAACCAAGGTCACCTCACTTCAACTTTAGAGCTCTGTAAGAGCTACATTTCGAAGTCGATCGATTTGAAACTTCCTACACTTCATGACCCTCCAGGGTCTACAAGGTGTATATCCGCGATTTTTCGATTTCGTGACCTGAAGTCATGTCACGAGGTGACCCCCTCCCGTTGACAAAGAATGGGGAAAAGCTGTCTTATAATCTAAAAGTCACAAGATTGAAAATGCTCGGCTTGGTCAGAAAAGCGTTCTTGGACACCCTTTCACGGATTCCAGGGGCGATATTTGCCATTTGACCTCTCCAAAGTCATCCAAGGTCACCAGGGGTCAAAAACAGTATTTTGACAATAACTTTTGACCTATATAAGCTAGAGCGCTGAATCAAACACTATCGTGTATGTCTCGTCACTGGCTTTTGTTTGATATACGGTAAGATTACTTTCTGACCTTTCGTGACCTCAAGTCATCTTAGGTCACGAGGTGACCTCTGGAGGTCAAACTACTGGCGGGAGCTCATAACATTCAACATAGCGGGAAAAGGTTGGATATTGTCCTATCCAATGTACTTTATCACATCTCAATAACTCTAATGGCACAAGAGTTATACCCAGTTTGCTTAAGCATTGCATATTTGAGTGAAAATAGCCGATCTTGACCTAATTTGACCTCTGGAGGTCAAACCATTGACCTGAGCGCTAAAACATGTAAGTAATTTCTTACTGAATTCATGCGAGCTTTCTAATGCACTTTGCAGATTTGCGCTAACGTCCATACTTTCGGAGTTAGAGGGGGGCCATCGATGGCCCCCGGTGGGGCGAAGGTGGCGCCGGCCCCGGTGGGGCGCGGGTTAACACGCGCATTGACGGGGGTACCCCCTCTTCGGGTTCTTCGGAGAGAGGAGAAAAACGGCGGCGCGTAGCGCCGCCGCACTTGGCATACCTTTTCCCTCATCATTTTAAAATTTCTTTGAAATGTCAAGGTTAGGTCATCTCAGGTCAGGTCACCAGTACAGGTTAAGTGACCTGACCTCAAATAAAGTTTAAGATAGCATAAGTCGGAACAGGGTGAACTTATCCAATTGATACTCATATCACATATCTCAGATCACAGCCGCCCCGGTACCTCAGTTGGTAGAGCGTTGGGCTCCGGCCCGCTGCTCAGAAGCATGCAGTGGCAGTGCATGCCCAGGCTTGGGATCGGTTCCCCTGAGACGCTCCGGCGCTCAATAGTTTACCCGACGTACAGGTCGGCTGGCAACTGAATGGTTAGAGGGTGACCTGAGCGGGGCGGCCGTCCCTGTGCTTTGTGGGACGTTCAACTTTGGCTTCTAAATAAACCCTTCATTGTGGGAGTTCCTCGTTCGGGTGGTGGGGTCGGGGTCTCCGTGACAAGTCCCTTGATGACTTTAGTGAGACTCCGACTCCAGCAGTCGAACTGGGAACAACTTGGACAAATAAAAAAACATAATGGGCCCTCCGAGTTCTCTAAAATATGTTCCGGTATTTTTTATATCGATGACCTAAGGTTAGGTACGAGGCATGACCTCTCCATTGGAAATACATGGGAAACTGGATTTTACCGAATACCTCAGTAACGAATGGCGATAGAGCGTTTATTTTAGCTGAATTAGACTCGTCTGGTCTTTGTAGTTCTAATTAAATGCATTTTATATAATTTGACCTTGACCTGACCTCAGGTCAAGTCAAATCTTTGATTTGACCTAGCAAGGTCAAATTATATATCATTCGATTCGGCTTGCTGCGATGATTCATATAGTTAAAATCGTTTTGCTCTATATTTACTTGTTGAGATGTAATGGCCAAAAACCTTAATTTGCATGTTATCCCTATGACGGTATGATTTGACCTCTCGTGACCTTAAATGTGACCTGACAAAAATGGTTACACTATTTTCGATTGAGAAGTGGATGGGCTAACTAACGCCGTTTACCGTTTTTCGCTACCTACTGTGGTTCTCGAGATCTTAGAGGGGCGGGTACCCGCCCCCCGTCAAAGCGAAGGTGGCTCAGACCCCCGTCAATGCGCGTGTTAACACCCGCACTGGAGGGGGGTCTGGCACTAACGCGCACTGGAGGGGGCCTGGTAGGCCCCCCCTAAGATCTCGGAAACTAAGAGCGTTAGAAAAACGCCACTTGGTAGGTGGGTGGGAGCTATGGTGATCTACATGATGACCAATTTTCATTGACCTAGGTCAATATCTTCAGGGTCAAACGAGGTGGTAATTGGCCATGCTGGGATCGATTGGTAAATGCTGTGATTATGCAGAAAAATGGCGGGAATAAGCTAAGGACAGACAAGGTTCATAGAGAAGAGGTCTCAAAGAGGCTTCCCCACAACTTTTAGGTCAAGGTTATTCAAGGTCATTGACCTTTAAGGTCACCATATGGTATACTACTTATTATTTACACTTTGACTAACACTGTAGCCACCGTTTGGCGGGAAATGAGGATTGACCTTTCCGAATGACCTTTGACCTTGACCTTTGACCTTGACCTTTGTATTGGGGTACCCTACCGATGACGTCATAGCATAATATATGTCAGACGGGGTAACGTCATTTGGCCGGACGCACAGTGGTCAGTGACCTTGAAAGTGCAGATATGACCTTGACCTGTGACCTTTGACCTTGACCTTGACTTTCATGTGAAGTGACCTTGACATATAGTCCCGCTTATATGACGTTATGACGTCACCACTCTGTCTTCAATGCAAGCTAGTGGTCCGACCGCGCGTTTACGGCGATCTCAAAATGCAGGTCTGACTTTGAAAGCCTATAAGTCAAAAATTTTCGGCCGATTTTCAAAGTCTTCACCAATCGACGCGCTATTAAATTCTGTTAAATGTGGCCACGTTTCGTTTTTCGGCTACAAGCGGTTCTCCGGCCACCTCGGAAAAACAGGTGGGGGGCCTCCGAGGCCCCCTCCAGTGCGCGTGTTAAGGTCCATCAATTGGAAACAAAATTCCGTTGGAAAATTTTCCAAGCAACCAATGCATTGGTGGGGCTAGAGCCCTACCAAATATATGGAACATTGTGTCCCTGAGCCCGAACCACGCACATCATCCGCCCCACCCACCCTCCAGATAAATATATTTAGATGCATCACCGGGAGTTGAACCCCGGACCTGTGGCTTACGAGACACCCATCCTCCCTTCTTCCCACTCCCTCTTAGGTAAACCTGCAGAGGATAACTTCGTAATCTGGTAACAATTTGGGATCACACTCCGGCATTCGTGTCGCACTTTATGGCGCAGGTGTTACAGCTAGCACAGATGTTCTCCGCCGCCGACAGACTGAAGGCATTGCAGTGTGATTCAGGAGGGCGCGCGTTTTCTGCTGCCTTCGAGTGCAGTTCGTGTGTTTTTTACTGGTGTTGAAGGTCGTGGGCGTGCTTCGGATAGGATGATACTTCTTATCGGAAATAAAACGAATTTGCATCCTTAATAGGGTTAAGAAGTGCTGACTGTTGTGCTGGCTCTTCGAAGGCATTGCAGTGACTGAAGAAAATCCCATTCGCACCTGATAACAAACTGAGCTTCTCAACCGTTTAAAATGTTCGCCACTAGACGACTATGCGTACGAGCAATACAGGTGGGCAATTTTCAGAAAAAAACTCAATTTGAAATGTAACAATACGATTTTGCCAGAGTGGTACAGGCCCTCATTTTTGCACACTTTTTGGGATGTGAGGACATGTTTGGTGGCTTAATCTAAATGAATTGTAGTGGGTTTTCCTTGAATGCTGCAATTAATAATTAATTGTTTTTCATGCAGAACTGTCAAATTGATCATTTTCCTTATCTGACTCTGAGTATAAAGTTTAGATCTGATTATCATGGACTGTGAATTGAAG
This sequence comes from Lepas anatifera, assembly GCA_034440635.1. Lineage (NCBI taxonomy): Eukaryota > Metazoa > Arthropoda > Thecostraca > Lepadidae > Lepas > Lepas anatifera. Next base: position 134,073 of record JAOTON010001035.1, read on the forward strand.
CCATTGTATGTCTAGCTTATGTAACTTTTGTTCCAAATTTTAGGTGTGAATTTCATTTAGGTATGTGATATACTGATGGTGTCTTAAGATTTAAAATGTCTCATTTTTTGTTTTGGCTTCCTCTCATTAAATCTAAGGTGATGGCGCAATGAGTGAGGCTCATGGAATGAGAGGCTGTTTACCTAAATGTAGAAATCAGATTAAAGGTAGCTATTTTGCAGCACTTTCTATGAACTTGTGCACTGAAAGTGTCAAATAAGTCACCCCAGAATTGCAATTTTAGCAGTCTCTTAGATGGATCACCTAAATTAAATGCCAAAAATGTAGATAAAAGCTGTCAAACTCTGTTATAATAATATTACAAGATTAATACAGGCTATGCTGCTCTGCTATCTTTTATAGGACTTCTGCTTGCCTGGTTATACCTACTAACCAGGTTTTCATGTTCCTTTGTTGATACCTGCCAACAAATAATCAAAACTTTGAGGGTGTGGTGAGAATGGAAGAGGTGGGAAGGTATAAGGAACCTGTATTTGATGTTAATGTCTAGCCATATCATGAAACATGATATAGGTAATTTAACATAACTTAACCTGACCTAACCTTGTCTCGATTCTGGGAGCCAGCCTGCAGCTCACCTATCCTGCTGGTGGCACTTTTGCCATTGGTTGGGGTCTCCTTGGGATGTGAGTCTGCTCGCTTTGCTTGTGTTCTGTCACCATTTGCAAGCACATTGATTCCCTTTTGTTTTGGCACCTGATACTACACTGAATTTACCTGCCATATAATTGTTATATTTAGACAAAAATTTGGTATGATTTTGCAATGCCTCAGCTATGCTTGAAAAAATTGAGCAGAATTCATAGCCTTCAAGCAATCATAACATGAATTATGCAAGACTGGGATTTTCCTCCCAAAATTGTTAGAATGTTATGTGCCTTGCTCTTATGAGAGGCAGAATAGGCTATCACCTTGCCACATGTATTGTTGAATTTAAGTGTTGGTGTTTTGTTTGGGATTTACCTCTTTATCACAATATTCTTTCAAATATTGTTGTCAGGCTCTTGCCCACCGCTTTTTATGCCTGAGAAAAGCAGATGTGTCCTTCCCTCCCCTCTTAAGATCTAAAACTTGTATTTAAAGTTTTGACACAAGCAGGGGTTTGCTCCTCTTATATTGATCTATATTTAGATAGAAGCTGCTAAACTCTGAAATTATTACTATAGGGAAATTATATGATGTGAAAATACTCATCTTGCTTAAAATGGGTAAGTCGTCATTGGAACTTTAACTCCTTGCTACCAATACTACCTCTCTAGTTCCAAAAAAACTCCTGGGATTCCGGCTTCTGCCTCTGTTCCACCCCTGTCCAAAATAAACTTTTAAATTCTGTCTTGGATAGGTGTTGGATATTCTGCATCTTAAAAGTTCTTTTGATTTGACTTATATTCAAATATTTCTTGGGGAGTTGTAATACAAAGATTTATTTCGGAAAAGTGGGGACCTTCCCAAGTGACTATTTCATCCCTTAACACACAGTTTCACTGACTGATTTTGGCAGGATTTATATGAGATGGCAGATGATTATGTAAAACTTGTGTATTATGGATAGCTTTGACATTTTAAATTAGATTAACACTTCCAGAGCCCAAAGTGAATTGGTATGGTATGCTGTAATGATATTAATGAGTATTCTGTTCTGTTTATTGGAGAAAGTCTCCGTTGAGGTGGAAGCTTCAACATGCACATACGAGAAATAAAAGTGAAATAGAAAATATCATATGAAATGTGTACATGAAAACGTAAAATTGGTGCAAAAAGAATACATGTACGTCCGAAAAATGTCAACGGAATGAGAGATTCGCCAACCCAGCGCCGTCTGTACCGGCTGCTCATCGTTAACCCAGCGCCATCTATACTAGCTGCTCATCGCTAACCCAGCGCCCTCTATACCGACAGCGCGGCTCGTCGCTGCTGAAGCCGGGGGAGATGTCGTTGGCGCTGGACTCGCCGTCCGGGCAGGCTCGGATAGGGCAGGTGCGCCTGCGCCACTCCACTCCCATGAACACGGTGGTGATGTTCGTCCCCCAGCAAGAGGTGAGGAAACGATAGGTGCATGGGCGAATCCGGGATTATCAATCGGGGGGGGGCGCTGCCATCTGGGCCAGGGGTCGCCACTTTTGACCGGTTAAACTATCAGGTTGACGCAAAATCCTATTGGTGGGCGCCGATTTTCGAATCCTGGGGGGGGGAGCAGCGACATTTCAGGGGGCTTCATCGACCATTCAGGGGGTGCCGTGACCATTTCAGGGGGTGCCGAGGGTCGATTGGGGGGCACCTGCCCCCCTTTCCCCCTTGAATACGCGTATAAACGGGTGGTCATTGGTAACGCAGCAGTGCAGGGCTCGGCGGGCGTGGGGTGTTGTGTAAAAAGGGCTTGTTGAAATACGGCAACCCCTTGCATGTTTATTGAAAATCGTGGGAAATAGACTTGCATTCAAAGCAAATTTGATAGATTGTGTGCTGCAATTTATCAAATCAAGAATCAAGGGTGCTCTTCATTTTTTGAAAGTATCCTCAATCTAGCTCTTAGCCTAGAACACAGAAACCACTATTAGAACACATTTTTTGTTTTTTGAGGAACCACTAGAACACAGGAACCACTAGAACACAGAACACACTAAGAAAATGATCGAATTTTTAAGGAAGAGAAACATGCATTGTAAAACTATGAGCTGTAATGTGGTGCGCATGGATTCTCGGTAACCGTTGAAACATCAGGGTCTGCATGATTCTATATCAGAATTGATCGTACCGTCCACCAAGATTCACGTTCGCTATGGAAGATGGCGCGCATTCCAGGGGATATTTTGCGATTTAGTAGATGGGCCGCCAAACCTAAGGCCCCCTGATTTGGATAGCTCTGCTTCTGTCAGTGATAGGTTCGCCCAACCAACGAACCTGTTTATTTTATTTTTTTCAAACTATGATCAGCTCGGCGCCACGCGCGTGGAGGCCACGCGGGCGTTTTCGAAACTATGTATGAAGCTACCGCCTGTCCTCTAAAACATATGTATTAGTTTGACCTGACAGTGCTGCCCCCCTGGGTATGTCAGCTCCCTATCCCATCGAGGTGTGATGCACGTGCTCACGTGCGTAGGGTACAAATGTACCATTCAGAGGATGGGCTTGCTCCGCGCCGAAGTGCAATCCACGTGCTGTCGTGCACCAGGCCTGGGTGGTGGAGCGGATGGGTCGGTTCCGCGCCGTTCTTGAGCCGGGCATGGCCGTGCTGGCCCCCCTGGTGGACCGCGTCAAGTACGTGCACAACCTGCGCGAGATGCCCATTGAGCTGTGTAACATCCCCGGCGTCACTGAAGGTACCGGCGCCAGCTGAGTGTGCTGGGGTGGTGTCCGGTGGTGGAAGCGGCTGCCGGACTCGGTCGTGGTGATTTGGTGATTTTTTTGGGAGCTGATTGCGACGTCTTACGTTAAGTGAATGAACTGTTGTGGTTGTGTTTGGTTTGAAGTTCGGTTTGTTTTTTGTGTTTTGATGTCATTGAGTTGGGGGCTTAGTTCTGATTTATTGGGTAAGGATGCTATTTTGGTTTCATTTGGATCTAAATGAGGTCGCCATGTCTTGTGAAGGTTTCCGAACCAGAAACATGAGCACTCAGCAGATGATGGCCGCTTGTTTCAGATGTTCACTGTTGAACCGTACGTACAGCGGCGCTATATTCTCTCTTGTTTAACTTTGGGCCCTTATGTTTGCGTTCTATCATTAATTTAATGAGGATACGAGTAAATTATCGAGTTTGTTTTTGTATAGTTTCTACTGTGATACAGTACCAGACGTGATCGTTTCCTCGTGCCCCGCATTGCTGGGCGTGGGAGTGCAGAAGTGAAGAGCAGCTCGCCTGCTCAACAGTCGTCAGGTCAAGGAGGTCGAAACCAGGGGAAAAGGAGGGATGCGGCTATCTAACTGATCAACCAGTGGGCGTCCTATCCCCAAAATGTGGACGCTATAGCTAGGTTTCACATTTCCCGACGCGTACTTTCGTTTTTGTAATTTTGTTTTGCTCAACTGCCTTTGTAGCGTTCTGAAAGCTGATTATCGAGCTCATGCTTTGCCTCCCCCGCTTTCTTCTCCCGGTTACCATCGGGTCAGGGCCCGTCCTCCCTGAAAAAAATCCGTGGCGACGCCTGTGTGTAAAAGACGCTGAGACTGTCGGACTGCCCTGTAGTCGATTTTGTCTCATCCATCTGAGCTGCGCTTGCGGGACCTCCACAGCCCAGCTAAATGAAGCCGATGAGAGGAGGTCTACTATTGTGGTGGGATTTGAGCATTCTCGTTCGACTTGTATGAAAGTCACACGAGATCACTGAGCTCAGTGAATCTTACAGCGAAAACCAAACATGATACTGGCTTTGGGTGTGCCTCTGATTTGGATTTTGAGTGAACATGAGGGACGTATTGGCTACATGCACTTTATGTTTGTCTGGATACACACCCAGGTTATCGTTTCAGTAATTTTTATGTATCCACGTTTTATTTTTACGTTGCGGGTGAGCGCTTCTCTTCTCATCGTTTGGAAAACACACACTCACCTGCAATGTCCTCTAAATTATACATCGGTTGGGTTTTTAATTCTCATTTCCGGGTCAGCCAGGTTTGGCTTATTGATTTTCAGTTTGTTTTTATTTATAGTTCGTGCCTCGGGTAAGCTCGTGCCGGCCTGCTATTTTTCACTTTGTTGTGTGGTGGTGGTGGGTTCTCGCAGGCCTGGGTGGTTGAACGCATGGGGAAATACTCGCGGATTCTGGAGCCGGGATTCAACGTCATGGTGCCGGTGCTGGACTCGGTGAAGTACGTGCAGAGCCTGAAGGAACAGGCCATCGACATTCCACAACAGTCCGCCATCACCTCCGGTGAGTCACCCTGCCATCTAGCGTGGAAACGTGGAAACTGGAGTACAGGAGGACGTGCTTGTACCGAGGCACGCGGTACTCCGGTTGCGATGGGTGATATGTTCAAAATTTGGACGTGACTGCTGCTCAAAATTCATTAATTAACACATTGAGGATAACATGTTGTTTTGACTTTTAAGTATTGCAGCCTCATTAGTATTAAAATTTATGTAGTTTTAGAAATTGAATTATTTATATTCTGATACGTGTTCAGATACATGTTATCACTCCTGATCACTACCCTGTTTGATGTATCTATGTCTTCTTGGTAGGTGCTTGTGGCTCTACTCCTGTCAAATGTGGATGTTGCAGCCATAAACATGCATCAGGCAATGGAATGACTTTTTGCCTGTTTTTCCCGCCTCCCTTATTCCCACATTTCCCACACACTTTTTCGGATACCGATTGGATACACGTGATATCCACGACAGGCACTTGTTTCAACGCACAAAGGCTTCGTGAACACGGAACTACTGCCACTGCCATCAACGTTTTATCTATAGGTCCGCACTTGAAACTTTTCTGCATTATTTATTTTGGTGATCATAGCTTATCATTGTCTCAATTTCTTAGTACTGATGTTATTGAGTCATACCACTAACAGAATGTCGCACTTGCTGCATTGTAGCCATCTCTGTCTATATAGAGTATTGCTGGGGAGGACAGACTACTAACATACGATCCTACAGGTTGGATATGGGTATCACTTACCTGTGGTTCCCCGTAGGCTTGATAGAGTGTCACTAATGTACAATCACGTAGACAGGAGAGATTACAGCTAATCCATGGTTTCCTGTAGACTGAAGAGATTACGACCAAACCGCGGTTCCCCGTAGGCTGGATAGATGGTAGCTAATCTGCGGTTCCCTGTAGGCTTGATAGATGGTATCGCTAATCTGCAATCATGTAGACTGGAGAAATTGTAACTAACCCGCGGTTCTTTGTAGGTTGGAAAGAGTGCAACTAACCCGCGGTTTCCTATAGGCTGGATAGATGTGACACTAACCTACGGTCCTGTAGGCTGGAGAGATTGCAACTAACCCGTAGCTCCCTGCAGGCTGGATAGGTGTGTACTAACATTTGCTCCCATGAAGGCTGGAGAGGCGCGTCACCAACCCTGAATCTCCTTTAGCCTGGTGGGGTTGCCACTAACTTCAGCCCCCTGCAGGCTTGATCGTCGCCTCACTAACCCGCGATCCTCCGTAGATAACGTGACTCTGAACATCGACGGGGTACTGTTCCTGCGTGTGACTGACCCTTACAAGGCCAGCTACGGCGTGGAGGACCCCGAGTTCGCCATCACCCAGCTGGCTCAGACTACAATGAGGTGAGGACTGTGCTGCCTACCGGTTACAACGCAAGGTGTGGTGCTCAGTTTGAATATGATATTCAACGCCTGTTGCTGTACAGCGAGAGTTTTTCGGATGAGCGGGCGTGGTAAATTTTTTTGCTGTTTGAAACGCTTTTGGGTGAATGCGCCGTGCTCTGGCATGAGTTGGCATTTAGTGATATAAGCGACCCATGGCTGAAATATATTTCAGTAGCTTTCAGTGCGTCTAGATTTGCCTGCACATGACTGGGATCTTTTGTTTTTGTTTTTAAAGTTTGGAAGCTGCAAACTTAAATCCTGATCTTATAGCACGCATTTATTCCAAGTTACTGTCTGTCAAAGTGCTATTCTGCGGACTAAGACCATTAGTGCAGCCACAATTGCTGTAAATTCCAGTTGTTTGCACGCATCCCGTCCTGATATCCGAGTGCTGCGCGTCCCTAGGTCGGAGCTGGGTAAGATTCAGCTGGACAAGGTGTTCCGGGAGCGAGAGAGCCTCAACTACGCCATTGTGGAGTCCATCAACAAGGCTAGCGAGAGCTGGGGCATCACCTGCCTCCGATATGAGATCCGTGAGTACAACTCTGTTTTCCTGGGTCCGAAACGAGATTCGTGAGTACATCTCCGTTATTCCGCCCCGATACGAAGATCTCTGCGTCCGATACGAGATATGTAAATACACCTTCGTTTTCTTGTGTCTGATACGAGATCCGTGAATACACCTCTGTTGTCCTGCCTCCCATACGAGATCTGTGAGTACACTTATGTTGTCTTGCGTCCGATCCGAGATCCCTGAGTACACCTCTTTTGTCCTACGTCATACGTCATAGGTGTATTTCATCTTATATCAAAACAAACAAGCCAGACAACATTCTCGATTGGCGCAAAAGCACATAAGTGCTTAAATCGAAGGCGCCTTCCGGGTTTGAGGACAGTTTACTCGTCATGAAGCGCCGCCAGGACCGTCAGCTCCGACTCTAGGTGTGCGATGCCGCCAACCCGTGGGACGCCGGCGCATCAGAGGGAAATCAGTATACTTAGTGCTCGTAGTTTTAACGACTGGAGTCAAGATCGGAATCGCTGTGTAACAGTGATAAACCTAAATGTTTCTTGAGTTACTGCATAGCCCTGCGTTTTGGATAACCCTTCCCATTTCAAAAATCTTTTAATCTTTTAGCATTGTTTAACAAGGAAAAATTTGAGTTGATTATTACTGATATTCTGTTAACTAGGTTTGTTCTTGCATTTAAAAACATTGGACAGTGTAGAATGTAATGTTTAACGCCTTCGCAAAAACAACCACATTCGCATGATGGCGTCATGCTTTTTTGAACTGAGTATTGGTGGCTGTTTAGACGCGACATTCCTATTCGTAATTGGGTTAGTAATGTATTTTGAAGTTTTGGTCCATAGTGATAGTATTCTGGTGTTTTTTTAATGCCAAAAGACTTCTAGCACCTTTCGTAAATTCTTTTTGCGAGTTGGATGCCCTGATCTGCTCTGGGAGTAGGTTATATAACTTGGTTGTGATCGACAAAACGAATGTTTAAAGTTAATATTTCGAAAGTGCAGTTGAATTCTTAGGTTTGCGTTACAAATGGGCCGATTTATAATGCTACTTCTAGTGTTTTGTACTATGTTGTTAATGTAGGTTGGTGTGATAGCATGGTACTGTATGGAAAAATTCAAGTTTATGGATTTTACGCCGATCTTTAAGTGATGTCCAACCAAGGTTTGCTCTAAGTTTCTCTGTACTACTCCTCGGAAGTGCCCCAGTCACTAGTCTCGCAGCTCTACGTTGAAGTCGTTCAAGTCGTTCTGCGTCGTTGACTGTCAGAAGTCCGTCGTAAATGTTGTCACAGTAGTCAAAATGGGGTCGGACATACATGTTGATAATCTGACTTAAGGTAGATCTGGTTAGGTGACGTGATATTGGGTAAAGGTCCTGCCTCCCATACGAGATCCGTGAGTACGCCTCTGCTGTCCTGCCTCCCATACGAGATCCGTGAGTACGCCTCTGCTGTCCTGCCTCCCATACGAGATCTGTGAGTACACCTCTGTTGTCCTGCCTCCCATACGAGATCTGTGAGTACACCTCTGTTGTCCTGCCTCCGATACGAGATCTGTGAGTACACCTCTGTTGTCCTGCCTCCGATACGAGATCTGTGAGTACACCTCTGTTGTCCTGCCTCCGATACGAGATCTGTGAGTACACCTCTGTTGTCCTGCCTCCGATACGAGATCTGTGAGTACACCTCTGTTGTCCTGCCTCGATACGAGATCCGTGATACATCTCTGTTGTCCTGGGTCCGATACGAGATCTGTGAGTGCATGTCTATTTTCCTGTCCCGTTACGAAGATCTGTGAGTACACCTCTGTTGTCGTGTGTCCGATACGAGATCCGTGATACATCTCTGTTGTCCTGGGTCCGATACGAGATCTGTGAGTGCATGTCTATTTTCCTGCGTCCGATACGAGGTCGAAGAGTACGCCTCTGTTTTCCCGTTTTTCGGTTGACTTGTAGGTTTTACATGCAGTTTTGCAGTGGTTATGTATGGATAGAGAAATAAGGCGATAACCGGCCAAGTCGGTTTCAGAATATAATTTAAAACCCAATAATATATATATATATATATATATATATATATATATATATATATATATATATATATATTTACAAGTGAGGCGTCTTCCCGGAAGACGCCTCACTTGTCACCTCCAGAATGGCGGCTCTCAACAACTCATGGCCACAGAACATAATACCAACATCAGACGCCAGGATTTGGTGGAGAACACACGGATCCTCGCCCACGAAAGTAACCCGCGACGTCTAAAGATAATGGAGGCAGTCCTGATCCAAATCCGCCGACCTGCGCTCAACAACCAGCGGGAGCACCTAGGGATCTTGACGTTAAGCGATGGGTCTCCATAACTTGAATCGGCAAAAATAAGTAATTTGAGCAAGTGTCTTATTTGCGTGTTTTATATAGTGTTCTTATATATGTGGTGTCTTCAAAAAGGAAGGAGAACTTGGAATTTAGCATGCATATTGATACTCAATTTGTTAAAAGAAATGATAACACTTTGCACAAATATTAGATACTTTCGAACGTATGTAGATAGAACGAATCGCTACAATTCTATTTTCCAGTAAAACATGTAGGACTTGATAATGTCATGAATAGACGAAACCGGTAGTCAAACTGTATGACTTTATTAGGGAATATTATATCAGAGCTGACAATGAGAGTAAGAATGTGGTAAGATCTTTAGAAAAAAACAAAAATAGCGGGTAAACTCCCGGAACGCTGTCATTTTCAACCAAACTTGCATCAACAATAAACTGCTACCCAAGTATATACGTATACATATACATACATATATATATATATATATATATATATATATATATATATATATATATATATATATATATATATGCTTCATGTCACTGTATTAGTAGAGGTTGGGTGTGCTCGAACTGTTAGGTAAGCGGACGGTTTTCCTCAGCGGACTCAGCAGTACGATCATGTACCATGATGCTTTGGCGTCTGAGTGGACGGACACTTCCCGGAACCGCCAATGGCATGTCTGCTGTGCAAAGGTCACACCCAGTATGTCGCACACGTCTTGCATGGGACCTATGCGGTTTCACCTTTGCACGGCATATGTTCTCAGTATGCGCGACACCCCTGATTGGTGTCTGATAGATCGTACGTCTATTCCGGGACCAGTGGCCTCTCTTCTGCAGTAATGTACAAATTCGGAGGTGGCATGGAAAGGCTTTCTTGTGTGTGGGTTGGTATGTTTGTTAGTAGATCGTTTGATCGTTTGAACTAGTGTATTTTTGTTGATAGTTTGAACCAGTTATTTTGTACGCCGTCTTATATTCAGGACAACGTTCCGGTGGTGGGGGGCGGGAGGGGGGGCTGGAGGGCTCGAGTCTCCCCGTCATTGCCTCAAAACAGTCCTGGCTATGCATTAGCTATCGGCACTCTGACATTTCGGGTGGGGGTTGAGCCCTCTAGCCCCCTTGTATCCGCACTGGTTTCAGCCAAATACAACTTTTTCCGACGCTAAATACGTGAAGTACTGCACACAATTTTAAAGACCTAAAATAAGAAAATGTATACCTCATAGTGGCGTTTTCCTAACATGGAAATATACCTAGTAAAGACCCAGTGAAGAGAAGGCATAGACTCAATATTATCGTGATTTATTCCAATTAGCTAGCCGACTATACAATAATACAATACAAAACATTTATTATTGCGAAATTCAACATGGTTTCATTCATGGTTAGACTGTTACGAAATGTTTTTTTTACCTTCCTTTGATCCTGCCTCCGCGGTGTAATAGTATTCCAGGCTACGATGTTGTAGTTGCAAAGCAAAATCGGGAAGCAAAACTGAAGCATTATCGTGGGTCTGGTTATGGATCTCGTGGCCCTGCCGTCGCGGCTAGAGCTACTTCCTCTTCAGTCCTGTGCCGCCGTACTGGGCGGTTGTATGATCTACATTAAAATGGTAGGGCCTTGAGAGGAACCTGTTGATCAGTTCAGAGTCTAGCGGCTGGGACTGGGTGGATGCTGGGAATAGCATGAGTTCAACAGTGAAAGTATTTCGTGGGGCTTCAGCGGGAAATATACACCTGACGACCTATATTTAGACATTTCGAGCTAAATACAGACCCAAAGTAGACTCAAAGAGGTAAAAAAGTGTTTTGCTGTAGACTCGCGCTGATGAATATATGTTTATAAGTAATGGTGAAGACGGCAGCCACAAGTACTGTTTTGTTGTGACCCTATTTCCGTATAATTTACGTGGGAGATCGCTTGGTCGTGCTATAGGATTGATGCTACACTATTTCTTTTGCTGCGAATATTTTGTACGTCTTCAATGAAATTGTATACTCATGGGCTCGCATCACTTAGCTCCATCAGCTTCCCGCCCCTCTGATAATTTTTGTGTGTAATAACTGAATTTAAAAAAAATAATCATCAATAACCTTACAAGTCTGAATCCTCAGGCGACATCAAGCTGCCGTACAACGTGCAGGAGGCCATGCAAATGCAGGCGCAAGCAGAACGCAAGAAGCGGGCTGCCATTCTAGAATCGGAGGGAGTCCGCATGGCCGAGATCAACGTGGCGGAGGGCCAGAAACAGAGCGTCATTCTAGCCTCAGGTGAGACAGACAGACAGACAGACAGACAGACAGACAGACCGACCGACCGACCGACCGACCGACCGACCGACCGACCGACCGACCGACCGACCGACCGACCGACCGACCGACCGACCGACCGACCGACCGACCGACCGACCGACCGACCGACCGACCGACCGACCGACCGACCGACCGACCGACCGACCGACCGACCGACCGACCGACCGACCGACCGACCGACCGACCGACCGACCGACCGACCGACCGACCGACCGACCGACCGACCGACCGACCGACCGACCGACCGACCGACCGACCGACCGACCGACAGACAGACAGACAGACAGACATATTCTGCCAGACATACAGAGAAAGACAGACTGACTGACTGACTGACTGACAGACTGACTGACTGACTGACTGACTGACTGACTGACGATATGTCGGATGGGGGAACAAAATGGACGCTAGTATTTTGGCGGTGAAACACGCGGCAGTAACTCCAAGAGGAGTGGTGTACATATCGATGTCGTGAACAGATTAGTGGCGGGTTAGGGGGGACCCAATCCCAACAGTGGTAAACTCAACCCTTAACTCTACCGGGCAAGCAGGAAGGAAGTGGCCCAGCCTTCATCTCCTACAAGTCTGCTGATCTTTTAATTCACCCTGAAGTGTCATTTAATCAGATCTAGGAATCAATCCCCACAAATCCAAACTCAACTCGAGTCACAGGTGAGTCAATGTCAAAGGAGGTCCAACCCCAACCAAACTTCAAATCAAATATGAGTACCTGCAACCCGCAAGACAACCTGTAAGATCCGACCCAGTGGGAAAACGGAAATTCCCAGGCCAACTGACTCGCACAGGGTTAAAACGAAGCCAACTATCCTTGGGTGTTAGATGCTGAGGGTAGACGTTAGATCCGGCGTGACTGGGTAGGCGTCGGGTTAAAGCTCAATCTGAACATATACAGCGCTCAAACCAGGCATTATTTCGCCGATAAGTTCAGTATATCAATCGAAGCTTCAATTTTACGTTAAAATGTCTGGTTGTGTAAATGTAACATGAAATATGCTTGGTTATCCCTTATTGAACAGTTGCGAGCAGAATTGGATAGTTACGACACCACTGTGCGTGTCTCCACCAGTAACAGTGGAGAACGTGTCAGAGTCAGTAGCCTCTGCGTCGCGTGTATGTCACCCTTTTATTCTCCCTTGGGCAGAGGCTTCCCGAGCTGAGCTGGTGAACAAGGCGGAGGGAGAGGCGGAGGCGCTCTTGGCGGTGGCTCGTGCCCGTGCTCAGTCCCTGGCCGTTATCTCAGAGGCTCTCTCACTGCCTAAGGGTGACAACGCTGCCTCCCTGGCCATCGCCGAACAGTATGTTCGGGCCTTCCAGAGCCTGGCCAAGACCAACAACACCATGCTTCTGCCGGCCGACACCGGCAACATGGCCTCAATGGTGTCGCAAGCCATGGCCATCTACGGCAATGTGGCGAACCGGCAGTCGGCGGGGCCGGCGATAGAGGGCAGTACCTCCGCGGGAAATGCCGCCGGTTCAGCCCGGGACCCGGCGGCGGCGCTGGCGCACTCTCAGGTAGCGGAGAGCGATATTACCGGCGCCACCACTGCGAACGATCTAGAGAAGATGACCTAGTGGTGAGATAATCATCACGCTGTGACGTCGTACCGTGCTTTACCGCCATTGAAGATGACTCGTCCGCCTGCGATTGCCGTTTATGGGTGAGCAGCCTAGCAGCGAAGCCAGAAGACATTTTGACAGGAAATGTTTGCTCGCTCGACGGAGTTTTTGCGGCTCTCTTCCATGATGTGGGCTAGTCTGGGGAAAAGTGAGGACGTAGGCCTTGTGAAGACTTTTGATTGATGTATCAGCACTCTACCATTTTGTTCCGTATCCATAGTAACGGAGACAGCTTTGGTTTTGTTGTTCACTGAATTCAATTCTGAGTTTCACCAAAGCTCTGAACTGTGGAGCTAAACATAACGTGTTTAACACTTTAAAATGGTACTGAATTGCATTGAGTAAGGTTGAGTAAGGAATGCTGCCCCTGAGTCCCTCAGATTACAGCAAATACAACCACCTAGTAAGTGAAAATCGAAACTGGTGGTCGCTGTGCTCCCAAACACGTTTTGTGTGGATAAATCCATGTCTAGTCGAGAAAACATAACCTTCATTTTGTCGTTACACTTGCATTATGATGTTTTTTTCGAGCAGTTTGACGTTGATTTTTTGGAGGTGTGTTTTTTGGTGCAGGGTTCTCTCATTGTGGGGCTTGTGCGTGTACCGTAGCATTACCACGAGCGCTGCTGTCACGCGCGTGGTGTTCCAACCCGGGGACAGCGCCATGGGGCTGGCTGGGGGAGTGCTGGGTATTGTATTGCGACAGCTCGGTACTCATTCAGTGCTGTGGTGACGTAGTGCGGGGATCGCCGGGGACGGTGGGCGTTCACGTGCTGCGCCCCTGGTGAGTGAAATGCGTACTAAGTGTGTACCAGCAGGTTTACGTGAATACAGGCGTGAGGCTGGTGCCCGTGTTAACACGTGCGAAAACGGGTGGGCCGTGTGGTCGTTGACATGTTTATCATGTCCTGGACCAATCCAGCCCACCATTCTCAATATACAATAGTCAGTTGTTATGGATCGCTATTTCTCTGCCCCGGCCTGCAAAGTTTGCGTACCCTTCTTTTCTGCTGACGTTTTGACCCTGATTCTGTTGAACAGGTAATTAATTTGGATATCTGGGTGTCGAAAGGGGAGGTTTCGGGTAGGGGGACGCATGCTTTAACTGAATGATCAGGAATACCCCAAAAAGATATGGACCATTTTTAAAACTTTTTTCCATTACTTGTGCTGACGTACCTAAATGTTTCGAAGTATCGCTAGCATTGGCGAAGTGGCCAAAATTTTTGCACCTCGTTCCCCCATCATGGTCAGTCCCAGGTCTATCTCCAGCAAAAAATGCATGGCGACGGCCCTTTGGTGATATCTTAGCTCCGCCCAAGTGGGCGAGTCCCAAGATCCCCATTTGTTCCAGTGGGAGGGGCTTTCACAGCCCCCCTCTTTTCCGGTATTGGTATTTATGCGAGATAGCGGAGAAACACGATCGGCGGGAAACAGCCCGTGAGGAGGCGATTGTGAGGCCATGAGCGCGGACAGAAAACACTGCAACACTGCATTCAACGAGTGGCCTGTGTTGTATTACTTTACCTTCTCTGTAGGCTATGCCGTACATCTCTTTATAGATAGGCTGTGCCGCATGACTGTCTTGGTAGGCTGTGCCGCAGAGCATCTCTTGGTAGGCTGTGCCGCAGTACTTTGTCTCCTTTGTAGGCTGTGCCGTCATCACTCTTCAGTAGGCTGTGCCGCAGGACCTTCCATCTTCTGCAGGCTAGGGTGGTTACCTTTTATCTGGGACGTTTCTGATAGCTTTTACTTGACCCCGGAAACACTTAACACCCGCACTGGAGGGGGTCTGGCACTAACGCGCACTGGAGGGGGCCTGGTAGGCCCCCTAAGATCTCGGAAACTAAGAGGGTTAGAAAACGCCACTTGGTAGGTGGGTGGGGGCTATGGTGATCTACATGATGACCAATTTTATTGACCTAGGTCAATATCTTCAAGGTCAAACGAGGTCGTAAGGTCAAATATTGGCCATGCTGGGATCGATTGGTAAATGCTGTGATTATGCAGGAAAATGGCGGGAATAAGCTAAAGGCGGACAAGTTTCATAGAAGAGGTCTCAGAGGCTTCCCCACAACTTTTGGGTCAAGGTATTCAGGTCATTGCCTTTAAGGTCCCATATGGTATACTATTTATTATTTACACTTTGACTAACACTCTAGCCACTGTTTGGCGGGAAATGAGGATTGACCTTTTCAATGACCTTTGACCTTGATCTTTGACCTTGGCCTTTGTATTGGGGTACCCTACCGATGACGTCATAGCATAATATATGTCAGACGGGGTAACGTCATTTGGCCGGACGTACAGTGGTCAGTGACCTTGAAAGTGCAGATATGACCTTGACCTGTGACCTTTGACCTTGACCTTGACCTTCATGTGAAGTGACCTTGACATATAGTCCCGCTTATATGACGTTATGACGTCACCACTCGGTTTCAATGAGCTAACTGGTCCGACCGCGCGTTTACGGCGATCTCAAATGCAGGTCTGACTTTGAAAGCCTATAAGTCAAACATTTTCGGACAATTTTCAAAACTCTTCCAATCGACGCGCTATTAAATTCTGTTAAATGTGCCCGTTTGGTTTCGGCTAAAGGGTTCTCCGGCCACCTCGGAAAACAGGTGGGGGCCTAGGCCCCTGTGTTAATTTAGTTTTTATAGCCAGCCAATTAGCGCCATGGAAATTGAGCCTGTGTGATTTTCAGCCGAGAGGAGTCATTATTTTCAGATTCATGCCCAGTGATCCGTAGTCATAGGCGCAGGAACAGTGGGGTTAGTGGGGGAGGGGCTGCCCCCCCACCCCACCTTCCGACTGTGGGTTAGTGGCCATCCCGATTTTGAGCCAATGTCTGAACTTTTGAACCAAATTTAATATTTATATTTTAATTAGGTATTTAATATTCTCAGAAGACAAATAGAGAATCCTCCGATATTGAGAGTTGAAGAACGCAGCTGGTGATTGCGGGTTATGACACGGTAGCTATTGCCTTATAACAAATATAATGTGTGAAGGGGAAGGAGCCTTCATAGATCCATTATCTTGCGAAGATACTGAACCTTTAAAGCGGTGCCAATATGCCCCTTGGGTTAGCACCACAGGGAAAACGACCCCCGGTTCTGAGGTGACCTTAACCGCCGACATCTCTCAGGTCGACCATGTTCACGGCTATGAAGTTGTTAGATTCTTTGCGAATGTGCACTCGAAGTGCTATTTGGTCGTTGACTTCTGTACCTTTGATATGTGCACGTCCGTAAGCCGGATGTGCCCTTGGCTGTTGAACTCTGAACCTCCAAAGTCTACGTGATCTACAACCGAAATTGTTTTCCGGAGACTCCGTTGTAAAGACCACAATGGAAGCACTGGCAGGGCGCGACTCGACAGGCAAACTCCTGAACTTTGAAATGTTCTCAAAGCTATAGATCTGTGGTAGCAGACTGAGTTTACCTGAGGCCGATGTAGCTGCTTAAGAGTTATTCAAAGCTACATCTATTGAGCTGAGGCCTACAATTACTTCCACTGTGAACCGTGCTCGTGTCTTTGCGTCGGAGGTGTCCCTTGATTGCTGAGCCTGAATGCGCTGAGTCAATAGTGACTATCAGAGCTCTGTGGTCGTCCTCCGCCTGCGGCAGTCGGAACACCTGATCTACATTTTATTTGTATTTAAATTTCGCGCACGTGGAACCTGGCTGCTTAATTTATCCCGTTTAGTTCTTCTGAAGGGTTCCTCAGCAGCGAGAAGTCTATGTGCTCTTTGAGCGAGCCGGAGCAGCCGTTTGCAGTGCTTTGAATGGAGAAGAGCCATTCGACAGAACGACAAAGGTAAAGGTACACAGTGACAAATTGGATATTAAATATATTAAAAATCAAACACACACTCTTCAAACATACGCTGAAGAAGTAACGAAACGCGTCCGTATGTTTGATTTTTAATATATTTAATATCCAATTTGTCAGTGTGTACCTTTACCTTTATCGCTTTGAATGAAGTCGCGATTTCTGATTTGGAGGTAGCTGCGATTAGATTCATGGTAACCGTCGTTCCCCGACGATTTACTTCCTCCTTGCGCAATTTTATTATCTATTTTATATGTCTTAGCTTACACAGAGTGAGAAACGTCCTAAGCTTTGCTACTGTGTCTGGCAGGGATGTGGGTTTATTTCTCTTTAGGGGTAACTGGGCACCCGGAATGAAACATACAATGCTCATATATCCTTAACCCTCGCCCCACCGGGGCCATCGATGACCCCTAGGTTTTTCGGGATAGCAGAAAACGATGTGGCGTAGCACCGCGGTTGAGGGCTCTACCTCTCACTGCATCATTTTCCACCATCCCTGAAATTTTTACCCGGGTCACCAAGGTGGTCACCAGACGAGGTCAACCAGGTCACCTACTTTAACTTTAGAGCTCTGTAAGAGCTACATTTCGAGTCTATCGATTTGAAACTTCCTACACTTTATAACCACTCCAGGGTCTACAAGGTGTATATCCGGGATTTTTCGATTTCGTGCCTGAGGTCGGTCACGGTGACCTCTCCCCTTGAAAAGCATAGGGAAAAGCTGTCTTATGATCTAAAAGTCACAAAACGATTGAAAATGCTCAGCTTGATCGAAAGCGTTCTTTGACACCCTTTCACGGATTCCGGGGCCATATTTGTTTGACCTCTCCAAGGTCACCAAGGTCCCAGGGGTCAAAACAGTATTTTGACAATAACTGTTTACCTAATTAAGCTAGAGCGCTGAAACAAACACCGTCGTGTTTGTCTTGTCACTGGCTTTCATTTGATATACGGCAAGGTCACTTTCTGACCTTTCGTGACCTCAGGTCATATTAGGTCCGGGTCACCTCTGGAGGTCAAACCACTGGCGGAGGTCTTTACGTTTCACATAGCGGAAAAGTACTGGCAATTTCCTATCAAATGTACTTTCCAGACCTCAATAGCTCTAATGGCATAAGAGTTTGCCCGTTTGTTAAGCATTGCATACTTGAATGAAAATAGCCGATCTTGGCCTAATTTGACCTCTGGAGGTCAAACCATTGATCTGAGCACTAAAACTTGTAAAGTAATTTATTACTGATTCACGCGAGCTTTCTAGTGCACTTTGCGTTTGGCTAACGCCCATATTTTCGGACTTAGGGGGGCCATCGATGGCTCCCGGTGGAGGTGGCCCCCCCTGGCGGGTTAAATGTACATAATTTTAGCTGTAAAAACTTTTAATCAGGGCATTTTTTAAAAAAAAAGTTATTTGTTTGTCAAACGTTTTAGCAAAGTTAATCGTTGCAGGTGTTCAGTCATTTGCCGCCCCGGTAGCTTAGCTGGTAGAGCGATGGGCTTCGGCCCGCTGCTCAGGAAAATGCAGTGGCAGTGCATGTCCTGGCTTGCGATCGGTTCCCCTGAGACGCTCCGGCGCTCAATAGTTTACCCGACCTACAGGTCGGCTGGCAAATGACTGGTGAGAGGGTGAACTGAGCAGGGCGGCCGTTCCTGTGCTGTATGGGACGTTAAACATTGGCTTCTAAGTTAACCATTCACTATGGGAGTTGCTTATTCGGGTGGTAGGGCCGGGGTCTCCGTGACAAGTCCCTTGGTGACTTTAGTGAGACTCCGTCTCCAAAAACCAAACTGGATCGTATCGTTTCGTCGGCCGACTCGCACTGCACCCGCAGCTGCTCCACCGTGGCATGGATGCACTGCAACATCATAGTGTCGCCACCGGCAAAAAGTGGGGGCCAGAAACTTCAACCTGATGCTGACAAAAACTTTCAACATCAGGACCAAAACTGTTCGAATTTGGGCCTGCTACATTCCGCAGCGGCTGGATATAAGAATGTCCGGTTGTCTCTCATTTTGACTGAGATCAGGAAATTTTGGCCAAAATGGGGGCCAGCCCCTGCTTTCCGACGGTATGTGCAACATGACCGATACAGTGCACGTTGCAATCTGCACAGCGTGACTTAGCCGGTCCATGGGAGCAAGGACGGCCCGTGCCATCTAGATGGCCACCATCGTTTGCCCCTTGACCATCTGGGCGTGGAGGTCAGCAGCTCGGGTAGAGAGCTGAACGCTTCCCTCAGCCAGGCTTTCCAACGTAGTGAGCGTCTCTGGGTAGCGGCTGGGAGCGGCGTCAGCAGCGGCAAGACGGGCCGTCCAGCGAGTCGGACAGAGAGGTCGCAGACAGCAGCTTGATACTTCAGCATGGGCGCCGAAAGCGGGGGACGGGGGACGCGTCCCCCTCTGTTGGCCAGCCAGGGGAGACGTCCCCCAAAATTGTCGGGGTCAATCGTCATTAATGATGTCAGGTACCGAATATGCTCAAAATCGCCTCCCCGGTTAGCCCCAGCCCGGGTCCGTCCCCCCGTGCGAAAATTCCGCGGCGGCGCCCCTGTACTTTAGCCCCGCTGCACACATCTTTGAATTTCACACGCAGCTTCCCCGATTCGCTGAACACTGCACCCAGCTCATTTACGCAGCCCAGCGCTTTCCTCACGGGCTCGGCTGCGTCGCAGCTGTCCTTAGCGACGAGGCTCCGACAAACGGCCATTCCATGCAGTCCAGCCAGTGGCAGATTTAGCCTGCAAAGTGCGTCCTCGACCATTCGTGACGGGTTAGCGCCAGTTGTCGAAGCACACTCGTAGAATGCGAGGAACTCTTCCTGAGCTTGGAAATCTTCATCAACATATATGATGGAAACCGACTCCTGTTCAACACCACTGATGCCTTGCGTCCCATCGACAATGACTGAAAAGAAGCAACTCGGGTCTTCAGTATGTAGGCGACTGGAGCTGAGCGCTGAGCTGATAACGGAGCGCAATACCTCATGGCTGATAAGCCTCACAAGTTCGTTTTGGATGTCGTGGTGCGTGAAGTTTTCTTTCCTCTGAAGCCACTCGTGCAACTCAAGTGAGTCCTGGGCGCGTAGATGCAGGAGTTCCTTGAAGTTTCCTCCCTCACCACCACGGCCGCGAAACGCCAAACCTTGCCGAGCGAGAAACTGCACCGAGAGGATGAGCTTCAGACTGACTCGTGCACGGCCCTGGGCTGACTTCTCTGCCGCCTTTACTACCTCATGGATCGGACGGCAGCTGATCCATAAGGAAAACTATTATTCTCCGTCCCCCACTTATTCCTCCTAGGACGCCCTCAAAATGTTTAAGAGTTCTGGGGAGTGAGAGTCAATTTTTCTCTCAGTGCAAGTGATTGTGTGAAAAAGTGGGGGGGGGCGGCCCCCTTTTTCAGAGTGGGGGCCCGGCCCCCTGGCCCTCCAGTGGCGACGCCCCTGCCTGAGGTCACGAAAGGTCAAGTGACCATGCTGTATGTCAAATGAAAGTCAGTAACGAGACAAACACGATGATGTTTGATTCAGCGCTCTAGCTTAATTAGGTCAAACGTTATTGTCAAAATACTGTTTGACCCCTGGTGACCTTGGATAACCTCGGAGAGGTCAAAGGGCAAATATTGCCCCTGGATCCGTGATAGGGTATCCAAGAACTTTTCTCTGAGCAGGCTGAGCATTTGCAATTGTTTTTGTGACTTTTAGATAATAAAACAGCTTTTCCCATGCTTTTTCAATGGGAAAGGTCACCTCGTGACCTGACCTCAGGTCACGAAATCGAAAAATCCTGGATATACACCTTGTAGACCTTGGAAAGTTCATGAAGTGTAGGAAGTTTCAAATCGATCGACTTCGAAATGTAGCTCTTATAGAGCTCAAAAGTTAAAGTGAGGTGACCTTGGCTGACCTCGCCTGGTGACCTGACCTTAGGTGACCCGGGGTAAAAAACTTCAGGGATGGTGGAAAAATGATGGAGTAAGAGAAAGAGCCCTCAACCGCGGTGCTGCGTCTCGTCGTTGTTCTTCTATCTCGAAAAACCTTAGGGGGCCATCGATAGCCCAGGTGGGGCGAGGGTTCAAGGGAGTTATCCATGACTTTCGAATATTTCACTGCATTTTCATAGGCCCTCCAGTCTTTCAGTAAGGGGCAGGGGTTATGTTGGACCTCTAACAAGACAAAGGTGATTCGCATTTTAATATTTCACGGTAAAAAATAGGATCCAATCCACACGACTCAAAAAGCGATGGGGTGTAAGGGGTGATAGATATCTTCAACGACACGAAAATTAAGAAACACAATACCATGTGAATAGAGTTGATCATACCAAGACATATTTTCATATTTCCAGCCAAGGCTGGATATGCTACTCTATCCGGGGGGGGGGGGGTCTTGGATGGGTCAAAATATCACTGCAATGCAAACCCTCCACAAAACCTACGGAGGAAGATCCAGGGTTTCTTGTCCCACCAACCCCTTCCCAACCAGCCATGAACTTCCACCCCGTATATTTCCAGCCAGACAAAGCTTGGGCATACCCAGTCTTAAACCTGTTATAAAGCTGCATGGCTACCTGCTGGGATCGTTGGTAAAGCATAAAACGCACACTGTACGCGGCTGGGCGCCCTTGATAGCTGATTGAGTAATAAAGCACAGCCGTGAACCTAATATGGCAGCCGCTTTATTGCATTTGGCAGCATTACGGCGGCAGCGATATGAGCATACAGGCGTGGAAGTACCAGGGCAGATTCACTGCGCTTATAAAGGGAGGAAAATAGCAATTACGCTGACTGAAGACTTGCAAGTCAGCACAAAACAATTGTGCCACTAAAATCAGCACACATATCATTGAAATTGCTCCAAATCTCACGCACCCGCGTAACCTGGCTCATTCAAAATGCAAGAAATTATTTTTCGTCCAGCTTGGGCTTAAAAATGATTTATACCGGCCGGGTAACCCAGTGACTTCATTGCTCGTCTTCAGATTGGACCGGCATGGATTAACGTTGGTTCAATCCCCACGGCGGGAAACCGCCTTTCATGTGGGATCTGAACTGACACAGAGGATCCTTAACCACTCACGCTAATGATTCCTGTGATTGAGGAAGTGTGCCCATTGGGAGTGACACCTATATAATGAAAAATAGGTAAGAAAAAATAATGTGTTAGATAAATATATTTATTGGGTAAGGTTATGCTAATAATTATATTTTTAATTACCATAATATATATACACGTCTGTGACAGCAAACGTTTTCACAAAGGTAAAAAAGACAAGAGTTATTTAGGCACATATTATTTGGTTTCAGCAAAAGTTTCAACGCCCCAACTTTTAATAGGAATGAATTCAACTGTCTATCAAACATTGAAATGATGGCAAGAAGCTGAGGTGGTCTAAAGAATACAAAGGAACGCGCCAACCACTTAACACGCGCATTGACGGGGGTCTGAGCCACCTTTGCTTTGACAGGGGTGGCGGATACCCCCCTAAGATCTCAAGAACCACGCTAGATAGCGAAAAACGGTAAACTGTGTTGGGTAGCCCATCCACTTCTCAATAGAAAATATTTGAGCCATTTTTTGTCAGGTCACATATAAGGTTACTAGAGGTCAAAACATGCCGTCATAGGGATAACATGTAAATAAAGATTTTCGGTCATTACATCTGAACAAGTAAAGATAGAGCAGAACAACTTAAACGATATGAATCCTCGCATCAAGCCGAACCGATTGATATATAATATGACCTTGCTAGGTCAAATAAAAGATTTGACCTGACCTGAGGTCAGGTCAAGCAAATTATATAGAAGTCCGTGCAAGAGTACGTACTTAACTTTCTAAAGGCTTTCACTTTTCTCCTATAAGTTTAACAGCTAAAAATTTTATGTGGTTCTTTACCCTGAAGAATTGCCTATGTATGGTCCATGTTTCAACTCGATGTCTCTCAAAGGAACTCGCACGAGCCCATCAAAAATAAAAGTCATGTGCGTTCTCTTGCCGGAGTGGGTCGGTAAGAGTACGCATGAAGGAGGCTGGAGTACGCACTGATGCCCCGCTGTGCTTTAGGTGCATAGGCCACGTTGCGAAGTTTTTTGTCGCCAAACTAGGCGATTGTATGATTTTATATAATTCTGAATGTACAAGAAATGTGTTGCAACGTTTGGTTTTCCAAATATGAATTACGGACTCAGTTCCGAGTAAAAATAAATTTTCCTATCTCTTAAGCATGCGTACTCTTGCCCAATGGTCTACTGCGTACTCTTGCCGGACATGCTCTCTTGGGAAGAAAGTCTTCATAAACATGTTGGCAGGCGTTTAAGCGTGAGCTCCGGTCCTGGACACACTCCTAGCTCAGCTTTCTTACGGATGAAAGACCGTAATAAAATACTTTTGATATAGAACCATGGTCCACAAGTTTACCCAGTTAACAAATATTACTTCAAGGGTGCCCAAAACTTATTTCGCTCTGTAATCCCGCGGAAAGAACAGGAGCACGTTGATTTTGGTGTGCAGCCTAGGTATTGACCTTGCTTTTTATACCAGGGTACCCACCACCTCAGTGGTTGCTAAGTAACCAAAACCGCTGCTGCGTACTCTTATCTCCTGCTCCTTTACCCGCCCTTACCCTAAAATGTATATCATTAGAACTGCAAAGACAAGGCAAATCTAAAGCAGTTAAAACAAACGCTATATCACTACTCGTTACTAAGTTATTCAGTTAAAACAATTTTTCCCATGTATTTCCAATGGAGAGGTCATGCCTCGTACCTGACCTTAGGTCATGGATATAACAAATACCAGAACATATTTTAGAGAACTTGGTGGGCCCATTATGTGATATGAGTTTCAATCGGCTAAGCCCACCCTGTTCTGACTTACGGTATCTTAAACTTTTTTTGAGGTCAGGTCACTTGACCTGCATTGGTGACCTGACCTGGGAAAGCCTAACCTTAAAATTTTGAAAGAAGTTGTAAAAATGATGAGAAAAAAGGTATGCCAACCACGGCGGAGCTACGCACCGCCGTTTTTATGCTATTTTCGAAAACCCCGAGGGGGGCGGATACACGCCCCCGTCAATGCACGTGTTAACCCGCGCCCCACCGGAGGGTCCGGCGCCACCTTCGCCCCGCCGGGCGGCCATCGATGGCCCCTCTAACTCCGAAAATATGGGGGTTAGCGCAAATCTGCAAAGTGCATTAGAAAACTCGCGTGAGTTCAGTAAGACATTACTTGAAATGTTTAAGCGCTCAGGTCAATGGCTTGACCTCCAGAGGTCAAGTCAGGTCACGATAGGCTATTTTCACTGAAATATGCAGTGCTTAAGAAAACCGGGCATAAATTTTATGCTATTAGAGCTATTGAGGTCTGGTAAACATAGGCGGATCCGGATTGCCGATCGAGGGCACCTTCCGGGAGGGCGCCATCCGGACCAGGGGGCGCCACTTATGACCGGCAAAACCTATCAGGTGGGCGCCAAATCCTATCGGTGGGCGCCGACTTTCGTATCCTGGGGAGGGGGTGGGGCCTTTCGGGGGCGCCATCGACCTTTCAGGGGCGCCGAGGGTCGATCGCACGCCCCCTGGATCCGCTATGCTGGTAAAGTACATTTGATGGGAAAATTCCAGACCTTTTTCGGTTATGTGGAACGTAATGACCTCCCGCCAGTGGTCTGACCTCCAGAGGTCACCCCGTGCCCTAATATGACCTAAGGTCACGAAAGCTCAGAGAGTGACCTTGCCGTATATAAAAATATAAAATGAAAGCCAGTGATGAGACATACACGATGGTGTTTGATTCAGCCCTCTAGCTTAATTAGGTCAAAAGTTATTGCCAAATACTGTTCTTTACCCCTGGTGACCTTGGATGACCTCGGAGAGGTCAAAGGGGAAATATAGCCTTTCGGATCCGTAAAAGGGTGTCTAAGAATGCTTTTCTGAGCAAGCTGAGCACTTGCAATCGTTTTTGTGGGTTTTAGGTCATAAGACAGCTTTTCCCCATGCCTTTTCAATGGGAGAGGTCACCTCGTGACCTGACCTCAGGTCATGAAATCGAAAAATCCTGGATATAAATCTTGTAGACCCTGGAGGGTTCATGCAGTGTAGGAAGTTTCAAATTGATTCAAATTGTTTCAAATTGACTAAGAAATGTAGCTCTTATAGAGCTCAAAATTTGAAGTGAGGTGACCTTGGTTGACCTCGCCTGGTGACCTGACCTTGGGTGACCCGGGGAAAAATTTTGGGGATGGTGGGAAAATGATGGGGTGAGAGATAGAGCCCTCAACCGGGCGCTGCGTCGTGTCGTTTTTCTGCTATCTGGACAAAAATCCTTAGGGGGCCATCGATGGCTCCCAGTTGGGCGAGGGTTAAGCCATGACAGTACGGTTGTGAACGCAAAGTTCGAGATTAATACCTAAGGCCAGTGGTAGATACAACGGAGTAGAGGCCAGGGGGCTCAAGTCCCCCTCCCCCAAAATGTCGAAGTGCCTATGGTAAATGCATACCCAGAGACTGACGTCTGAACGTAACATTCCGAGGCAACGGCGGGAGCCCCCTAGTCCTCCCCAAATCAATCCCTGGATTTGCCAATGCCCAAGGCTATACACCACTGGTTCTAGGATTAAAAATTGGCATGCACGGATCATTAGGTGCATGACTCTTTAGCAGCTGTTTAAACCCCACCTTTCGCACTATATTTTGAAATTTAACCAGTAAGACGAAATTTTGGCGATAACCGAGCCAGCGTATCTGTTTCAAACAGAAGTGTAGATTTTCCGAAAAGCATTGGGGATGCCCAAATTTGAAGACAAAATTAAATGACCACCATATAAAAGGAGAAAACATTATTCTATTTTTGTTTTAGCCATCGCACAGTCCTCTTGAATTCTGGAAATGATTGACCTTACAATTTAACCTTCGCCCCACCGGGGCCATCAATGGCCCCCTCTAAGGGTTTTTCGGGATAGCAGAAAAACGACGCGGCGCAGCGCCGTGGTTGAGGACTCTATCTCTTACCCCATCATTTTCCCCATCATCCCTGAACTTTTTTGCACCGGGTCAGCCAAGTTCAGGTCACCAGGCGAGGTAAACCAAGGTCACCTCACTTCAAATTTTAAGCTCTATAAGAGCTCCATTCCTTAGTCAATTAATTTTAAACTTCCTACACTTTATGAACCCGCCAGGGTCTACACGATGTATATCCTGGATTTTTAGATTTTGTGACCTGAGGTCAGGCCACGAGGTGACCTCTGCCATTGAAAAAGCATGGGAAAAGTTGTCTTCTAATCTAAAAGTGACACAAATGATTGCAAATGCTCTGTCTGCTCGGAAAAGTGTTCTTGGACACCCTTTCACGGATTACAGGGGCCATATTTGCCCTTTGACCTCTCCAAGGTCATCCAAGGTCAGCAGGGGTCAAAAACAGTATTTTGACAATAACTTTTGACCTAATTAAGCTAGAGCGCTGAAACAAACACCATCGTGTTTGTCTTGTCGCTGGCTTTCATTTGATATAGGGCAAGGTCACTTTCTGACCTTCGTGACCTCGGGTCATCTTAGGTCACGTAGTGACCTCTGGAGGTCAAACCACGGACGGGAGGTCTTTACGTTTCACATAGCGGAAAAAGGACTGACAATTTCTTATCAAATGTACTGACCTCTAATAGGTCTAATCTCTATTTTACCAGACTTCAATAGCTCTAATGGCATAAGAGTTCTGCCCAGTTTGCTTAAGAGCATTGCATATTTGAGTGAAAATAGCCGATCTTGACCTAATATCAACTCTGGAGGTCAAACCATTGACCTGAGCACTAAAACATGTGAAGTAACTTCTTACTGAATGCACGCGAGCTTTCTATTGCACTTTGCAGATTTGCGCTAACGCCCATATTTTCGGAGTTAGAGGGGGGCCATCGATGGCCCCCGGTGGGGCGAAGGTGGCGCTAGACCCCCGGTGGGGCGCGGGTTAACATGGCCGTATCGGGCCGGTCTGGGTCATGGTAAATTTATCTTCAAACTCAGAGATAGACTTCGTGGAGGCTTTGTGTCCGCTCGGCTATCATTGATTACTCAAAAATTACCTTATTTCATAGCTGTTTGGGTCAATTTACGTACTAATCTATTCCCCAAAAAATATAAGGCGAATCAGTTTGGAGTGGTTTTCGGTAGTTGCCTGGTCAAACCAGGGCAGTGGGACTGTCTTTTCGAATATAGACGCTGAATGTTCAAAACTGCTTTTTTTAAAGCTAAGTCAATTGATATACTAGTATATTTCCCGAAAATATATATAATTACCTGGTTTTGACTGGTTTTGGTTAATTTCCTCCTTGGTTGGTGGTTACAAAGAAATCGCTCGCTGCCAAAGAAGCCATCTAGAAAAAAACATTGTTATGGGTCTTAGATAGCGACCACCTGAGGTTTTTTTACTGCAAAAATAGTAATTTATCACATCGAAAATCAGTTTCTTGCAGGGGCTGGGAGCAGTTGCACCTGTCTGACCTCGCTGTCCCCCTCTGGGGTGTTCAATAAATGCATTACAATACAATAAAACAGTCATTGGCTTTTGACGTGCGAAAATTGACAGTTGTTTTACAATTCTTGATCAACTCTTGACCCTCTATCAATAAACTCTACTTAAGTCTATAACTCAATATCTTTATTAAGCCTCAACCCGCCCCTGGGTGTTTCTGAGCTATTGTTGCTCTGTTTTATATCAATTCCAGATTATTTTAAGGAAAGAAAGTGAAATTGTCACAGGCATTTTACTGTATTGTGCTTCACTGTTTCAACAATGAGACCTTTCAGACACAGGCCGCCGGTGGAAAACTGAGCGGGCAATCAATCCTTACCCTGCTGCTGACAAGAATCCTTGTCATCTAGAATAGAATACTCATCGGATGCGGGCTTATTGCTGTCTTTCATACTGAATGTATCTGGAACAATTTTGATTTCTTCCCACTTTGGCTGAGATCGATAGCTCTTCAATAAAAGAGGGACACGCCCTCCCTGACCACCTATTTTGATGAATATGCGATATACCACTGTTTGGAGTCACAAAGGGTCATTGCAGCCAGCTTATGGTGTTGCTGAAGGCAATGCCCAGTATTTTGAATACCCATCAGTTTTATATTTCCGAATGAATACATTTCTTGCCACCAATCCTGAAAATCTCGCTAGATAAATGTAGGTATAACGCACGAAACATGTCTATCAATCGGTTTTCATCGCGCCTGAAATAAATGGAGACAGGTAATAGGCCGCTTTGAACCAGCTCCAGGCCGCAGGACTCATTCATCATCCTCACAGGAGAAAATGTGAGTGAAACTCTAACCATTTGCTTAAAGCATACACGCTGCCAGAGCGACAGAGCCTATTGAAACTACTGAATACAAGGTTTGGATTTTATGATCAATCTCGCATTTCAGCTTCACACTTTCCCA